>OV816027.1:39034890-39404890 GCA_929113105.1 Agrypnus murinus
GTCGTCAGCCTTTCAACAGAAAGTTAGGGAGCGTTTTTATTGGGTCAACTGTAAAGAAGACGTGAAGGAGTGGTGCCGGAAATGCGAACTATGTGCCACTGGTAACGGACCCTTGGGGAAACGAAGAGCACCTATGAGGCAGTACAATGTGGGTAGTCCTTTGGAACGAATAGCTATAGATATTGCCGGGACCATTTCCCGAAAGCGACGATGGGAATAAATACATCTTAGTGGCAATGGACTATTTTACCAAATGGCCAGAAGCGTATGCCCTACCAAACCAGGAAGCCGCGACTGTTGCTGACGTACTAGTCAAAGAGCAGTCGTTTCGGAGTGCCCATGGAGCTGCATTCGGATCAAGGCCGCAATTTTGAGTCTGTACTCTTTGGAGAAGTCTGTCGATTGTTGGGCATTCGCAAGACTCGGACCACTCCGTTACATCCGCAGTCCGATGGAATGGTAGAACGCATGAATCGCACAATGGGCAAATATTTGGCCAAGGTCGTCTCCGATCATCAACGAGACTGGGATCAATACCTGCATCTGTTCCTGATGGCTTATCGTGCATCGATCCACGAAACAACCGGCCGCAGAGCAGGAGGTAGCCGGGAATGATTATGTCATCAACCTAAAGAAGAAGTTGGAGGAGATTCATGACCGAACCCGAAACCATAGTCGAATCGCGAGTGACCGAATGAAGACTTTGTACGATGTGAGAGCTCAAGAAAGAAGGTTTCAACCTGGACAGCTTGTTTGGTTATACAACCCGCAAAAACGTCGGGGCTATTCTCCAAAGTTACAGCGAAATTGGGAGGGCCCATACCAGGTGAAGAAACGAATAAATGATTTGATTTATCGCATCCAGAAATTGCCAAGAGGGAAACCAAAGGTGGTACACTCCAATCGTCTGGCGCCCTATGAGGGAAAGAATGACGCAGTCCCGGATCTGGAAAATGAGGCCGAAGTGGATGTCAACACCGTAAGACCTGAAGGTGACCAGCCAACCTTTGGAGAATTTATGGCTGCATTTTCCGGAACTAGAAAAGCGCGATTCGGAGTCACGACCGAGATGCAACAAGATCTCTTCCGGGTCCCTGTCGATTATTCCATTGCCCATTGTGTCTCCGAGGACCTCCGCATGGCAAGAGGGATCGTAGTAGTGTTTAGATATAAATTTGGACGGCTGAATGAACTCCGAGAACAGAATCCTTCTGTTGGCAAGACCCTACACCTGCTGGATCATGGACGCTCTATTTACTACCTAGTAACAAAACAGGCTTACCACCAGAAGCCCAGTTACGCGAATCTGTGGAGGGCGTTATGGGATTTGAGGAACGAGCTACTTGCCAAGGGCATTAACAAATTGGCAGTTCCCAGACTCGGGTGTGGGCGGGACCAGTTGGACTGGAGGATCGTTAGAAACATGCTGGAAGTTATCTTTAGAGGTACGAACGTCAAAATCTTGGTCTGCAGTTTTGACCCACAGCCCGCATCAAGGCCAACGAAGAGTGTAGACTGTTACTTCTACCGTACTGGAACGTGTAGTCTAGGTGAAGACTGCCGATATCGTCACGACCCTTTCTACAGGAACCGGAGAGTGGTGCCTGTTCTGGGACAGAACAGACCAGAAGAGGGGGGCAGTGTAATGAGCGCGGTCATTCCTTTGAACTCCGCCGGCGAAAGTTGGAGAATGCGTAACCCAACAACATCTGCCCGCGTGGTTCGGCGGCGCCGGTATGTGTAACTTATCAGTGTGAGTCATAGACGGCGCGAGAAATCAATAGACCTTCTAGAAGAATCTGGGCATGTTCGAGAAGATGGTACGGTATATAAACCCGGCTGCCGCGGAAGGGAATGAATTAGTGAACCGCGAGCAATTAGACGTGTTAATAGTCGCAAGTGGTAACAGATAAATAACTGAGTAGAATATAAATGTATGTGAAATAAATATTGTAGTTAAAAGTAAATAATAGTTAATAGTTAATTTATAATTGTGTTTTGTAAATTAATTAGTGTTTGAATTTTGTGTATGTAACTGAATATTTCTCTTTATTAATAGACGATTTAAACAGCACTTGTGTTATTAATTAAAAAGAACGTTGCAATATACAGGGTTATGATAATGTAATGCACAAAATTCATAAAACGTACAACGATCACTTTGGAACAAAATGCAAAAACACGTCAAATGTTTTTTTTTATTCCGCATCTTTTGACATAAGTTACAAAAATAACACGTCAAATTTGTCAAAGTTATGACGTCATTAACATATTTTTTTAATGGGAAGCTAAGATTTTTATTACATTATTGGAGAAAGCTTGTTTTGTTACACTAGGGAACAATAGTTGCAGTAGGGCTCACATAAGAAAAAAAAACGAGAAAATGAATAAAAAACGAAATAAACGTAAGTTTCATAATAATCGTTGTACGTTTTATGAATTTTGTGCATTACATTATCATAACCCTGTATACTGATAAAACAATTACTACTACACTGAACACATTTTATTCTAAATTTATTTTATTAATATTGTCTAGATTAAAAATTAACCGTATACTACATAAGATCTAAACACTAATCAATCATACCTTTTATGAGATTATCAGTTAGATCTGTAGTAGATGATTCCCCCACGTTAATATTTTTAACGTCAATTGTTTTATTGGACGTGGGAACAATAGAATAACCTTCTTTGACTGGAGACTTCATCTGAAGCAATAAAAGGAAAAATTATTAGGTTGACTAAGCTCTATTTTAATTTTTACATTTTTTAATTCTCATTTTTCTGCTTTAATATTTACCTGATCTGTCTCATTGATTAATATATATTCCGAGGAAGAATTGATCTTAGAAACTTCAGCTTCGTTAGTATTTTTATTTTCAATTGGAATATTAGACAACTGAACATCAGAATTAGCGACTTTGTCTGAGGCTTTCAATTCAAACAATAAAAAGAAGAATTATTGACATATCTATGGTATAATTAAATTTGTATATATTGTACCTTATCTGATAAATCTATAAATGTACATTGTGGAGTGGGATTGTAATGTTTGAATTTCTTTAAACCATGAAATACTATCGCATAGTCACCTTGATTGAAATGTTGTATTTTTTCTTCTGTGAAGAATTTTAAGAATCTTGAAAGAAGAAACGTTACACAATGCTCTAATTCAATTAATAACGCTTTCCTAGAGTCACTGCATGTGATTACCCGAAGAGAAAGGACCTTGTGTTGCAATTCTTCTGGAAAGGTTGATTAGATTGATTGATTGACAATTTCTTTAGTGGTTTATTTTTTTTAAGCTCTGACACATTATTCAGATCTTTTAAGAAATCCATTTTTATCTGTTAAAGTAAAAAAAGAACATATTAAATCTTGTTAATTACACATCTTAAATTTGATAAAAAGAACTTACCGCACAATAAATTAATGAGAGCTTCTATATATACCCGAGGGTTAATTAGTTCTGTTTCTGTAAAACTTGCTATGAAAGCGTTTTAAAGAAATCTAATCATTATATATACGTATTGTATACTTAATTAGTGTCAATATCATTTGAAACGGAAGATGAATTGATAAAAATAGATAATTAAAGTGAATTTGTCTAAAAAAAATTTTATACATTACTTAAAATCTTTTTTAGAATTAATATTGATTGGAAGGGAAGTATCTTTTGACAAACTATGCAATTAAATAAATTTTTTATATTACGAGGGTGGTCCCAGAAGTACCCGACCTGACCAAGAAATGGCGGTAGTTGTTTGAAAATATCACTGTATTGGAAAGTACGCAGTCTATAAAGCATATGTTTCAAGTTTGAAAGCGCCACGTTGTTCAGTATATGTTTGGCAGCCATCAATAGTGAACGTTGTCAGTGAATTTGTGAAAATGGAGAAAATTGGTCATCGTTATGTGATACAATACTTTTATTTGAAAGGCCTCAGCCCAACCAATATAAAAGCTGAACTGGATCCTACTCTGGGTGAGTCTGCTCCTTCGTTTACAACAGTTAACAGTTTAACAACAGTTTTGGGTAGCTGAGTTTAAACGAGGCCGTACGAGCTGCCAAGACGAACATCGCAGTGGTCGACCAAATGAGGTGACGACTCCAGAAATGGTGCAGAAAATCCACAAAGCGGTACTTGATGATCGTCGACTGAAAGTGCGTCAGCTAGCAGACATTACGGGCATTTCAAAAAGTGCGGTACATCGCATATTATCTGAAAATTTGGACATGAGAAAGCTGTGTGCAAGATGGGTGCCGCGTTTGCTCACACTCGAACAAAAACAGTGTCGTGAAAATGTTTCAATTGAGTGTTTAGGCGAAGTTTCACATCAACAAAGCAGAAGTTTTGCGCCGTTTCGTAACAATGGATGAAACATGGATCCATCATTTCACACCCGAGACAAAAGAACAATTGAAACAATGGACTCAAAAGGGAGAACCGGCTCCAAAGAAGGCGAAGACCGTTTCATCTGCAGGCAAGGTTATGGCGTCGGTTTTTTGGGATGCGCGTGGAATAATTTTTATTGACTATCTCGAAAAAGGAAAAACTATCAACGGCCAGTATTATGCAAACTTATTGCAACGTTTGAGCGAAGAAATCAAGTAAAAACGGACGCATTTGGCTAAAAAGAAAGTGTTGTTTCATCACGACAACGCCAGCTCACAATTCCGTTATTGCAATGGCCAAAATTAATGAATTAAAGTTTGAATTGCTACCTCATGCACCATATTCGCCAGATTTAGCCCCCTCGGATTATTTTCTGTTCCCAAACTTGAAAAAATGGCTCAGTGGTCAAAGATTTTCCAACGATGAAGAAGTAATGTCAGCAGTTAATGGCTATTTTGAGGAGCAAGACAGTTCTTATTATAAAAAGGGTATCGAACTTTTGAGAACACCGCTGGGAAAAGTGTATAGAGCTGAAAGGAGATTACGTTGAAAAATAAATAAATCTTTTTCCAAAATTCTTGTGTTTTCTTTGTTGGGTCGGGTACTTCTGGGACCACCCTCGTAGATTCACTATAATAGAGTTTTGCAAAGAAACTCATTTTAAAAGTTAATTGAAGCAAAACTATCTTATAAATAGAAAAGACAAATAATTAACTCGATCGATATTGTTACAATAAAGAATATATTTTTTTTAAGTTAATTAAAACCTTAATGGGTTTGATCTTCTTCAGTTCGAACTCTAAAATATGTAATTAAACCGATTTTTTCCCTTAGATTAGATGATTCACTATAATAGAGTTTGCAAAGAAACTTATTTTAAAAGTTAATTGAAGTAAAAAACTATCTTATATATAGAAAAGATAAATAATTAACTCAATCGATATTGTTACAATAATAATAAGTTTTTTTTTTAAAGTTAATTAAAACCCTACTTTTCTTTAATTGGTTTTCTCTTCTTCAGTTCTAGTTATAATGTAAAAATCCATTATAGAAGAGTTGCTTAATTGACTTGCACCTTCTCTCAAATCTAATTAGTTTTTTAATCGAATTTCTACCATTTCGGACTAGATCATTAATAATCTACCTGTCACTTTTAAACGAAAGAGTGAGATGCCAAATTTACATTTTTATTAATTACGCACTTACTATTGAAATCATACTGCAATTCACATATGCAAATTATGCGTCTATTCATTACGCATACGACATATATGATTAGCGTCGCATGACGTAATTACCAACGACGCTAGGCGTCGATTGGCCCAGAGGCCCCACTGTCATACTACTGTTTGAGAAATAAATATTGATCTATAAATAGATCGATGGGCGCTTCTCGTTAGTAAAATCTGAAAAATAAAAACTACCTTTTTTTCAAATTATTTAATAATAAGTAAGTTTAAAATGTAAAAAATAACTTAATACTACTTTTTTTAAGCGACAATAAATTACGGTGTATGATATAATGGAAAACATGCAGTACATAATGTAACCAGACAGTTAGAACAATAGGTAAGTGGTCTTCCTTTACAACTTGAATATTGACAACGCCTTTTCACGGCCGTTGTGCCCTTTGTTTAATTAGATGATTTTTCCCATCAAACCTAATATCCCCTGGAATACGTGTTCTTGATGTTGCTGGCGTAGAAATAGGTCTTCGTTTGGTAACCCTAAATCTGTGTCCTAGTTTTAGGTAAGGTACAGCAATGGCTCGACGAAATTCCTTTATAGGAAGTGATGTTTGTTCCACTTTTCTATGTAGTTACCATTATTCTAAACTGTTTTAATTTTTTTAATATTGGTAGTTAACATGTAAATATTGTTTGTGCAAAATTTTCTTAATTTTTATAATTAAACATGCTTACTTTTGGTGTTTTGTTAGTCTGTAGTAGTTTTTAGAGTTTGTGTGCATAAATATAATATGTAGAATGTATAAATAAATGTATAGAATTTAAGTCAAAATATATGTATAACATTTTTTTGTGATTTATTTTTTTCCTACATATAGGTATTGTCACCGCCCAACACTACGTGAACGAAGAAATCTGACTTGATTCCAAGACAAAAAACTTAATACTTAAATTTTTGATGTTAATATATAGGTTTTATTCACTTTGTTTTTTAGCAATATATTTATAAAAAATCATTTATTGGCAGTCGTCATGGGACAAGTTAAATTTTGTACTTTAATTTAATATTTAATCTATCTTATATGACTGTCCAGCGGGGTGCAGCGCAGTTAGGCTAGGAGATTATCGAGACCATTTAGAGCGTCAGCGCACTTCTGCTATTCCTATCAGGTAAAGGATTATCATCAGCGCAGTTTGGATACACCGATTTCACCATGCACGATGGATGGCAAAAGCCATATACGTGTTAAAAATTTACCTATTCCGAGCGGAGTTCAAATTACAAAAAAGTTAAAGGGGGGTACTTAAAATTTGTGGTGATACAGCTAATTTTACATTATAACAATAATAATTATCCAGTATCTATATATGGGTAATTCTTCAGAAATATTAAATTTACTGTCCCTGCTTAATTAATATTATATTACGAATACCTTTTTACCTGGTAGTTCAGTACAGTGAAGATGTAATAGCAGTCTATCTAGCCAGGTATATATTAACAACTGACCTATTTTTTAAACAATAAAAAGTAAACTTGATTATGTCTAATGTCATTCACGTGGCATGTCCATAGTATGTATTCTCAAAGTAAAAAGCAGTTTTTCTAAGGCATCAGTTAATCATTATTGTTCTAATTAAGGAGAATTGTAAAACAAGTATAGGGCTCTCATCTAGCCTCAATTAATATATAAAATATTAAGCATCGACTACTACACAATCAATTAAATGTTGTCCCTGATAGTTTGGCATTTGCGTAGATCTAACTACGAGAGGAGAACATTATTAAATTTCACGTATAGTATCAGTACTTCTACAATATCCGCATTACACATGTATTGCTTGCATATGTAATTTTAATGAAATCAATCAAATCGTTTATATGGTTTATGTAAGAGTACATTTATTTCGCATCATTCACGTGGTTATCATAATTTCTTACTGGTGTTGAATTTAGAAATGAATTTTTCGTAAGTTGATACACTACTTGTGTTGTTTCATTATAGCTAGTATGAAGCCTCCAAAGAAAATAGTCTAGGCGCTATGTTATATTAATGCTCTAATAGTCATTCGCGTGGCATTTTCATTGCGTCATTTGCGTGGATTTATAATTCCACGTAATACAAATTGTTCACGTAAATGACAACTCCTACATACATTCATGTTCTTACATTATGAGGTGCAAAGAAAATGTGGAAAAGAAGAAAAGAAGAGAAAAAATTAAAAAGATCCGCAAAAGAAACAAATGGAGAAGCTAAAACATGACGAGTGTCATATCACGTAAAACAAAAATTACTAATTTTTATTTTACTTGTTATCCATTACTAAGCCATTATTAAGCACTATCGTGTTAGAAATATCTTTTTATTATAATATTAAAGTTCAGTTTTTTTATTAAATATAATCTTTTCTGTCATTTGCATGTTATTTGGATCATTTACGTGGATTTTAACACTGTAAAGGTCGAAAATGTCCAGATTAAGCTCTACTAATCAACAGTATGTGTTATATACAAGCAATTAATCATACTATTTCTTAGAAAAACAGATTTCAACATTTTTCTTTTCCGAGGATTTTTCACGCCCAAATTGTGGATTTCGGGAGAAACACCCATATAGAGATTCCAACCCCTTTTATAAAAATAACTGGATTTGTAAGAACTAATATGATAATTTAACGTGTGCCAATAAACTAGCTGGACAAACTTCAAATTCAAAACATAACTAGTAGGCATTGACAATGTGTTTTATTGTAATGAATGTTTGTTGACAGTTGTTCGGTTGTTTGTTTACATCGGTTTTGATTTAAAAACTTAAAAAGAAAGTTGTTCAGCAAAATTATTTATGTGAGCGTATTTACGAACTGCTCGAAACATCACTCGCAAAGAGTCGTTTTAAAACACTTTTTGAAAGAAAATGTCTCTCGTTCCACACTTTATGCGATTTTTCAACTGTATGAAAGTGGAAAGGCTTCAGTTCGCATTATAAAAACAGGTCGTCGGCGAAAATTAGACAAGATCAAATTAGAGAAAATGAAGAAAGCTGCGGTGAACCAAATTGGAGCATCGAATCGGTAGTTAGGAAGTAAATTTTGCATTTCCAGGGAAACCGTTCGTCAAAATTTAAAGATCGGTGTTAAATTTCATAAAAGAGTGACAGTTCCCCGACATAGCGAGAAGCAGCTTGAATAAATTCCGAAAAAGTGCAGAATTCTTCGCCGAAAATATTTTAAAGATAATGTTGAGATCATTCTTGATGGTGAAAAATATTTCTCTTATGCATGGAATAATGGAGATCAGAATATTGGGTTTTATACAGATAATATCTAAAACACGCCAGATAATATAGGATTCGCTGCTAAGGGAAAGTTTGAGCCAAAAACTTTAGTTTAGGCTGCTATATCGACAAGAGAAGTGTCCACACCTTACACCCAAGATTCTAAAGCTCCTGCCATAAATTGTGACACATACATAAGCAAGTGTCTCACCAAACTAGATAAATACATTAAAAACAAACATTCTGGTGATAATATAACTTTTTGGCCAGCCCTAGCAAGCAGTCATTATGCAAATAAAACTTTGGACTGGCTGAAAGAAAAGAAAATCAATTTCATCCCCAAAATATGCGAATATTCCAAATATCACAGTTGCGCAGTTTTCCTTAGCTGTGACACAAATGTGGGATTTGCACTGTTCCATCTGTAAGTCGGCTGCAGCCGCACATTGGGCCTACATAATAATAATAATCGCCCCCTCCCTTCCGCACAAGCTTATAGCTTCTGGGGCCTTGGTTTAGGTTATGGGTTGTAGTAGTTATTATTATTATTATCTCAATGGCAAAACCTATTGAAGATTTCTGGAGTCTACTGTGTCAGGAAGTGTATAAGGAAATAAAAATAAATAATTGTGTTAAGAAAATTGACATGGAGGTTGTCCAAACTATGATCCGCGGTATAAAAACAAAATTACGCAAAATCGAAGATCATGGTCCCTTGGCTCTTTACAAAAACTAAAATTAAGATGTCTTTTAAATACATTTTTAAAATCAATTAAAAACCCGCGCGTGGCAGTCTTGCGACGCATAGCTGAAGCATAGCGTAGCCCATACCAAGTAAGTTTAAAATAATGGTGTTGGAAAGAATAAAATGGAAAATAGTTGCAGTTAAAGGTCTTTGCAATAGAATACAGGTCGAGAAGGTGATTGGTTTTGGTGGTGTTTTTTTAAAATAAATTAATATTTTGTTGTATTGTCAAGCGCAGTTTTATTTGTGCGTAATCTAAATATGTCCAGCTACTTTATTGGCACACGTTAATTTTAATATTATTCTTTTTCTTTGTTTATTTTCAATATGTAAAATATAAAAGATATTATTTTAATTTTATAAAGGATGGGATTTCGTCCTGGGTTAGGTTGTGGGGTAGGTTATGGGTTAGCTTGTGAGTTATGTTGTTGGTTATGTTGTGAGTCACGTTATGGGTTAGGTTATGGATTAAATTGTGAGATTAAATTGTGAGTTCAGTGGTGGGTTAGGTTGTGGATTAGTTTGTTGTTTAGGTTCTGGTTTAGTTTATGGGTTAGCTTACAGGATAGGTTATGGTTTAGGTTATAGGATAGGTTATGGTTTAGGTTGTGGGTTAAGTTGCAGGCTAGGTTGTAGGTTAGGTTGCGAGTTAGGTTGTGGATTAGGTTGAGGTTTACGTTGTTCGTTAGATTGACGCCAGGTTGCGGGTTAGGTTAGAAGTGATTACGTTGAGGTTTAGGTTGTCCGTTAGGTTGTCGGTCAGGTTGCGGGTTAGGTTAGAAGTTAGGTTAGGGGTTAGGTTTTGGTTTATGTTGTTGGTTAGGTTGTTTGTTAGTTTGTGGTTTTGGTTATGGTTATAGATTAGGTTATGGGATAAGTTATGAGATAGGTTGTGGGTTACGTTGTGGTTTAGGTTGTGAGTTAGATAAGAGCTTCGGTTGAGAATTAAGGTGTAGGTTAGTTTGTGGGTTAGCTTGTGGTTTTGGTTCTAGTTTAGATTATGGGTCAATTTATGGGTTAGGTTGTGGGCTTGTGAGTGCTTAGGTTACGAATTAAGTTTCGGGTTAGGTGACGGATTAGGTTACGGGTTATATTAAAGTTTAGCTTTTGGGTTAGATTCTGGGTTAGGTTGTCGATTAGGTTGTGAGTTACATTAGGGGTTAGGTTGAGTGTTAAGTTGTAGGCTAGCTTGTAAATTAGGTTGTAGTTTTGGTTCTAGTTTAGATTATGTGTTAGGTTGTAGGCCAGATTGCGGATTATAGGTTGTCCATTAAATTGTCGGTTAGGTTGCGGTTTAGGTTAGAAATTAGGGTAGGGGTTAGGTTTTCGTTTATGTTGTTGGTTAGGTTGTGGTTTTGGTTATGGTTATAGATTAGGTTATGAGATAAGTTGAAATAGGTGGTTCGTTACGTTGTGGTTTAGGTTGTGAGTTTGATAGGGATTCGGTTGAAAATTAAGTTGTAGGTTAACACAAGCTAACCAAAACCACAACCTAACCCACAAGGGTTTGGTTGTGGTTTTGGTTCTAGTTTATATTATGGTTAAATTTATGGGTTAGGTTGTGGGCTAGATTATGGGCTTGTTTGAGGGTTAGGTTAGTGCTTAGGTTACGAGTTTAATTTCGGGTTAGGTTGCGGGTTAAGTGACGGATTAGGTTAAAGTTTAGCTTATGGGTTAGATTCTGGGTTAGGTTATGGGATAGGTTGTGGGTTAGGTTGTGGATTACGTTGTGGTTTAGATTGTGAGTTACATTAGGGGTTAGGTTGAGGGTTAAGTTGTAGGCTAGCTTGTGAGTTAGGTTGTAGTTTTGGTTCTAGTTTAGATTATGGGAAAGGTTATGGGTTAGGTTGTGGCTAGATTGTGGGTTTGCTTGTGGGTGAAGTTAGTGCATAGGTTACGAGATTGATTACGAGTTAGGTTACGGGTTAGGTTGCGGTGAAATGTCAGAAATAACTTGCATTTTCACCTTAACATGTTTACAAGATAAATAACGTGACCAATAACGTAAGACTTCTGCGTGTTCGATAAGCTGTATGATTAAAATAGTAACAGAGGTGTCATACCAAGACGATCATGAATCTCTTATTTAATGAAACGTTTTATAATAGTTTCCATACTAACTTATACCAACTTAACTTATTCCAGTTACTTGTATGAACCCAGATTAGATCTTGCAGCTTAGATCGTCTGAGGTAGGTAAGAGACGTTGCTATGGGTTTAAAGATTAGAAAACAGCATATCTAAAAGATAAACTGAAAAGAAATTTGGAATTACACCGGAAATATAATTGTAACGCCATGGCGGAGCTAGAAGGTTAAAATTATACTATAAATATATTTATTTTTAGATTTTTTATAACAAAATATAAACTAATTCCAGTTAATTAACCGAGGAAATTCTTTAAAGGTTAAGAAATTATCAACATTCGTAACTGAAAACAAATAATTAAAATTATGAAGATTATACCAAGTATAATTACTTTCTAGCTCTCTAAAAATTGTAGATTAATTCTATTGGTGTACTTTAATGTAATAATGTTGGTGTAATTTATGGATACCAGTAATAAAAAACGCCTAATAATCTTTTGCGAAAGGCGACCATAAAAAGTATTACAGAGGTGATACAATAAACATGGACTAAATAGATATAATTATAAGAAATATAAAAATACGTTGTTTAAGTTTTTATAAAACGTAAATTGGTTTACTTTCACTGGTATAAGTTTGTTTAATTTACGCGCGCAAATCACTAAAACGATATAAGCCCAGCTACCTACTTCTAATCTAATAACTTCCTGTTTTTAAATAATCATAAATTCAAACAATAATAATTAACTGTCATGTCGTCACATTTGTTTAATATACTATATTAATGAACATTGGGAAACGTTTAACTGTGATTTTATTTCTAATAAATCATGGAGTTTCGCGAAGTCTGTGGTCTGCGATCTGTGACTGTGTCTGCTTCTGTGTTTTGTCAAAGTTTAGCTCCACGATAACTTAAAAACGACTGGACCGATTTTAACAAAATTTTGGATGCAGTTAATGGCGGGTAAGAGATTTTTTCAGAGGTTAAACATTTAAAATATTTATATATAGAAACGATTAAAGATAAACATTTTAAAGTTTATAAACGTTTATAAATAAAAATTTGAATAAATCATAAACACCTATGACTGTTTTAAAAAAGGGTAAGCTATTTTAACGGCACGGAGTATAGAACCAAAAGCAAATCAAAAAGTCAGAATCGATATGGAACTTTTTTCTAAAGCTAGCGAAACCCGTGGTTTAGAAAAAAATCAGCTGAGCCTTAAATTTGAAAACAGTGCATTCAATCAGCCTTTAATTCTCCATAGGTTACTTTTTTAAATTTCGCATTCTACATTAGATTTTTGATGTGGGTCCCGCTAACTTTTTTCTAAAGCTAGCGAAACCCGTGGTTTAAAAAATCAGCTGAGCCTTAAATTTGAAAACAGTGCATTCAATCAGCCTTTAATTAGCCTTTAATTCTCCATAGGTTACTTTTTTTAATTTCGCATTCTACATTAGATTTTTGATGTGGGCGTCGCTAACTTTTTCTAAAGCTAGCGAAACCCACGATTTTAGAAAAATTAGCTGAGCCTTAAATTTAAAACTAGGGCATTTAATTAGCCTTTAATTTCCCATATACTTTCCTGTTCTCCTGGTGTATAGGCTTCGCTAACTTTAGGGACGTAAAAATTTACCCGTAAAAATGATCGCGTCTTTGACTCATTTATCTGTTTGTGAAAATAATCCTCCACATATGTGACAGTTTTTAGCATCATAAATATTCAACGTTCATCTCCTCGCATTACTTTTACCGAAAAAAATAAATTACCGTGAACCTTTCCTATTTTTCAGGTGATAATATATCTATTATCGAAACACACCTTCTTACACGATATTACTATTATGATACACACATGTACTAATCATATTACCCCCAACTCTTCCACTCTTTCCATAATGTCAATTATGGTTTTAGATCAGATCAGATTCTGCGGAAGATGGGAATCCAGATGATTCAGATCGAGATCCGGACTTTGTTCCAGATAAAACAAACTCAGACTCAGATGAAAGTGAAGAAAGCATTCAAGAAGATATTCTTATTGACAATACATCTAACGATCAACAACTCGAGGGTAAACCAAAGGACCAAGAACTTGAGGTAAGTTTATATGTAATCCATTAACTTTCTGTATTCACTAGTCTAGTCTTTTTATGTCAAATCCTTCAGGTAAAATGTTTTGTGATTAGAGAAATATTTCTTGAGTATGGTCATATTAAGTGTGTAGTAGATGCAATTCTTTTTCTTAATTAAATCGTTCGAAAATACAATTTTAAAAAGTATACATAAATTTCAGTCCTACTCATAATGAATTTATGTAAAAGCTGTTGATGCTGATCAGCATCAACAGCACTTACTATGGGAACATCAATCAAGCAGTGCTGTCAAATAGGAATTGTTTTTGTGCTGAAAACAGATTCATTCGACAGTGTCTTCGGCGGAAAGAGAATCCGAGTTAAAAACTTTGATTCAATTATTGATAGTGAATGGCGTTTTGAGGTTTCCACGCAGGCTTCAAACAATCTCAACATGTGGAACAAAATAACAATGGTACCACTTGCGAGCGACTTGAAATTAGTTAAAGAATATTTAATTATTCAGGCAGATTCTGCAGTCAAGCAATTGGAACATAATAATAATGATAAAAATGCATACACCAATTTTGTCGAATTATTTTACTGAACAGGCGTAGACCAGGTGAACTGCAAAGATTACCGATTTACATATATACATTATCCGAAGATCATCCCCAAAATTATGAAGAATTCACAGAAGTAATTTCCCCTTCAGAGAAAATCTTATTAAAACGATTTAAACGAGTAGTCATAAGAGGTAAGCGTGGACGTGGAGTTCCTGTTCTCTTCAGTGGTGATATTCAAGAACATATTGAAGTTTTACTGAAATATCGCGCAAACTTTATTTTACGATTATACATAGGGTCTTCAAAGCCTTGCAAAAATTACAAAATATCGTCAATCTTATTATTAAAGTCTACGTCCCAGTGTGGTTCTCTATAGAAAAATAACCTAAATGTTTTAGTGGTTCACATCACTTATGGAAAACCATTTCTCTTTCCCGATGCCTTAAAATGCCAAATAATAATAGATATTTCAACATTTATTGGTCGCGCAATGCCCTTATCAAAACATAAATTTTAAGTAATTTCCCGAAAATCCCGCCGGACGTCATATAATTTCTGATTCATCCTCAGATTAGTGTTTATACACTGTCGTCAATGTCGTTTTAATAGACTGAAAATGAAGAACCAATCAAAATCCTTTAATGGTTCTGGAGATCACGTGATATTTTACGTCGTTAGTAAATATATGTCTTAATAGGTCACGTCTTCCACGTGCGGCATTGTCTAGACTTGTGCCGTTCTGTTAGCAGCGTTTACTTTAACCTGGGTTTGTCTCGACGTTAGTTCCACGCGCGACATTTTCTAGGCCTGTGCTGTTCTGTTAGCAGTGTTTACACTGTTTAATTTAACCTTTGGTTTGTCTGAACGTCAGTTTTATTTTAACGGAGTTATTTCTGTGTTGGAAGAAAATTACTCGATAAGCGTTTAAATGTCCCTTATTCGGCCATCCAAGAGATTTGGTTTTAAATAAACTTCCAAGTCATCAGGACGGCCTCAAGTGCTGTTTTCAGGAACGTTATAACTTTGCTGTAGAAAGTAACAACAGGTGTGTAAGTTTTTCTAAAGTTTCAGCGGTAGTGGCGAATAAAGTAAAATCAGTGTTTTACAAAGCATCGATACCAACTGTCTCGGAATATAGAATTGTGCAGTTAAATAATGCCTATCATGCTAGTTACTATAAACTGAGGAAGTCTTACAACCGCGACAAGAATAAGGCAACATTCAAAGAAAATATCGAAGAATTCAAACAAAAAGCGTATTCACTCTTTGATGTATCAGCGTGTAAGTGCTATATTTTTGTAGACTGCAATTGCCATAAAACCCCGGATTTGTGTCTGTGTCCTATATTAATAAACTGTGACTGTGAAAAATCGAAGAAAATTCCCATACTCGAATTAAAATTTGTGTACATGCAAAGAAAGTACGGGTTAGGTAAAATTGGAACTTTGGATGTACAAGAAACACAAAAATTGACCGAAAGAATGAAAAAGTTAGGCGAAATTTTAAAAACTCAGCCTACGCTCGACATTTCGCAGTCGTCATGTTCAAAATCGATTGAAGAGAAAACCACGCAACTGGAACAACATTTAAACATAAAGACCAAGAGTAAAAGAATATATTCATTCGATGAGCCCGAAGAAGATGATGACGATGACGAGAATTTGGAGACAGCTATTAAATCATCATTGCAGATGCGGATTAAAGTAAAATCAACTGCGGTAACTAGTGATCGTTACTGGACATCGGATCGTGCAACAGCAGCAATTGCTTCAAGTGTACTTCAAGATATCGGTGTTGCTACAGATAGTGACTATTCCCATGTTGTCGATAAAAATAAGGTTAGAAGGGAAAAACCCCGTAAACGCACAGAACAACTACAGATCGAAGTTACAAGTGAACAGCTTCAGGGACTTTACTTTGACGGCCGTAAAGATAGAACTCTCGTGATCAATAAGCTCCATTCGAAACTTTTTCGCAGAACCGAATAAGAAGAACACTATTCCCTTATTCAAGAACCTGGCTCTGTATACATTGGCCATGTTTCACCCTCTTCGGGATCTGCTCGTGATATTGCTAATCACTTCTCATTTCTCTGCACTTGGGATTCCCTTTGACGAACTTGACGTAATTGGCTGTGATGGTACGGTAACCAACACAGGTTGGAAAACATGTGTTATTCGTCTCATTGAACTGCATGTAAAAACGCCATTACAGTGGTCAGTGTGTCTCTTGCATTTCAATGAATTGCCATTCAGACATTTATTTCAAACTCTTGACGGTGACACAAAATCCTTTGGAGGTCCAATTGGCAGGCAACTTAGTGGATGTGAGACACTTCCCGTGGTAAACTTCGATAGCATTCAGTGCGTGATTCCTGAAATTGACCGAAAAGTGCTAAGCAAAGATCAGCAATACCTTCTCGACATCAGTAATGCAGTGAAATCAATAAGTCCGATCGCGGCCCTCTTTCACACTCAAGATGGTTAACTACGGCAAACAGAGTTCTCAGATTATACATAAGTGCAATAAATCCTACAGATGAACATAAGATATTAGTTTCTTTCATCTTAAAGTCCTACATGCCTGTCTGGTTTAATATCAAGAAAAGCAAGTACTTTACAGATGGCCCTAAACATGTGTTTGAAGCTACAAAAACATCAAGGTTCTTACCTAAAAATTTACTTCAAGTAGTAGACATTGTGACTGAACGTAACTCATTTTTTGCTCACCGAAAATTTGCTTTTGAGTATGATTGTAGATGAAAGAAAGCATATCAAAGAATTAGGGCTTAGAAAAATAATTCAGGCGAGAAACAAAGTTCCTAAAGGAAAATCAATTAGGAGCTTTGTGACACCAAAACTAAATTTTGCTGCTACCGACTACAGCGAAATGATAGACTGGAGTACATGTAATCTTTCACCGCCACCTTTGCTACGAAGATTAAGTGATGAGGAAATTTCATCTATAATAAACACAAGACTAGAATCTGAATGGAATTTTGTCAAGTTTCCATGTCATACACAAGCAGTAAAGCGGTGTGTAAAGCTGGAGACTGAAGCGTCACAAAAAGTCGTTGGTGCCAAGTCCAGGGATGGGTTCATCAGATTGACGCTTCTTTCACGATCCAGCATGCCTATTTTTTCGCATAAATCGGAGTTTAAAATAGCAAGTACCAAAAACAATGAGTAAAACACTATTGTCGCAAAGCTATAGTTTGTAAGATGTATCAATAAGTATTTTATGTAAAAATTTAAAATTTGCCATTTTAATGTTAAAAACATGTTTTTCCGACGCAATGAGCGACCAATAAATTTGAAATATCTAGTATTATTTAATTTTTTTACCTTCCCTGTGCTCTTATTTGCTTACTTAAACCTGTAGTATTTAACTATAATAGAAAAAAAAATTTCTTTATTACGGAAAATTGTTATATCATTTTTTGTTATTTTCGAGGGCGATGCGCGACCGGAAGACATCAACCGATTTTTTTTTAATTTACTTGTCTGTCCTAGGGGGGGGCAAGTTTGCAGCGGTATAGCGAATCGAAAAAAAAAGAAAACCTTTTTTCGGCCCATCCTAATGTGTATATCTTCGTAGCGAAGATCAATCATGTAATTATAATATATGGCTACTGCGTGCAAAAACTAAAGTAGCTCCATTGAAAACGATTAGCATTCCAAAACTTCAACTGTGTGCCTGTTTATTAGGGACTCAATTAATTAATCTTTTGAATAGTTCCTTATCAATTTCTGTTCCCATTTATATGTGGTCAGACTCCCAAGTGGCATTAAATTGGATAAGAACTGAACCTAGTTCACTACAAGTTTTTGTATCCAATCGAGTGTCCAAAATACAAACATCCACAAACGCGGAAACATGGAGATATGAAAGTACAAAGGATAATCCTGCAGATCTTGCATCCAAAGGCGTCACTTTAAAAAAATCTTCACTTTGGTGGACAGGTCCTTCATTTCTCAATATCTCTATATCTGATTGTCCTTCAATTAAGGTGGACGACCACGACGATACGCCAAGGCTCCTCATCTACGTAATCCTGTAAACGGCCGTTTAGTGTTAGGGAGGTTAGGTGAGCTTTTCTTTTTTTATGTATTTTGTATGATTATGCTTGTACTCTCTTTGTAAAGGTACGATAACTTTAATAATTTCGATACAATAGTTTATTTTGTAAAATTTTGCGAAATCAATTTTATTAATTTAATAGTTTTAATTAATAGGTTGATTCTTTTATGAATAACGAAACAAATGAATACATTGCTGTAGACGATTTAGCAGATATCTTGAATAATTTACGAATAAATAACAGTAGTTTAAACAATATGAATCAAAATCAGAACCAGGTTCAACCACCAAAACCTAATTTCGATATAAAATTAGCAGATCAAGTTCCAATACTTCATGGAAACAATTTAAATCGTTTTACTTTAAATTGTGAATACTTAATCGAATTATATTATGATACTCAAAATCCTATCACTAATCAGAATAAGTTAATTTTAAATTGTATAAGATCAAAGATTCACGATGATTGTTACCGAAAATTTCTATGTATACAATTAGTACTTGGAATGACCTAAAGCCACTATTAATATCGTAATTTGGAGATCCTCGTGATGAAGAAAATTTTTTGTTTACTTTAATTAATCTGAAACAAAATCAAAAATCAATTCAGGAATATTATAAAGAATTTTCCACACTTCTCGAAAGTTTAGTCACAAAATCTAGTAGACACAGACACCAGTTTAATATGAGTTTATGTTGTAACGGGTTATTTTAATTTTGATTGTTTCTTGTATTTTAAAATACTATTCCTCAACCCGGTCCTGTATTTTCTAAAATTTCCTAATACATTTTTAGGCGAGAAAATGTTTTCAATTGAAATTCAGTTATCTTTTTTTATTTCGGCAGATGTGTAGGAACAACGAACGCATAGGGCATTGAGTCTTGAACGCAGATTATCGTTATTTAGGTGAA
Source organism: Agrypnus murinus (assembly GCA_929113105.1). Lineage (NCBI taxonomy): Eukaryota > Metazoa > Arthropoda > Insecta > Coleoptera > Elateridae > Agrypnus > Agrypnus murinus. The sequence continues at coordinate 39,054,216 of OV816027.1, forward strand.
CACTTGCGAATTGTGTTGATTTTGTTTAGTAAATTGTAATTACACCTCGCAGTTTTGTGCAATTAAATTGTAACGGAGCCTAAGTCTCATTTTTGATTTTTAAATTTATTTTATTAACGAGTTCATAATTACTTATTATTTCTTATAATGCATAATTGTTATTGATGAATCAAATCAAGTTTTTCAAATTTATTGTAATTTTTATAAAGCTAACATATCATAATTTTTCATTTATTCTAAAAGATTAAAATATTAACGTTTCAATGATAAGTTTCATTCTTAGAAATATTGCACAAAAGGCAGAGACATAATTTGATATTACATATCCTGTGGTTTTAGACTTAAGAAATCTTATTAGCGCTTAGTATAGAAAAACCAAACGCAAGTCGTGAGATTTGCAATCCAGACAAAAGTGCAAAGAGAAAAAAGGGTTTGAGACAATTGTAGATCATAGCAAGCAGAATGGTAGAAATTAAATAGAAAAAAAGATATCAAAACTGTCCTCCGTTTAGTCGTGGTGGAAATTGTAAACTCTTTAGAAGTTAGTGGAAAATTGTTTTTGTTTGGAAAAACATGTATTAATTAATTAATTAACGGTCGCGTTCGGTGGGAATAATTAACTTAGAAATTAAATTGAAGTATATCATTATTTTGGGGATGTATTAGAAATTTTTAGTACTAAATGCAGTAACTCGTAATTTACTTAATCTATGTGTATGTTAATTTAAATAAATGAGTGATATCTAATTTGGGATTACTTTGTTTGGATTATTTGATTTACAAAAGGTCAGTAGAATTTATTCATTAATTTATGTAACTGATGCATTATATAGGCGCGGAAATCTACGATATAGTATGCTATTTATTATCAACGTCCAGTCCAGAGGAACAATCCTACGAGAAGATAGTACAATTACTACAAAATCACTTTGACCCTATGCCTCTGGAGATCTCAAGAGTACTATAAATTTCACCATCGAACTCAAAACGAAGGGGAATCAGTCAGGGACTACATCACGTATCTGCGGAAGATGGCAGCTTCCTGCAACTTTGGAAATTTCCTAGTGACAGCATTAAGAAACCAGTTAACTTGCGGAATCAAGGACAAAAGGACTAGGAATCGTGTTCTTGTCATAGCTTAATTTATATAAGCAAGAGATAATTATGTAATATGTTTTAAATATTATTTATTAACAACACATACATATACATACTTAAAGCCTACATTGCATCTCGATGATTAATTTTTATTTTATGCAACAAGTGGTAATGCCTATTGCTACATCAACGGCGACCTAGCAGGTCTGCCAACTTAACATGACATCCTTCCTTTTTATAAGGTTAAATAATAAAGATATAACCATAACTTAATATAGTAATTAAAGGTATTGTGTGTGTGTGCCCGTCCTGACGTAGGTATTAATGACCCACGTGTTTGTTACATGTGCCGCCGGGGAATATGGCCGCGCAAGCCGGGCCAGCTGCCGAGGATCCTACGAGGCCTGCATGGTGGCGCAGACTCTACAACCCGGCTAGTGTAGGCGAGGGTGGCCTGCCGCCGTGTACCGGGGGCACGGACACGCCGCACCGTCGCCGGTAACGTAAGAGGTCAGGGCATCGCTGGCGATCGTGGTGCAGGCCGGCCAGCTTCTGCGGGTGCCGCTCGGCTACACCGCTCGCCTCCCGCAGGTGCTTGCTGCACGTCTGCGCCCGTCGCGAGAAGCGCGCGCCCTGCGCATAAACGTCACCGGCTACTACGACGCCGGCCACCGGAGAGAGCTCGTCGCCGTCCTATCCTCCACGAACCAGCAGGGCCACGTGGTCATAGGCCGCGAAACCCGCCACGCGGAAATTCGGCTCGTGCCGGCGGATCCCGACCCGTACATTCCTGAGACCGCCCCTGCCGCATGACCGGCGTAGAGGTGCATTTATATTCGTCGTTCAACGTATAATAATATGATTAATATGAACCTCTTTTATTATTATCTTATTTTATATATTTTATTGTTCTATTATTTGATTAGTTTCTTTTATTATTTTTCTTTTGACTTATTAGTTTCTTTTATTATTTTGTTTTATTGTTTACCAGTGTGTATTGCCAAATAAATGTTTCATCAAATGTTTCAATAAAGAATTTCAACGTAAGCCGCCGCTCTCTCTCTCTCTCTCTCTCTCTCTCTCTCTCTCTCTCTCCCTCTCTCTCCCTCCCACTCTCCCTCTTTCTCTATCTCCCTCCCTCTCCCTCCCTCCCTCCCTCCCTCACTCACTCACTCACTCACTCTCTCTCTCTCTCTCTCTCTTCCTCTCGCTCCCCCTCTTCCACTCCCTCTTCCTTTCGCTCCCCCTCCCCCTCTCTCACTCCCACTCCCTCACCCGCTCCCAGTCCCGCTCTCCCCCTCACCCTTATGACTTAATTTGCCTCGTTTTGCGTTTATAAAGTGTGTCCTCAGTTTAGAGAGCTCTGTTAGCTTTCTCTCGGCGCGCGCGGAACGCACTGCATAACCTGTTTAGAACGTATCTAATATTTTCTAATGGCACCGGCGCAGGCACACACCTGCGAGATAAGTAAGTAAACGTTCGTCGTGTGTGTGTATGTGTTTGTCGGACGATATAGGCCCGTTATCGTTGCGTTATCCGCCGCATTCCAGAAATCTGGGCCAATAAGCTTAGTTGAATTTGTTTCGTTTTGCGTGTTTGTTACAGTATTTTTGTTGTATGTCTTCGCAGTTTAGTTTAGTTTAGTTTAGTTTAGTTCTTAGCGCTTGGCGAAACCCAACGGGATTATAGCTGGTGTGCTATTTATTAGATTGTTATACTACACTATTGTTGTTACTAGGTGTAGTGTACAATCAATGTAAAAATTTTTTAGGAATCGTATGTGATAATATAGCTGAAGCCTTAACATGGATTATTAAAACTTAACTTTTGAGAAGGAAATCAAATTCACTCTCTATTAAAAATGGGTATGATAGTACCAATTCATAAAAAAATGATCAGTTCTGTGTAAGCTCGTGTAAGACAGGTTACTACTGATGGTGTTGTCGGAATAATTTAATTGTTAATTTCAACAAAACAATCTTGATACATTCTCCTAACAGGGATGTTAACTTCCAACAAAATAAATTTCATGTTTAACAGTAATCATATTGAGGCATCGCTGTCAACAAAATGTTTGGACATTATGGTAGATATGAAGATAGACTGGAAAGCTCACATAGATTATGTAGGCAACAAAGTTAATAAGTCGGTTTTTTTAACTATTTCACAACTAAAATCAACTTTTTCAATAGAACAGCTTAGAATAAACATTTGTTATAGTATGGTATATATTGTCATTTAAGCTACAATATTATTTTATGAGGTGATTCAACTGAAAGTAATAAAATTTTTATACGTTAAAAAAAACATGTTTGACTATAATTTTTAGTACAAACGACGGAGAAACTTGTAAAAATGTATTTATTAACCGTAAAATAATGGCACTGCCATCATGTGCATATATTTACAAAATAATGTATAAAAGAATATTTGAAATCCTTTCAAAAAAAACTTTAATTTCATCACTATCTCACAAGAAATGCAAATACGTAGTCTTAACTTCTTATAACACAGGTAAATTTGAAAGAAAAAACGGTTTATATAGGCAAAAAGCTACATCATAAACTGCCCAGTTATTTTCATTCGTTTACTACAAACTTAATTCAGAAAAAAAGGTTAAAAGAATTATTAACGAGGAAAAGTTATTACACAATAATACATGCGAATTTTTGTCAGATACTTTTTTATAGTAATGTTAAAGATTGTAACTTCTTTGACACAACGATATAAAAACTGTGATGTAAACTGTGTGTAAGAATCAATGTTATTATATATTTTGTTGCCATATTGTCTTACTGCTGTGATACGTTAAACTTTGAAATTGCTACTAGATCCTATACATTTCTGGGCAATGGTTAAAACAATAAAAACTTGTTGGTATAATACAAGAAAGAAGAGAGTAGACGATTGAGTATTAAACAGAAAAAAGACATAGAAATAAAGTTTATTTAGTTGATGTGTAGTTCGTTTTACTAAAACCCTTCCAACCGAGGAAGAGTTATCACACACCGTGTTTAGTACAAGGACAACACGTGATTGGATGCGCACAAACAGCAGGAAGAACACTTCTTCAACTCATATCACCAACTGCAAATGAGTTATACTAAACTCTTGATGATGATATCTTTTGTCGTATGCACAAGTCTCTTTCTCTTTAAACTCTCCCACGATGGATGATGTCTGGGAGGAGTGTTGACCCCTTCATGTAGCACGCCTATTTATTAACACTATACATGAAGTTTAGCATACCAGAAGATTATTGGTGACGCTGACTACATTACATGCAGGTGACCCAATTATGCAGAGTGTCTCGAAAAAGCTTTTAACCAACACCTTATGGCTATTACATACGGTTACACAAGATACATTCACATTATGGTACAACAACATAACGGGGAACCATACACATTATTCGCATGTTTACAGTAATGCCTAAGTTAGGTTGAAAATAAACACACATTCGTAAGTGTAATTAAGACCATAATTAAATCCATTAATGTCAGTGGATCGCGTTTACATGTCCCTGGATCGAGAACCGATCCGACCATTATGTTTCGATCAGCTGGCTGACCTAGAGCAGACTTTCTTCTGTAATGCTGGTCGGTTTCATCCCAATCAGATAATAAACAGGGACGCTGTGAATTTTCAAAAATACCTCTGCATCGAGCAGTTTACAATGACAGAAAGATCTCAGCAAGCAAAGATTATTATTGGATTATATTTTGAAAAATGCAAATTTTTAATAGAAAAATATCAATATGAATTTGCATTTGAAATATAATTTAATAAAAATGATTAATTAAACATATAATAAAAAATTAACCTTCATCTAAAATATGATCAAAGCAGGGTAAAACAAAAACAGTCAAAATTTGCAAACAATCAATTGTTTCTGTTGTGTAAAATTTCTCTTATTATTAAAAATGGCAGAGGCAGGGTAAGTTGGTTTGTTTTAAGCTTTTTAATTCTAATTTTGTATTAATTTTTTTATAATGTTTTTAGAAAAGATATGAATGCCGCCAGTGATCCGAATGATGAGTTGTAAGTAAAAATAATTCTTTTTCTAAGTAATGAAAATATAGGTGCTTTTTTCAACAATTCTTTGTAAATTAGATATGGGGTAGGTACTATTGACCATTTTGACCATTTGGGGTAGGCCATTTTAAAAAAAGGAAAGTGATTATTTAACATTTTATTGTATTTGTAGGCCGTACGTTTTTCCTAACATGTTGAGTTATTTTTGAAAATTTAATGATGTGACGTACAAGTAAATAAACGTTTTTATTTCATTTCGCATCTCAAACAATTGTTTATACAGGGTGTATTATCGGTTTTGTAACATAGGGAAATAGCATGTAAAAACACAATTTCTCAAATATTGGCTTCCCTAATTATTTTGGAGAAAAAGTTACTGTAGCAAAGTTGTAGGCCTTATTGAATACTGTTCAAAAAACCTTCACTTTAGCATCTGTATTAAATAGTTTCCGAGATATACGTGATTTTCTGGTATAAGAAATTAACATTGTAAATGGGAAATTTGCTAATGTTATTTTACATCTTCTCGAATTTAAAGTATCGCTTGATCTCCTTATTACATAATATATATTAAAAACATATAATATTTATTGTTCTTTTTATTTTACACAATTACATTCTCATTTCAGATCAAAACAACTGGTTAATGAAGCCAATGCCAATATGGAGCTTGTAAGTATTAGAAATGAATTGATTGACAATTTTTTTTTAAATTAAACTAATAAAATAATTTTTTTAACAGGAAAACGTAATACAATCCCTCCATACAAAAGTGAATACCGTTGTAAGTATTGTAAAAAATTACAAAATAATAATTTTTAGCAAAATGTCAATTCATTAAAAAAAAAGAAAAAGCAAAATAGCAAAAAAATAATTTAAAATGTTTTTGTTGCAGAAAGACATACAGAAAGCATTAAGGATTCTTTATTCAATTGAAGACATCCTGAACGATGCAGTAAGTGGACTTATTCATCTCGATAACTCGTTTTCGACTATCATAACACTACTAACAATAATTGACGTTACTTATTTTCTTTTTTGTATTTTAGCAAGCCATAAGAGAAGTACCAGCAAGAGGATATGGCAATGTAAGTTGTTTTCTTTGCAAATCATAAATCTGTTTTAAGTAATTAAATAGTACTACAAAAAAATACTTCTTACACATCACATGTTGTATTACTACACTCTTAACTTGTGAATATTGCAAAAAACTAAATTAAGATTGAAACCTTTTGTAAAAGATTCAATTTCTTGTAGAAGAATTCAGAATATAGCACTGTAATTATGAAAGAAGGTGTATATGATGCTCAAGTATTAAATCACCAGAGGGTTTCTTTCACTAGCCAAACAAAATTAAAAATCTTGAATTTGTTTCAGAGCAACAGGCGGTGAGGAGGGCGGGGGAGAGGAGGCGGTGCCATAATTAAACGGGCGGTATTTTATAATGCTAAGTTTTAACTTGGCATTATAAAATATCGTCCTTGTTTGTTCTGTCCTTGTTGTTTGTTTGTTCGTCCTTGTTTGTCGTCCTTCTGTTTAATTTTTATTTTTTAAATAATAAAAAAAGTATTAGAAAAAAAATTGTTTTATTTTTTTAATTGTAAAATTACAAACCTACATCAGTACTGTTTTGAATTTTTTTTTATTGTCAAATTTAATATATCTACACCTGTGCAAGTATAAAATCTATTTATACGATTGTCAGACTAATTTGGTTTGTTATTATGATGGTCGCAGTATATCATAATATATGAAGCGACACATTTTATTAACAACTTGAGCAAAACGTCAGCTTATCAGGTTACAATAATCGGCAGAATAACACGGCAGATTATTATTTGAGGAAAAGAAATTTATTCGGAATCATATGGTAATATGTGCATTCCTAACCGCCTCAGAGGGTGGGAAATTAACCATTCCTAACTTACTTTTAATTCCCTCTCTTGGTCAGGAATGTAATCATTCCCTACCTGTTATCCCTCTCTTGGTCAGGAATGTGATCATTCCCGACCTGTTGTAAGTTCGTAGTTTGCTCGGTAGAGGGCGGGTGCATTATTAGGTCAAGTTTGTCACTTCAGTTGTCAGTTGTAAATAATTATTATTTGTTAAAAAATATGATGATTCCGAATAAAATAGTATACAAACCTCGGCGGGACGTTTCCTCCTGTCTCGAGCATTAGCTCACCTCGGGCCTGGGCCCTCGGTGAGCTATCTTAGCTCTCGACAGGAATGAAACACTTCCCGCCTCGGTATGTAATCTACTATTCCATCAGTTCCATTGGTAAGTATAAGTTTTGCATTTATAAGCGTTATTATTTACTTGAGCATATTATTTTTGTTGATAAGTTTATATTATTTGTTAGATTATGTAACAGAATTTCTCACTTGTGCACTTATATATCTAGACAGTGCTATTTATTTACCATGCAATACACATAAACTGTATAAAAGACCATGGTGTATAATTAGTGTTGCCTATGTGTGCCTAATGCTTTGACTCGATTATTTTCGAATGCAAATATAGGAAAATTGCACATATTGCAATTTTATTTAATAGCGCTGTATATGTCAGGGCTGTACTTACGGTTACAGTATGGAAAACTGTAACGCTCAAGCCACAACCAAAATGACTTGAATAGTTGGTTATTATTATACATCTGACAGAATATATTTCTGCAAAAATTGGCTTGTAAACTCGGAAAGTATTTCCCTTCAAAATTGCATTCTTGAGACATTATGTTAATTATTGTGTTTGATAAGAAAATTTTCATGTTTGGAGGTGGCTCTACTGTCCTATATACAAGTTTGCACATACACGAATAATGAGCTGTGTGGATTACAACAAGAGTTTGTGCTAAAAAAGCTTTTTAAATATTACATTGTACCACTTGTTTAAATAGAAAAAATGCAATCCAGAAAGAGTGTATAAATTGTAATTTTCAATGTCGACTATTCTATCTATTACGCAATTTAAATAAGCCATACACAACCTTTTTTTTGCTTTGGCATTGTTTAACCGTATGTCTCGCAATAAAGCATTTTGTTGTTTTAATTAAGTCAGATGAATGAAAATATGTAAAATTCTTAATTTGCACAGTAAAATGTTACAAGTTTACTTATCCAATTGTATGGGTTAAAAAGATTCTTGTATGATAGCAGTGTATTACTAGAAAACATGTGCAAATTTAGAACGAAGAGCAGCCATTTCAGTGTCGCATGTACGATGCCATGACAAATTTTATAGCAAACATTCTTTAAAAGATGCTTGGTCACTGACAATAATCAAAGGAAGTTGTTGCAGTGCAATAAGTGTAAAAAGAAGTTTTCACAAAATAAAACTTATCTTACGTGCACACACATTCACAGAGTGTAGAAAAGCCATCATCGACTAGCAAAATATCATCACAGGACAACAACATCTTACATAGAACAAATACATATGTACTCTTGCTGCAGTACACAAAACGAATTCTTTCAACGTTAGTAAAAAGTTCAATGTAGATAGGTACTATATATACATATATACACACACACAAAAGAACAAATTTTGCAAAAATTTAATAATGTTCAGAGATTCAAACATCGTTGTTTTCAGTATACTACTCTCGTTAAGTTAAATTGTAAAATATTAAAAGTAGTATAGTGTTTACAACCAAGGGGTTAATTTCAGTGTGATATTCCTTCTAAATTATCAGCCATAATATGTTACGTGACATAATATTATTATGCGAAGATGTGAACAAAGAAAAAAATCATTCATTAAACTATATAATACAAGATTAATCTGAGATCAATCTTAATTAAGATTTATACTAGCGACATTTACTTGTAATCAAAGATTGATAAGATTACGTGTTTGCACAACCGGTACTAGCCTAATTTAAATTTTATATCAAATAAGATGTTACTGCTACATTATCGATGAAATCGGGTAGTGCAAGAAAAAAAGGGGGAACAATTTCCAATTTCTTTTATTGCATTATAGTAGAAAATCAATTATTAATGACATTTTATGACAACTTATTCTCGCAAATTTTGATTTTCATAAAATGGTTTCCCATTTTCAATTACCGAATGCGTTTCTAGACGATACTCCGGCATTACAGAATATCCCTCTAAGAGGTCAATACGCGATTGGACGAAAAATCGCCACGATAGGCGCTTCTTCAAATCGACAACCGTAAATAAGTAGATTTTAACAGATTTGCGCTGACATAATTTATGATTTTTATTTTAAAATTGAAAAATCGAAATAATTTTCAAATTATCATTGCAATATTAAATACAACGACGATTATATGGTTTAAATCTTTTTTTTAAAGAAGCTAATTTGAACAGGTTAGTCGGCGTTGGTGGTGGTATTAGCATCCGCTTTCAGCGATTCAATTCAGTTGTTTTCCTATCGCGAGACGGGCAACAACATTATCTTCTATGGAAATTAATATTGTAGAAGAGCTATTCAAAGCAATTATTTTGTAATTATTTAATTAATATCGTCGTTTAGTAATTCTTTTGTGTTTTTTGGTGAGTATATTTACGATTTATGTGTAGAAATTAATAGATCGCGGACCTTTTTTCGTTTGATTTTTATAACCTTTCGGTGTTTTTTTGAAACGTCATTAAGTTTAATAACATGTACCCCTATCTACATGTATTGATATGTCGAGTAAAAAAAAACGTAAATTGTCAAAATATAAAAAAATTTCGAAAATCCAGGCACTTCTGTGTTCTTTCTTCGGTTCTTTTTAACAATATTCTTTCCGTTATAATAAAAATTGTTATTTACTTTACTTGAAACGTAATTTTACAATAATGAAAACACTTCTAATAGGGCAATCCAGATTGCTGTCAAAGTATAAAGTTCCTGAACGATTAAAATCTCCAATTGCACCATAAATTTGCTTTCTATGTTACATATAATATTAGGCTAAAGCAAAAATATTTATCAGATAGGTTAGATTGACATAACCTAGTTTTAAACTTGATATCTCGTTTGAAAAAATTAATAATATAATAGATGTACTGTGGACGGACTGTAAATTTTTCTTTTAGTTCTTCTGGAAGCTAACATGATTAATGAACGATTATTTTAAAGTTTCAGGTGCAGCAGTGTCAGCAGTAACAACAGCGCAACTAGCTGTGCAAAGTGGAAAATCAAGATCCATCAATAGTGAAGCATTTAGCTTTCTGTTTTACAAGGTTAGTCCATACTTTTTTGAATAAATTTGAGCAATAGTTCAACAAGTCAGATAGTTCAAGGTTTGCTTTTCATAAATTGCTGATTAAAATTTGCATAAAATGTACAATCGGGAGCAACACTATTTTCTTTGGGTTATAAATTAGACACATGATCATTTTTAACAGTTACAGTTACTTGAGCAGAAGAGCAGCCAAATCAGCTTAGATTTGGGTCTTCGGTGCAAGAAACATCGAAGATAGGACGCTTCCTAGTAGCAGAAGCAAGTCCAAAACCGTAATACTTCCAGATTGGTGTGTAGTGATCTGGTTTAGAAGGTAAGTGGACAGTTTTTGGATCGTATTATTTCATAAATTACATGTAAAATAGCTTCTGGTTTGGTTTTACCGTGTTTTAACGAGGTTAAAATTGAATCTGAAATCTCATTTTGGATAATAATGTTGAATATGACATTAACAAGACAAAACATAACCTCAAATAAAAATACAAAAAGTTAAAATATAATTCAATCGGCTAAAGCAAACCTGTGGGACATTTTACTAAAATTAATTGTATAATCGTGGAACATAAAGCAGAATATGATCTGCACAGGTATTTTGCATAATTTTCGTTACTAATCAAAAAATTCCAAATCCATCACGTAGGCTTCTGTTTGTACGATTCTATCTGTCATGTGTCATTTATTTCGGTTAATTAGTTTTCTAACTATATTAATGTGTGTTTACTACATAAAATCGTTATTTTATTATTAAAATTAAATCTTTGTAACGTATTAGATATTAACCTTTTGATTTTTCAACAATTTTTTTCATACTTTTTCAGTTTCAATTAACATTCATAATCATGTTTATTAAAGCTGGACACACACCTATCCAGCAAAACAGCTTTAAGCAGAAACGTTTTTGCTTAAACATGCTTTTCAATGATTTATTATATAAATACCCCGCACACTTAGTCTAATGTGACTACAAAAATGCTGTACAGCACGATTAAGCACATTTAAACGGGATTGAGCAAAAATGCTGTGCAGCACGATTAAGCAAATTTGAGAAAAACTGTCAATGATCGTAGCACAAGCATTGACCATTCTTTGAAAACAAAACATTTGGTAGCGAGCATGTGCTTTCAATGTACGCAGTGTGAAGTTATTTTTATTAAAAATAACTACATAGATAACTTTTATGGTGTTGATTGCGTTACAATAAAATTTTTGGGCACAGATTATTTTTTATTATAAATATGAAAATAGACGCAGAACTGCAATTTATAATTTATACGCTGGAGATTCATCATAACAAAAAACTGGTCAATTAAAATTATGGTAAGCGCTTTTTCGACAGAACAAAATGTTTTTGGTTTCAGCGAAAACGTTTCTGCTTTAAGCAGAAACATTTCTGCTTAGAGGAATATTGCTAGATAGATCTGCGCCCAGCTTAAGCAATCAAAACTCCACTTAAGTTGCTACCAAATCTTACTAGCGATGAACTAAGATTGCGTTTACTTTTATATGCTCCTGTACGAGGGGTCAACCACTCGCCGCAATACATGTACATTTTGGCGGCAATCGCACGCAATCCTTAGCAATCACAAGGAAATCATCAGAAATCACGCAGTCTTTATTGGCAATCGGCGAAATCCCTTGCAATCCCACAATCATCGGCGCAGTCGTCAAAATCGGATGAAGTAGAGGTGGTGCCATCGTTAATTTGCGGGCGTTTCGGCGGTTATTCTAACATTTCATACTTATTAGTGATAACATTTCATACTTATTAGTGATAGTGAGTGCTTTTGCAACAAGCGGCATTTTGAGAATTGGTAAGTGAATGACTAATCTACAGTGATTACGTATTTAAGATATTTTAAAACTTGAATTCAGTACATCAAAGGCTCAACAGCTCAAGAAAAAGGTTACATAGCAATATAAATATTATACTACTACATATACCAAACTATTTAGGTTAGAATTTCTATCTTCCTAAAAGTGTCCATGTTGTGTCCGTGTAAAAATAATTTTTTAAAAAGTTCCTTAAAAGGACCTGCTTCAGAGGAAACACAGAATTCAAGCTATTAATGATATAATTAGTGACTCACTGAGCGAACCAGGTACATATAATTTGTTTTAGGTACGAGTGAAAATAGGTGCTTTTATTTTGAAAAGTAACATACCGGGTGATTTTTTAAATTTCTGATCTAGTAAGTCGTGATTTTTACGCCGTATCGAAGGTCACCGAAACGTAGGGCGTAGCGTTGATCACACTGCTATTCCAAATGTCAAATCAAAAGACGGCAAAAGCGAGAACAACACTGGAGTAGGTTATGTTTATGTCAACATTTTTGAAATCTGACAGTTGTGACAAATCGAACGATTCAAACTACGCCCTACGTTTTCCGCATCTTTTGTTTTAAAATTATGTCATGGCTTTCTAGATCAGAAATTTAAAAAATCACCCGGTATTAAGTAACACATATTACATTTTGATTTCATTTCGAGGCAATCACTGTCTCAACAAGCTGCAATCAAGTGCTAAACTCAATGATTTTATTTTTGTGTTTTCTGCAGTCTTTCTCTGCAAGAAAATGATCGAAAAACTTCAATAATCTCCATGAATACACTAATACGGTCTATGTTATTGTAGGAAAAGCGTTCGTGTTTCCTAGAGAGAATACTGTTAGATTGGTAATTAATTCAACCCTCGATTCAACCACTACCGCCGATAATAATAATTTACCATCTGTGCAGATATTAGAAAATGCTAAGTTAGACGCCATATCCCATGCACAAGATTTATGGCTCCTATTACTTTGGGAAGTCGTTGAATGTTATGAAAGCAGTTCTTGTTCATTCCTTGGCACATATATACAGTAAAGTTTCAGAGCTGCCATTTGGTAACGTAGCTAAGCAATGATTCCACTTGCCGAAAATTTATGTATGCTGATGTTGTGTAAGCAAGAACTTGTTGAAATGATGCAGTTGTCAGAACACGGAGCATAACGAGAAGCTGTAGTTTACTTGAAGTGTATTTATTTTTGCTTCTAACTGGGTCTAAGACATCGTTAATTAATATATGTAATTCATCGAAGTTATGCTTATTAATTCTACATCACAATTCAAAAACTCGATATGTGTCGTAAGAGGTGTTCTCTAGCAACAAAAGTTCTTGGACAGCAAATACGTCTGGACTGATGAATTGCTGTCGCTTCTATAATTATTAACATGTAAATATTAAATAATGTAAATAAAGATTTTACATTATTTTTTACTGACTTTTTGTTTTCTAATAATTATTATAAATTAAGTAAGAATCTTTTTTTACTAACTTTCATTGACACTTAACAAAAAGTCAATTGAAGTTCACTTTTTGAATAGCATAGGAACAACTTACTATGGATTTCATGCAGTTAACTTTAACATTGGCTTTATACAGGAAAAATATTGAGTTAATTCAATGTTTTTTTTTCCAAAGGGAAGATTGAGACTTTGGAAAATGATTAATAAATTATCGACTAAAATTTTAACACATGTTTTTGCAATCGTGCATTAAAGTTTATTATTTTGATTTGTTTATTTATAACAGCGTTAGTTTTTATAAAACTGTTTGTTTCTATGTAGGCCTCTAAAGGTATACTACTTGCCTAATTAACTAAAATATTAAAACATTTATTAGATTATTATGATAAAAGGGAAAAATAATTTACTATTAGCTACACTTAAAATCATTCCGAATTTGGTTGCATTTCTTTTGTATTACTTTTGTATTGATAAACTTATATAAATTTGAATCGTTGGTTGTAACGGAATGAAAATAAGAAATTTTTGAAAATACCTAAAAATTGTTTTTTTATTATTATAATGCATTGACTGGGATCAGCAGGATACTGATATTTAGTATGCCACTACTGTATGCAAGAAGTCGACAGTCTAAAAGGCTCCATAAGAAGCAACGTAAAAGGTGTAGGCGAGATACCGGTATCCGGCATACAGTATCCTTGTGTAAAAGTAGCCTTAATAAAATGTGGCTTGGGTTTGAACTATCGTGTGTGATCAAAAAAATTTTTGTTTTTTCTAATTTCTATGTATATATTTGACCAGTAGAACAAATTGTTGAGAAAATTCTTTTATTGAATTGATGGGCATCGATACTGCTTTTAGGTAGCAAAAAAATTATATGGAGCATTCGATTTTGTTTCAACGATTTTCAAATAAAATCAAAATAACGCACTGTTCAACTAGTCTTGAACTACCACTAGTCAAATATATACATAAGAATTAAAAAAAAACTGTATATCTTAAATAGGAAACTTCTCCTTGTTACAGCGAATGATTAGAGTCGAGATAGGAATTTTGTATTGGTCTTTAAATTTTTGGTTTATTCTTTGGAATCAAATGGGCACCCATCGAAACAGAAATTCCAACACGACTCAAATAACAACCACTCTAATATGCAATTATAAAAAGAATTGCAAAAAATTTTTTTTAATTATTTGTTATTTTTACATAAAAGAGAATTTAATTTTCAGTTATGGTATGTGTATTCGGATCCAATGTTATTTTACGACTGGCCCTATACACTACAATACTTATACTGCTTGTTCTCTTTCTGGATCCTTACTTTGTACAGGAGCGAGGGGTCAACCACTCTTCCAAAAAATGTACATGTATTGCCGAAATCCCAAGATTTCCTCGCAATATCTACGATTTCGAGGATTGCCTTCGCAATCTCTACGATTCCGAGGATTGCCTTCGCAATCTCTATGATTTCCAAGGATTGCCTTCACAATCTCTACGATTTCCAAGGATTGCTTTCGCAGCACCTATGATTTCCGAGGACTGCGAGGTGATTTCTAGAGTGCGAGTTTTTTCTTCGTATTGACATGTGAATGTTTGAATAGTGATTTTCAATGTGATTACTAAAGATTAGAACAAAAACATTATGTGCAACATCGATAGTATTTGTACTCGTTGCTTTAAGGATAGTACTATTAATAAAAATGGGCCGTATTCACATCCCACTATTAAGCTAATAGCATGTTTAATTACCATGGCAGCCAGTTCTAACCTTTTCCCACCTATTAGAATTAGATAAAGCTATCTCTTTTCTTGTTGATCTTAATCATAACTTTAGTTAAATACACCTTTAATAGTGGCATGAGAATACGGCCCAATGTGTTTGTTAGGTAAATTATAAAGATATTACGAAGGATATCACTTCACACTTTACAAATAAAACGCTTCATTTAGAAACTATATACGTTTATTAATTTTAACATTACATAGTATAAACATTATCATAGTATAGTATATCTACAGTTTTACCTAGTTTTGACCTTTTCTAATATTTTTAAACTCTTTTTCAATACCCGTCTTGTCATGTCTTTTTAAACGGAATGGACCATTGCCTATTAATTCGATAGGTCCATAAAATATAAATATTTTCTTTACAATCTGCACATCCTCTTTTTTCGGCCAAATATACTCATCGAGTTCAGATTTTAAAAATTTCATTTTAAATGTTTGATCATTTAAAATTTCTACTATGCGCCCGATGTACCATGTTTCATATAAAGCAGCATAGTATTTTTCATTGCACAACAAAATTTCTTTTTCCGATGTTTGTGGTTGTTCCTCTTCAGAATAACTTTCAATTTCTAAGTCGCTTTCAGAAGTTGCAGAATGGGTTTCATTCTCAGATGTTTCCTCGGAGGACGGCGCAGACAACATTTTCCTCGACTTTTGCTTGGGAGTTACTGCTATTTTCTTTGTTTCAGTTTTACATTTCTTTTCTTTTCGTGATACTATATGTGAAGACCGAGGTGAGGACATACCTCTACAGCGAATTCGTCTATCAGCAGAGAGCTTTCCTCTCTTATCTGAAAATAGCCAGCATAAGGTGGACTTTTTAACCAACAACTGTTTATTGTTTACTGTAATATTTAAAACAGAAGAGTCAAGAGAAAAGTTTGAGTTGGTTTTCTTTTTTCTGTAGTCCTGTATATCTAACGATTCAAAATTATCAAAAGATTTTATCTCTTCTCTAACATCTATTAAATCTTCCTCGTTAACTCCATTTTCCCCATTTTCCATTGCAGGGTCAATCCTTTCATTTTCGATATCTCTGTCTATGTCGTCTTGATCATGATTTATTAAATCTTTTATTGAAGGCAGGGAGATTTCCTCCAACACCAAATTTTCAGTATCTTTTGAAAGTGCAATACCTAAATCTTGTGCATGGGATATGGCGTCTAACTTAGCATTTTCTAATATCTGCACAGATGGTAAATTATTATTATCGGCGGTAGTGGTTGAATCGAGGGTTGAATTAATTACCAATCTAACAGTATTCTCTCTAGGAAACACGAACGCTTTTCCTACAATAACATAGACCGTATTAGTGTATTCATGGAGATTATTGAAGTTTTTCGATCATTTTCTGCAGTCTTTCTCTGCAAGAAAATGATCGAAAAACTTCAATAATCTCCATGAATACACTAATACGGTCTATGTTATTGTAGGAAAAGCGTTCGTGTTTCCTAGAGAGAATACTGTTAGATTGGTAATTAATTCAACCCTCGATTCAACCACTACCGCCGATAATAATAATTTACCATCTGTGCAGATATTAGAAAATGCTAAGTTAGACGCCATATCCCATGCACAAGATTTAGGTATTGCACTTTCAAAAGATACTGAAAATTTGGTGTTGGAGGAAATCTCCCTGCCTTCAATAAAAGATTTAATAAATCATGATCAAGACGACATAGACAGAGATATCGAAAATGAAAGGATTGACCCTGCAATGGAAAATGGGGAAAATGGAGTTAACGAGGAAGATTTAATAGATGTTAGAGAAGAGATAAAATCTTTTGATAATTTTGAATCGTTAGATATACAGGACTACAGAAAAAAGAAAACCAACTCAAACTTTTCTCTTGACTCTTCTGTTTTAAATATTACAGTAAACAATAAACAGTTGTTGGTTAAAAAGTCCACCTTATGCTGGCTATTTTCAGATAAGAGAGGAAAGCTCTCTGCTGATAGACGAATTCGCTGTAGAGGTATGTCCTCACCTCGGTCTTCACATATAGTATCACGAAAAGAAAAGAAATGTAAAACTGAAACAAAGAAAATAGCAGTAACTCCCAAGCAAAAGTCGAGGAAAATGTTGTCTGCGCCGTCCTCCGAGGAAACATCTGAGAATGAAACCCATTCTGCAACTTCTGAAAGCGACTTAGAAATTGAAAGTTATTCTGAAGAGGAACAACCACAAACATCGGAAAAAGAAATTTTGTTGTGCAATGAAAAATACTATGCTGCTTTATATGAAACATGGTACATCGGGCGCATAGTAGAAATTTTAAATGATCAAACATTTAAAATGAAATTTTTAAAATCTGAACTCGATGAGTATATTTGGCCGAAAAAAGAGGATGTGCAGATTGTAAAGAAAATATTTATATTTTATGGACCTATCGAATTAATAGGCAATGGTCCATTCCGTTTAAAAAGACATGACAAGACGGGTATTGAAAAAGAGTTTAAAAATATTAGAAAAGGTCAAAACTAGGTAAAACTGTAGATATACTATACTATGATAATGTTTATACTATGTAATGTTAAAATTAATAAACGTATATAGTTTCTAAATGAAGCGTTTTATTTGTAAAGTGTGAAGTGATATCCTTCGTAATATCTTTATAATTTACCTAACAAACACATTGGGCCGTATTCTCATGCCACTATTAAAGGTGTATTTAACTAAAGTTATGATTAAGATCAACAAGAAAAGAGATAGCTTTATCTAATTCTAATAGGTGGGAAAAGGTTAGAACTGGCTGCCATGGTAATTAAACATGCTATTAGCTTAATAGTGGGATGTGAATACGGCCCATTTTTATTAATAGTACTATCCTTAAAGCAACGAGTACAAATACTATCGATGTTGCACATAATGTTTTTGTTCTAATCTTTAGTAATCACATTGAAAATCACTATTCAAACATTCACATGTCAATACGAAGAAAAAACTCGCACTCTAGAAATCACCTCGCAGTCCTCGGAAATCATAGGTGCTGCGAAAGCAATCCTTGGAAATCGTAGAGATTGTGAAGGCAATCCTTGGAAATCATAGAGATTGCGAAGGCAATCCTCGGAATCGTAGAGATTGCGAAGGCAATCCTCGAAATCGTAGATATTGCGAGGAAATCTTGGGATTTCGGCAATACATGTACATTTTTTGGAAGAGTGGTTGACCCCTCGCTCCTGTACAAAGTAAGGATCCAGAAAGAGAACAAGCAGTATAAGTATTGTAGTGTATAGGGCCAGTCGTAAAATAACATTGGATCCGAATACACATACCATAACTGAAAATTAAATTCTCTTTTATGTAAAAATAACAAATAATTAAAAAAAATTTTTTGCAATTCTTTTTATAATTGCATATTAGAGTGGTTGTTATTTGAGTCGTGTTGGAATTTCTGTTTCGATGGGTGCCCATTTGATTCCAAAGAATAAACCAAAAATTTAAAGACCAATACAAAATTCCTATCTCGACTCTAATCATTCGCTGTAACAAGGAGAAGTTTCCTATTTAAGATATACAGTTTTTTTTTAATTCTTATGTATATATTTGACTAGTGGTAGTTCAAGACTAGTTGAACAGTGCGTTATTTTGATTTTATTTGAAAATCGTTGAAACAAAATCGAATGCTCCATATAATTTTTTTGCTACCTAAAAGCAGTATCGATGCCCATCAATTCAATAAAAGAATTTTCTCAACAATTTGTTCTACTGGTCAAATATATACATAGAAATTAGAAAAAACAAAAATTTTTTTGATCACACACGATAGTTCAAACCCAAGCCACATTTTATTAAGGCTACTTTTACACAAGGATACTGTATGCCGGATACCGGTATCTCGCCTACACCTTTTACGTTGCTTCTTATGGAGCCTTTTAGACTGTCGACTTCTTGCATACAGTAGTGGCATACTAAATATCAGTATCCTGCTGATCCCAGTCAATGCATTATAATAATAAAAAAACAATTTTTAGGTATTTTCAAAAATTTCTTATTTTCATTCCGTTACAACCAACGATTCAAATTTATATAAGTTTATCAATACAAAAGTAATACAAAAGAAATGCAACCAAATTCGGAATGATTTTAAGTGTAGCTAATAGTAAATTATTTTTCCCTTTTATCATAATAATCTAATAAATGTTTTAATATTTTAGTTAATTAGGCAAGTAGTATACCTTTAGAGGCCTACATAGAAACAAACAGTTTTATAAAAACTAACGCTGTTATAAATAAACAAATCAAAATAATAAACTTTAATGCACGATTGCAAAAACATGTGTTAAAATTTTAGTCGATAATTTATTAATCATTTTCCAAAGTCTCAATCTTCCCTTTGGAAAAAAAAACATTGAATTAACTCAATATTTTTCCTGTATAAAGCCAATGTTAAAGTTAACTGCATGAAATCCATAGTAAGTTGTTCCTATGCTATTCAAAAAGTGAACTTCAATTGACTTTTTGTTAAGTGTCAATGAAAGTTAGTAAAAAAAGATTCTTACTTAATTTATAATAATTATTAGAAAACAAAAAGTGAGTAAAAAATAATGTAAAATCTTTATTTACATTATTTAATATTTACATGTTAATAATTATAGAAGCGACAGCAATTCATCAGCCCAGACGTATTTGCTGTCCAAGAACTTTTGTTGCTAGAGAACACCTCTTACGACACATATCGAGTTTTTGAATTGTGATGTAGAATTAATAAGCATAACTTCGATGAATTACATATATTAATTAACGATGTCTTAGACCCAGTTAGAAGCAAAAATAAATACACTTCAAGTAAACTACAGCTTCTCGTTATGCTCCGTGTTCTGACAACTGCATCATTTCAACAAGTTCTTGCTTACACAACATCAGCATACATAAATTTTCGGCAAGTGGAATCATTGCTTAGCTACGTTACCAAATGGCAGCTCTGAAACTTTACTGTATATATGTGCCAAGGAATGAACAAGAACTGCTTTCATAACATTCAACGACTTCCCAAAGTAATAGGAGCCATCGATTCCATTCACGTCTGGTAAACAAGTGAAAAGTTCCATGTGCAGTACTACACCACACGTGTATCCTGGGAAATGACAAATTTGTTAACGACCTACCAAAGATATGTACGAAGCAATACCACATATGTGGTATTGAAAATACCACATATGAGGTATTGTTGAACTCAGAAAAAAATATACTTTTCATTTCTAGCAAAAAAATAAGGGGGTTCCATTAAAAAAAAATAGTCGATGACGTCATAGGCCCCACAGTAGTAAACTAAAAAATTAAAATTGACGTCCATAAAATCCGCAGGAAAACAATAAAATTGACGTGTCCGAGCTTTTTTTTTTCAAACAGTGATAATACAAAAAATATGAATTTTATTCCTTACTTTATTTACACACTGTATACCTACTTGTTTCTTTTTTATGTTCAATAGTTTGTTTGAGAATATAGCAGTAGACCGAAGACTATTGTTTGGGTTCACATTCATGGTCAATAAGTACTAAAATAAATAATTGAATGGTCAGTAGTAACGTTATAAGCAACAAAAAGTAAAAACTAAATTATTAGGTAATAAAAAATACATTCATTCATACAGAACTTATATCCAATTTTGAGTGCTCTAATATATTCCTATTGGCAGTGGCAGATTACCCAACAGGCAAATGAAATACTTGCTTCAAGCCTCAAAGATTTGGGGGCCTAAAAATTATTTTAGATTTCATATATGTATAAATAAAACAATAAACATAATGAATTCACATATTTACAATGAGAAAGATGTACTTAATTTAGGGCCGGTATTATAAAACTTTTTATTTCCTAAATTTACTTTGAGAATAAATTAATTTATTCTGTCAATTTGTGTATTAAACTGACAGAATAAATTAATTTATTCTCAAAGTAAATTTTATCTAGGAAATAAAAAGTTTTATAATACCGGCCCTTAATTGATTATCACTTAATAATAAATAATTATGCTAAAACAAAACCCAGAAAACGATTCTTATAATTTAGTTATCGACTTATTGCAATGCCTATTTTTGTTACCTATTTTAATATTTTATATTTCAAATAAAATCTTATTATTTTGTGTTACTGCTCAAATATGGGGGGAGGGGGTTCAGAATTTGTTAGTGCTTCAGACCTCTCGATGACTTAATCCGCCACTGCCTATTGGTGTACTATTATACATAATAACATCACAGTAACACTTAAATAAGCAACAACATATACTTAAAATCATGCACATAAGAAGGTTTACCTAATACAAAGTTTCTGCAACTTACAACCTTGTTATGGCCGACCATTCAATTATTAAATAGGAGAAAAAATTGTTTCACAATTTGAAAATATTATTATTACAATAACAGTCTGCCGTATCATTGAATACATTTGCAAGCAGTTGCATTTCATCCCATACAATTGCCAAAATTTGATTCCCTTCCCATACCATCTAACTCGGTGTACTGCAGTATTATTTCATTCTTGTCAATTTTCTTCCATTATCTTGCGTTTTAGGAATCTTTTTTTCCATGAAACAATAATACATCAAGAATCAATAGCACAGGCTAATCTTAACCTATTTTACATGCAATATCTTTGCCAGTTTTTCTTTTTTAAATTTGCATACAGTAACTGTAAATGTTTGATTGTTCTTGTTATTTCAATTTGTGAATTGAATTCTGCAGCACTTTTCTCCCAATCCTTGGTTCTTCTATTATTCATATTTCTTGAGGCACCATCATTTTCAACAATCTAATATGTAAATAATGATGGAATAAAATGAAAATATACAGGATTCTTATGAGAAACGAGAAAATGGTATAAATTCATAAAAGCAACGGCTTCAAATCATTATTAAAAAGACGTTTATAATCACTGGGCCGTATTCTCAAGCTACCACTAATAAAGGTGTCTAACTAAAGTTATAATTAAGATCAACAAGAAAAGAAATAGCTTTATTTAATTCTAATAGGTAGGAAAAAATTGAAATGATCGCCGTGGTAATTAAACATGTTAGTAACTTAATAGTGAGAGGTGAATACGGCCCATTGAGTTTATAACTGAAAATATACGTATTACCTACATACATAAATAAACAACCAAATTAAACACACACCACGCATAAATAAACACAAGCAACCAAATTCTACGTTAAATATGTATGTAAACAACAGTGCTACCAATCTTGAAAATTAGATTAATCCACAGGGTGGTTCCTAATTATCCGATTTTATCCTCTGACCTGAGTGCCATCTCTGAATGAAATTTCAAACTTATAAACTTAAATAATCAAAATAAACTATAGAATACTGTAATGCTATCTTTATTTTCATAAATATTCGGAGAAGCAAGTAGATTCTAACAAAAAAAATAAACATCTGCTTAAACTTTTGCACTTTTCCGTTCGTTTAAAGTGTATGTTGCCAAGTTTCTATGTTGGCGGTAACAGAAAGTAAATTAAATTTTGTCACTGTTGAGAATTTTTCATTTAATAAAACTATAGAGTAATTCAAATTTAGTTAAATTATTTTTGAAGTATTCGAAATATCCACAAATTACCTGATTAATGAGTGGGGTTAGAAAATTATCGAGTATTTCAAATCAAATCGGATAATTAACCACCAATCGGCAGCACTGGTAAACAACGGAAATATCACTATAGCAACTGTAAATCGGTAAATGAAAAAGTTACTAAAACCATATGTTTGATTGTTCGTGGTTGTCAAAAATGCATGTCAGATGATGAAAGCGGTTCATTATGGAGAATAGAGCTCTTCAAGTGTAAATCAACGTTAACTTATTATTGTTAATGTTGACACACTATTGTCAGCTGACATAGAATTTAACATGGCTTTATACAACCGGACCTACAAGTTAAAAAATAAAAGTGCAGTTCAATCAGATTTGGGAACGAAACAAATTATTTTTTCATTCAATAATAAATTTCATTAAATATTCAATTTACTTTTTAATAAACTTAAATTTTCACGAATTGCAAATATTTTGTTATCATTCGCAATTCAAACAGTGATTGTGCAAAATCCTATATGAATATATGAAAGGTTAATAAGATTAAATAAAATGTTTTATATTACTGCTGTTTTAATACCATGTAAAAATGCCAATTCGATTTTTTTTCTACTATTTAGGTTACGGAAAAAGTAAAGCAAAGATGCCGCGAAAACTTACATTCGTATTCGATGACGTCAAGAAACAATTGCTGGATTGTTTAATGCAATGTAGGACGGCCAAGAAAATTGATCGTTTACGGGACAGCATTCATTCGAAATTTCTAAAATTGCATCCCCAATGTAACCTACAACCAACAACGTTGTATAATTATGCATTGAAATTCGAAAAAGAGAAGAATAAAACTGCAGGCGAGAATGACAATGTAGATGATGCAAATATGAATAAAAACGTTAACAAAGATGAAAACGCGGCAAAGTCAGTTGTAACTGACGGAAATAAGGTACCTGTAGATAAAGAACACGACGACAGCGTGTTTACGTGGGATGCTGATAAAGAGAAGAAGCTATTAGAATGTCTCCGAACAGCAAGGCAAATCAAAACCGGGAAAAAAATTGATGCCAGACTTAGAGACGAATTTAACAGATTTTATCCCAATTGCAATATAAAATCAACGACTTTATATAAAAATGCTTGCGATTTGGAAAAAGGAAAAGTTCAAACCTTAATTACAACCAAGCAAGCAATATGGAATGCAGAGAAACAAGAACATTTATTAGAATGTGCACAAAAGGCTCACGATGAAGATGAAGAAAACATCAGGCAGGGCCAATACGAAGGTTTACCATACAAGTCAAATTTCTTTAAAATATTGGTGACATTGGTTCAGCAGAAATATCCCAATCAATCCAGCAACTCTATAATATCAGAGTTTGAACGCTTGAAGCGCGACTTAAGGATTAAATTCCAAAATGTTCCACATACGGCCACCGACGACCAAATTGAACAAATTATGCGCTATTGGGAAATGGGCTTTAGAGTAGGGAAAGCTCCGCTCTTTGGTGCATGCTGCTACGTGTGTTCCACTCTATTAGTAAAACAAGGAGTAACAAACCCACCTAAAACCATAAAAAATGTCAAAGAAGTGCCCATTCTGGATGCGTACCCCGAAGAGTACGTACAAAACATTTACAAGAAAGACGACAATGCCTTCTACCAGTGCAACATCTGCAAAGGCAAGAGGTTACTGGAGATATTCCCACTGGCACCTCAAGGCACGAAAATCTTGCCCGTGCCAGAAGAACTGACGGCACTGGGAGAATACGAGAAATCTTGCATAGCCCTGGCCGGTCTGTTCTCCGAGACTAACAAAGAAACCAATCCCGTGATGGGCATTTAGGAACACAAAGCGGGCGACTTAAACGCACTTCGCAGAACCGACAGGAGATATTTCGACATGTACACCATGATCGTTGAAAAGTCGAAAACGACCGAAGTTGTAGAACCGACGAAAATAGAACGATCTCTCCGATGGCTACACGCAAACAACGAGCTGTACTTAACGTTCGTTTCCAACTACGAAACCATGTACCGTTACCTTCGCGAGCTAGGCCAGAACGAACCCAGAAGCATAGCCATCTTCGATCAGAAATACATTGAGCCAAAAAACGATAACAAAGACGACCAAAAACGAACAACTTTCGACGACGTGCTCGAAGACGAGCTGAGCGCCCTCTTGCTCCCCTACTCGGACATCGAAGCCAAAGGAGTTCCGAAACTGAGAGACATGGTCGTCGCCAAACAGCATCTGCGTGATCTGCACAAGGCCAGACACGCACAGAAGCATCACCTGCTCGTTACCTACGGTGACACGAAACTGGGCGAAAAGATATTCCCCTGGCTGCATCCTTACGACACCGGGGGTTACGTTCCGAAAATAGGTCTGACTATCGGCAAATTTTACAAGTGGCACCTGTTGATGCTCGACGACCGATTCAGACGAGATCGAAACTACAAGTTTTACTTCAACGATCTCATGATGAAGATGAGAATCCAATACTGGAACACCGTCAAGGTGTCCGTCAAGGAAGTCGCAAAGAAGCCGAAAAAGAAAGACTTTGTCGACGTAGAGAATCCCTACGACACCAAATTCGGCCTCGAAGTGCCCTGCAACCTGCCCAACTCTGAAAATTACTGGTGGGTAAAAACGCAAGAGCTAATGGCGATGGCGTTTCACAAGAAAATTCCTCCCGATTTCTTCGTCACGCTGACGCAGTACGACGCCTGGGTGGAAATAGTGACGCTGATGGAAGGCGGCATTCACGGTCGGGTCGAAGACGAGGACAAGCGACAGACCCGCTACATAAACACTAGTCGCAAAGCTGTCAATTATCCAGTCGAGATGGCGGAGGCCTTTTTCAGACGCCTGTCCGAATTCAGGCATCAGTTCCTGCACAAGAGGAACAGTGTTTTCGGAAAAGTCGAAGACTACTGGATGAGGGTCGAATATCAAAACAGGGGCGGACTTCACGTCCACATGGTGATATGGTGCGAGAAGGAAACGGTACCTCCAGACGTGGTAACCGCCGAGATGCCCCGCTTCTACGACCATCCTCAAAACCAAATGTTCAGGGAGCACGTCAAGTTCTTCCAGACCCACTCCTGTCGCAAGCAATGTTTCATGGCTGGAACGAAAAAGTTTTATAAAACTTGCAAATACGGATTCCCTTACGGATATCAAGAGACCGAGTGCATTCCCAAGGACGGATTTCGTCCTCTGTACCCGAGAAGGCAGCCCGAAGACTACCTTATATCGCCTTACAATCTGGCTTTGGCGCTGTTCTGGGGAGGACACGTCAACGTGCAGAAAGTGGGAAGCGAAATGTACAAGGCGTACCTGACCAAATACATAGCCAAGGCGGCCAAAGCGGTCAGCTTGGACGTACTCGAAAAGAGAAAACTGCCGAAACTGAAAGACATGAGCGACGCGCAGCGATACATGGTCACCAGAGTAGTCTCCTCTCTAGAATGCTCCACGATCATGCTGCACAAAGCGCACGTGTACTCGAGCCGCCACATGATCTTCCTCCCGATCGATCTCGAACCGAACAGGCGGTTCGTCAAACGAACAGAACACATGATAGACTTGCCGATCGATTCGGAAGACATATACTACGATACAAAGCTCGATAAATATCTAGACAGGCCAGAACAACTAAAAAATTTGACCTATCCACAATTTTACGCGCAATACTACCTTACATCCGCCGCACGAGGCGTAGACAGTAACGCGCTCGTGGAAGACGAGTTCGATGCCAGTTGCGTAGACGAAGACTTTGACGAATACAACGACGACGAGAACGATGAACCCGTCGTGCGAAAACTAAAGTCGTCGACCAACGAGCCTCCTGCGCTCAGAGACAGAAAGGGACGCAGTTGGCAAAAACGCAAAGGAAGAGATGCAATTCCGTACTTCAAGCACTTTTCTCCCTACGGACGAGAACTGGAAGAGTACTGTTTGAGAAAGTTGCTGCAAAACGTGGCCGTTGACAGAAACACGGTCGGTGACCTTCGCGGCGAATCCGGAAGCTATTTCGATCAGTGCATCGTCCGCGACCTCATAGACAGGAAAGTGGAGGCGTTGGACTTCCTGGACGCTGCCATATTCAAAGGCACCAAACTAGAACAGCTGATAGAGATGGCCAATCGATTGGTGGAAGAAAACTGGCTGGACCGCGCCGAGGCCGACGGAATACTGGCTGAAGCCGGCAAACGCCAAAACATCATCGACGATTACGTGATGGGCAACATAATCGACGTCGAGGACGCCTCGAACATCCTCAACTACAAGCGGCTCAAGCCCCTAGAGGAATACCTAGAAAGCTTCACGGACAGCCAAATGCAAGCTTACGATTACATCACGTCCAGACTCGTATCGGGCACTCGCCTCCGAGTCATGGTGTCCGGCGAAGGCGGCAGCGGAAAGAGCTACCTGATGGACGCCATCGCGCGCTTCTGCCAAGAGAAGACCGCACTAACGCTGCAAAAGCTGGCGACGACCGGATGCGCAGCTTACATCATAGGCGGCATGACGATCCATTGCTTTTTCAAGCTGGACATCTAATACATCAGCCATCTAGAACACGGCACCGCCGAACAAGAACGAATAGCCAAAGTGGACGTCATTATGATAGACGAAGTGTCCATGTTGGACGCGCAGTTACTGCACACGGTAGACAACGTGTTTAGATCGCAGTCCGGCAAAGTAAACGTGCCGTTCGGCGGAAAGCACTTGATCATGTTCGGCGATCCCGCCCAGTTGCCCGCCATAACGTGCAACATTTGGAACGAAGACACCTACGTCTTCTACGACTTCGACACCTTGGTGTTGCGTCAGAACGTTCGCGCCGAAGACGCCGACTTTCAGTCGATGCTGAACCGCATAAGGTTAGGAAAGCAGAGTCCGCGGGACGTGCAAATGATGAAAACGCGCATGATCCAAGAGTCCGACATGGAAGCTCTGGACTTGCTCTCTACCATCTACCTCGTTCCTTATCGTAGAACTAAAACCGACTACGACGAGAAGATACTCATAAAGCTGCCCGGCGAGGCAGAGGTGTACCTCACCAAGACGTGGACGCTTCCGGCAAGGAGATCCAAAACGACAAAGTCAAAGCGTTGCTCAGGAGGTGTCGCAGAACGAAAAACCTGTTGCCCGAAAGGTTGGCCCTGAAGGTGGGCGCCAAAGTGATGCTGCTCAGAAACACCAACATGCGTTACGGTTGGGTCAACGGTCGAATGGCCACCGTGGAAGTCATGACCGACAACCACATCGTTTTAGTTTCTCTGAACGATCCCAACTTGAAAATGATCTGTACTAGGGTCAGACAATTGATTTCGTGGAAGAAGACCTCCAGCGTATACTACCGTATACAGTTTCCCCTGGAGCTGGCCTACGCGGTCACGGTGCACAAGAGCCAGGGTCAAACGCTCGAGAATGCGATCGTAGACGCCTCTCGCATGTTCGTCACGGGCCAATTCTACACGGCCGTCAGCCGAGTAAGGCGCCTCGAGAACTTGTACTTCATGGAACTCGACGTGAAAGAGGCCATAAAAGTGGCAGAGGAAATCAAAGAACTGCTACGGTGGTTCGACGAAGTCGACGTGCTCAAAGGTTTCAAGGGCAAAAAGCCGCCCATACCTTTCGTGACCAGCAACTGGGACATGAAGAGACCGACCGGTGACAAAGACAAAATGGTAACCGTCTCTCCATCCGAACTAATCGACGGCATAATGAGCACCGACGAAAGCGAAAATGGCGACAGCGACAACGAAGACAAAGGGCAAAAAGACACGAAAACGCCTTCGCAAATAAAAATGCCACCGCCACGAAAGGCGACAAAAGTGCCGCCACCACGAGTGCCGGTAAAAATAATACGAGCCAAAGACATAAATATAGCCAGAGACAGAAAGGGACGCAGTTGGCAAAAACGCAAAGGAAGAGATGCAATTCCGTACTTCAAGCACTTTTCTCCCTACGGACGAGAACTGGAAGAGTACTGTTTGAGAAAGTTGCTGCAAAACGTGGCCGTTGACAGAAACACGGTCGGTGACCTTCGCGGCGAATCCGGAAGCTATTTCGATCAGTGCATCGTCCGCGACCTCATAGACAGGAAAGTGGAGGCGTTGGACTTCCTGGACGCTGCCATATTCAAAGGCACCAAACTAGAACAGCTGATAGAGATGGCCAATCGATTGGTGGAAGAAAACTGGCTGGACCGCGCCGAGGCCGACGGAATACTGGCTGAAGCCGGCAAACGCCAAAACATCATCGACGATTACGTGATGGGCAACATAATCGACGTCGAGGACGCCTCGAACATCCTCAACTACAAGCGGCTCAAGCCCCTAGAGGAATACCTAGAAAGCTTCACGGACAGCCAAATGCAAGCTTACGATTACATCACGTCCAGACTCGTATCGGGCACTCGCCTCCGAGTCATGGTGTCCGGCGAAGGCGGCAGCGGAAAGAGCTACCTGATGGACGCCATCGCGCGCTTCTGCCAAGAGAAGACCGCACTAACGCTGCAAAAGCTGGCGACGACCGGATGCGCAGCTTACATCATAGGCGGCATGACGATCCATTGCTTTTTCAAGCTGGACATCTAATACATCAGCCATCTAGAACACGGCACCGCCGAACAAGAACGAATAGCCAAAGTGGACGTCATTATGATAGACGAAGTGTCCATGTTGGACGCGCAGTTACTGCACACGGTAGACAACGTGTTAAGATCGCAGTCCGGCAAAGTAAACGTGCCGTTCGGCGGAAAGCACTTGATCATGTTCGGCGATCCCGCCCAGTTGCCCGCCATAACGTGCAACATTTGGAACGAAGACACCTACGTCTTCTACGACTTCGACACCTTGGTGTTGCGTCAGAACGTTCGCGCCGAAGACGCCGACTTTCAGTCGATGCTGAACCGCATAAGGTTAGGAAAGCAGAGTCCGCGGGACGTGCAAATGATGAAAACGCGCATGATCCAAGAGTCCGACATGGAAGCTCTGGACTTGCTCTCTACCATCTACCTCGTTCCTTATCGTAGAACTAAAACCGACTACGACGAGAAGATACTCATAAAGCTGCCCGGCGAGGCAGAGGTGTACCTCACCAAGACGTGGACGCTTCCGGCAAGGAGATCCAAAACGACAAAGTCAAAGCGTTGCTCAGGAGGTGTCGCAGAACGAAAAACCTTTTGCCCGAAAGGTTGGCCCTGAAGGTGGGCGCCAAAGTGATGCTGCTCAGAAACACCAACATGCGTTACGGTTGGGTCAACGGTCGAATGGCCACCGTGGAAGTCATGACCGACAACCACATCGTTTTAGTTTCTCTGAACGATCCCAACTTGAAAATGATCTGTACTAGGGTCAGACAATTGATTTCGTGGAAGAAGACCTCCAGCGTATACTACCGTATACAGTTTCCCCTGGAGCTGGCCTACGCGGTCACGGTGCACAAGAGCCAGGGTCAAACGCTCGAGAATGCGATCGTAGACGCCTCTCGCATGTTCGTCACGGGCCAATTCTACACGGCCGTCAGCCGAGTAAGGCGCCTCGAGAACTTGTACTTCATGGAACTCGACGTGAAAGAGGCCATAAAAGTGGCAGAGGAAATCAAAGAACTGCTACGGTGGTTCGACGAAGTCGACGTGCTCAAAGGTTTCAAGGGCAAAAAGCCGCCCATACCTTTCGTGACCAGCAACTGGGACATGAAGAGACCGACCGGTGACAAAGACAAAATGGTAACCGTCTCTCCATCCGAACTAATCGACGGCATAATGAGCACCGACGAAAGCGAAAATGGCGACAGCGACAACGAAGACAAAGGGCAAAAAGACACGAAAACGCCTTCGCAAATAAAAATGCCACCGCCACGAAAGGCGACAAAAGTGCCGCCACCACGAGTGCCGGTAAAAATAATACGAGCCAAAGATACGAAAAGAAAACCGGCCGTTAAACAGCCCGAGCAAGATACCCGACCAAAAACACCCGTCGATGGTCGCGGAACAATAACGTCTCTGGACGGCGTTTTCAGAAAGATACTGCAGATAAACGCGAGCGAAACCGCAGAAGCGTTTAAAGCCAAGGTGGTCCAATACACAGACGAGATCGACGTAAACAATTTCATAGCGACCATGCGCGTATACGCCACCAAGACCTACAACGGAGCCACGATGACAATCGAAGATCACGATCTTAACAACTTCAGCTCCTTGTACGAAGCCATGGGTCTGCACTGGAAAGCGATAGTAACACCCGGCAGAGGCAACTGCATGTTTTGCGCTGCTTCCATATGCCTCTTCGGCCACCCCCGATTTCACAAAGAAATCAGAGCCGCAGTCGTGCGCATCTTCGTCGACAATTGGGACCATTTCGAGCGAATGTGCTACATTTACACCTTCGACGACACGAGGGCCATGATTCTGGACACATGCCGCCCCGACGATGGTTCCGGCACCGAACACTGAGGATTCAATCCTCATCTCAAGGCAATAGCGATAGCAGCCGGCCGAGATGTACACGTGTTTCTGCCCCTGTCCAGCAGGGACGCCCAAAATTGATACGTGCCCGATGAAGAGGTGCAGGAGAAAATAGACTCCGGTACAACGCAGCACACCGCCTACGTGCCGTTCCAACACGGCGACGAGATTACTCCAATCCGCATGCTATTGAACGCAGATCACTACACTGCGATAGTCTCTGCGACTTCCGAAAGTCGCACGTTCGTACCAAACGCTCGCGGAGACTTGCCGATCGAAGACATGCCGGCTGCCACCGACAATCCTGTGGAACTCGTCACCATAGACGACCCACAAGACGATCACGGCACGCCTAGTTCGGCGACCAGAGCCGCTGTCAAGCGGCGCCGATCCTCACGCACGAGCAGCGGAGACGCTTCGAGCGATAGTTCCAGCGATCGCGTAACCAGAGGCTCCGCAGCCAAGAGACACCGGCCTGCATCCTCCACAGATACAACGGCGGCCGCAACGCCACCGCCGACTCGACGCAGATCGACCAGATCGACTAGCGTAACCAGCAAGGGTAGCAGCGGCTGCTCCTCGCCGCGGTTTCTTATAACAACGCCCGAAAAAAACAAACGGCAAAGATAATGGGTTTACCTTTGCAGGTAAACAGAGATTCGTATGTAAACGATTATACGCATAACAAGCGGATCGATAATTATTTCACACTTCCTGTCCGATAATACACGGACAGAACTCAAAATCAAATAAAACAGTAGATGCTCAAAGTAGATAGTAACAAAAAACGAAACGCTTTCGGAGGAAAGGGCTGGTTGTAAGGGGAGATGGGAGACCAGTAACGCGGGCGTTTTCGCTCGTTAATCTAAAAAACAAAAGAGCAATTACCATACTGCTTACAACTTTGCACCAAGAAACGTACACCAGCAAAACATGATCGCCAGTAATGTTTTTAATTACTTTCCAGCTGCATTGAAGGTAGCTGCATAAAGTACAGATAATAAACGCTGAACAGCTTCCATTTCGAATTTTTTGTAAAATACTTTGGCGCAATAGCGCAACCTATAGCGGTGTCTGAACTGAGTTGTAACGCACCACATACTAGATCTGGGTACGCAAACAGCGAGTGCTTCAGCAGCTTCTTAAATAAAGCGTTTAATAAAAAAATTAAACCAAACAAAAGTAGCGCAAGCAAACTCTAATAACGTACCCTACTATATCAAGTGCTTCAGTTTATACTCGGACACCCAATCTATATAAAATCTGTATTCGAATAATCATTTCAAATTTCGAAGTGACAAATGGAAGCTGCCAGCGTATGTTAACTTGAGATAATTCTACGAAAATAAACGGGTGGCACAATTCCTAAACTCCACTCTGAACAATTTCTTTTTTATAACATTTTTTTTCAGCTGATACCAAAAGAGGCCGACTGTTCGAGAAAACGCATCTCTTATTCTAAATTGTATCTCTGTGCACGAGTCCTCTTCCGAAGTCTTTCTCGTCATCATTAAAATGTACAGTTTCGTTCATATTGAAATAAAAGCATTAAGATTTCCTTGCCGTGCTTCAACATGTGAAAGACGGAAACACAAAGAAAGCCATAAAGTTGCCAAAAAGTTAAAAAGTGCACAAACAAAGAGGCACAAACAAAAAGGTACAAACAAAAAGGCTCTATAAAGTAACCCGTCCAAATGTGCGGAACGTGCAACAAGGTGTCAAGAATGCTCGCTGTTTAAAGTAGAATAATAACATCCGCGATGTTTTCGCAAAACTGAGATTTCGAAAGTGAACCCGATCACGATATTTCGTAAATGTAACCGGTGTGCGTTCGAAATGCGTAAATATCTTTCAGGTAGGCCGCTTTGTCGTATCTAACTACGATTCTTTCTTAGATGAGCCACAATCTGGGCAAGACGTTGTCGACAACCTACTAAAAAAACTCTTGATTCACAGCTAGCAACACATTCCAGGAATGGCGATCAACGGAATCGAGGTAGTGAGGTGGAAGCCGGCGGTTGAGTTGGGGCCTCAATACGATCTATATGAAATCTCGATAATTCGAATAACTGTTAAAAACATCAAAAGTGACAAATGGAAGCTCCCGGCGGATGTTAACTTGAGAGACGATAATTCTACAAAAATAAATGAGTGGCACAATTCCTTAACTTTTTTTTTCAGCTGATACCAGAAAAGGCTGACTGTCCGAGAAAACGCATCTCTTATTTTCCAAATAGTATCTCTTTGCACGAATCCTCTTTCGAAGTCTTTCTTGTCATCTTTCAAATATACTGCCGTTTCGTCTATATCGAGATAAAAGCATTCAAGTTTCCTTGCTGTGCTTCAACATGTGGAAGACGGGAAGCCAAAGAAAGCCATAAAGTTGCCAAAAAGTTAAAAAGTGCACAAACAAAGATGCACAAACAAAAAGGCACAAACAAAAAGGCTCTATAAATAAACCTGTCCAAATGTGCGGAACGTGCGGCAATGGGCCTAAGAATGCTCGTGGTTTAAAGTAGAGTAATAACATATGTTCGATTGTTTTTGCAAAACTGAGGTTTCGAAAGTGGATCCCATCACAATCTTTCGTAAATGTAACCGGTGTGCCTTCAGAGATGCGCAAATAACTTTGTCGTACGTAACTACGATTCTTTTTAAGCTAAACCACCATCAGGGCAAGATGTTATCGACAATTTACTAAAAAAAACTTTTGATTCACAGTTAGCGGCACATTCTAGGGATGACAATCAACGGTATCGAGGCGACGCGGCAAGGAGAACGCCAGCGATTGAGTTGGAGCCTCTTTATCTTCGCACCGCCACCTAGTGGCTATTAAAACTTTTTATTTTTCAGCACCATTTCAGGTGGCCAGGAACAGGCGAACAGGAACGGCAGAGTCGAGCGGGACTTTAAACCGGCGACGGAGTTGGGGACTCTTTATCCTCGCCCCGTGACGGTCGAGTTGCCGACCAGAAAGCAACGGGCGGCTGCCGTAGGGTCTCATTAGCCCGAAGGGTCGTTGACAGTCGAGCGGGACTCTAAACCAGCGGTGGAGTTATGACGCCATGACGGCCGTACGTAGTCCGTGCGGTCTATGTGTGACGCCCGCATACTGATGAGGCCGTGGCAGGCCGAAACCGACGGACTATACACAAGTGTTAACTTGATATAATAAAAACATAAAAGTTTTACTCTAATTTTATTAAATTCTATATCTAATCTTATCTGAATTATTCTTAAAAATCTGTATTATTGTAATTATTGTAATAGTCTTATTATAAAAATGTAAACCTTCTTTTATTTTTAAATTCATATCTAATTTATCTAATAAAAAGGAGAGAACAAACTAGTGAACAAAGGGGGAAATTTAAAGCAGAGTAAATTAAAACGCTACTGCAATTATAGAACCGTACAAGTGATTTGTACAAATTTTAAAACTCTCGGTTGAATAAATTCTGCTTCTTGCGCTGTAAACTTAAAAAAAAAACTCATACATCCCCAAAACCAATCACCTTCTCGACCTGCATTCTATTGCAATCACACAAAGTATTACACAAGGTAAGATTAAAGTTTCAACTAAAAAAAAGTACATGTGAACTAAAAAGTGCATTTGAACTAAAAAAGCACGTTTGAACTTTTGAACCAACCTAACCTAACCTCACCTGGTTTAACCTAAACTAAATACTACATTTGAACTAAAAAAAAGTACATTTGAACTAAAAAGTACATTTGAATTAAAATGTGCATTTGAACTAAAAAACTGCTTCTCCCTCACCCCTGACCCCTTTCTAACCCACCACTTTTTGTTCCCTCTCCTCTTTAAAACATATATCCGAAACTTGGCACAGTTTTTGAATAATTCCAATAATTCTCTTAATTGTCAAGAATGGGCCAGAGAAGAACTCGACTAGTGGAGAAGGGGAGGCCAGGTCCGGGCGTAAGCCCGGACCTGGCCGACTTAAAAATAGGTTTAAATAAAACGCTACTATAATTATAGAATCATACAAGAGATTTGTACAACTTTTTGAGACTCTCGCTTGAATAAATTCTACTTATAAAGCTGATAACTCAGAAAGAAACACCACCAAAACCAATCACTTCTCGACCTGTATTCTATTGCAAAGACCTTCAACTGCAACTATTTTCCATTAAATTTCTTTCCAACACAATTATTTTAAACTTACTTGGTATGGGCTACGCTATGCTTCAGCTATGTGTCGCAAGACTGCCGCGCTCGGGTTTTTTTCATAACTAATAATTAAATTTTTAACATTTTAACATTAATTAAATTTAACATTAACATAATCACATTTTAACACTAATAACACTATAACAATAAAATAATAATAACTGTAGCGGCGTGGATAGCGACCTTAGCGCATCTCTCACGTACAACTAAAGAATCGTCGCCTAGTGTAATTGCGGATTTTGTACTCATAAGTACAAAGTATGAATCACATTGATGCGTGAAAACAAATGAAATTTCAAATTTCAAAGGCGGGTTGGTGTATAATTTTGCACGAATCTTTTCATAGTGTAGTGTTAAATCTAGACACTTTGCAAGCTTCTCGCTACCAGATGCTATTACGAGCGGATAAAACTAATAGAAAACGTCTTACCGAATTAAGCAATCGTTAGTGGCGGCATATATCATATAAACAATATATTTATTGGGAAAATTCGTGGTTGCCTTTGGGAAAAAATAAAAGGAAGGTAATACCTGCTTGTGTGGTTTCAAAAATATGCGAATATCCCGATGATAATGATGTGTATACACGGTTTCGTCTAACAGAAGGGAAAGATCCATATTATTTTGATTAAGAAAAAGGAATAATTTTTTTAATATTTTGTGTTAACTAAATATTTACATAAGTTATAAAGAAGTAAAAATAACTTGGCATCATGAGCGGCAGACGCAAGAGCAAGGGAGCGCCGATAGGCGGAGCGGGAGGAGGAGCTGAAAAGCAAGCGGCGGGGCCGAGTAAACGGCGCACGAGCGCGGAGACGACGAAGGAGGAGGAGCCCGTCGGCGGCCGTCGTTCACGGTAACTAACTGTGTGCGTGTGGGTGCGTGCGTGCGTACACACCAGTGTGTAAGTACGCTCCCGCTGATCGTCTTTTGTTTTCTTCTTGTTCGCAGGTTGACAGCCGACGAGAGCAGCAGCAGCAGCGTTGGAATCGACGAGCGGCGGCGTTGGCGGCAGCACGAGCAGCAGGAGGAGGAGGACGAAGAAGATCGGTCCTCCACGACATCGAGTACGTTCCGGCGGGCCGGCGGTGTCTTTCGGACCCGTAATTAGACCGCGTACCTAAACGTCGGCGTAGAGGGACGCCGTGAAGCCGACCGGCTGCTAGAAAAGGTGCGCTTGGGTACCGTGTATGAATGGGCGCAGTTGGAGACGGGCGGCGGCGGCGTGCCGGCGAACGAGACATAATCATCGTCGTCCGTCGGCACCCATCATAATTTATGCTTTCACACCAGGAACCCTATGTCGGTGGCCGCGTGCGTCGCCAGGTTCCAAATCTCGAACGTCGAGCCCGCCCGCGATATGGCGGCCTGCCGGTATTACTGTACCAACGCGCGCAAAAGAGCGCCCGGCGCGCAAGTCATAGCCTGGGGCAGCGCCGCCGCCTCTGCAGAGCGGACGCCTATCGCCGCCTATTCCACTACTACTTCCGGATCGTCGGAGGTGCGTTCTCCGGCCTCCACCACCGCGACCGCCGCCGCCGGACCGACGATGCGGGCGGCAAGCGAGGACATCATCTGGGAGGGCATGGTGAATCCGCCCTCCTACGAGGCCGCGATCGGTTGGGTGAGGACCCACCATCTCATTTATTATTTGAGACACGCTGCGGGCATCCGATCTGCAATGCAAGAGTACCACAATTGCAGCGATGTGCCCCGGTACACTCTCGCGCAATTCTGGGCCCCTTCCTTCTCCTTCGACGGGTAAAGATCGGTGGTGAGTGTTTTGCAACATACGCATATACACGTACACGCACACACATACATACGCGCACGAATATATGTTTTTATTTATTTTTAGGACCCACAAGCGCGGGAAAAACCAAATTTGCCCTGTCCCACTTCCGACGGCCGGTGCACGTAAGGCACGCGGAAGACTTGCGTCGATATAGTCCGTGGAGGACGGACGGCGTCGTTTTCGACGACCTCCCGTTTCATAGGTACGTGTCGAAGCGGCTCTCTCTCCCCTCCCCCCCTCAGTCTCTGTACATGTGTATATGTGTTCTTTGTCTGTTTCAGATGGGAGCCGATGCATTTCCTGCCGATGCTAGAGGTGAAACGGCCAATCACGATGCCCGTTAAGTATGGGGCCGTCAGGCTTCGGGCGGGCCTCCCTAAGATATTCATCTGTAACGACGACAGCCTCCTGTGGCCGACGACGATGGTGCCGGCAAGAAGGGCTGCCTGCCCCACGCGGATAAGGATCGTGCGGGTGCAGTTCCGGCTGTTCGGGTCGCCGCCGAAGCCAGCAGCAGCCGCCACCGTTGGAGCTCGTTCCGTCTCGCCATCATCAGAGCAGGAGGGCGCCGACGAACCGGCACTGTCCTGGTTGACGCGGCTATCTTCGCCGCCGCTTTCGACGGCGATATCCGCGTCAACGCAGTCAGCAAGAACTACGCCGCCGCCTGCTTGGCACGCGCCATTAACGTGGACCAGCTGTACTTATACCGTCTCTGTCTACGAGAGGCATGCTCCTTGTCGTACTGGACAAAAATGCTTTCACACCAGGAACCCTATGTCGGTGGCCGCGTGCGTCGCCAGGTTCCAAATCTCGAACGTCGAGCCCGTCCGCGATATGGCGGCCTGCCGGTATTACTGTACCAACGCGCGCAAAAGAGCGCCCGGCGCGCAAGTCATAGCCTGGGGCAGCGCCGCCGCCTCTGCAGAGCGGACGCCTATCGCCGCCTATTCCACTACTACTTCCGGATCGTCGGAGGTGCGTTCTCCGGCCTCCACCACCGCGACCGCCGCCGCCGGACCGACGATGCGGGCGGCAAGCGAGGACATCATCTGGGAGGGCATGGTGAATCCGCCCTCCTACGAGGCCGCGATCGGTTGGGTGAGGACCCACCATCTCATTTATTATTTGAGACACGCTGCGGGCATCCGATCTGCAATGCAAGAGTACCACAATTGCAGCGATGTGCCCCGGTACACTCTCGCGCAATTCTGGGCCCCTTCCTTCTCCTTCGACGGGTAAAGATCGGTGGTGAGTGTTTTGCAACATACGCATATACACGTACACGCACACACATACATACGCGCACGAATATATGTTTTTATTTATTTTTAGGACCCACAAGCGCGGGAAAAACCAAATTTGCCCTGTCCCACTTCCGACGGCCGGTGCACGTAAGGCACGCGGAAACTTGCGTCGATATAGTCCGTGGAGGACGGACGGCGTCGTTTTCGACGACCTCCCGTTTCATAGGTACGTGTCGAAGCGGCTCTCTCTCCCCTCCCCCCCCTCAGTCTCTGTACATGTGTATATGTGTTCTTTGTCTGTTTCAGATGGGAGCCGATGCATTTCCTGCCGATGCTAGAGGTGAAACGGCCAATCACGATGCCCGTTAAGTATGGGACCGTCAGGCTTCGGGCGGGCCTCCCTAAGATATTCATCTGTAACGACGACAGCCTCCTGTGGCCGACGACGATGGTGCCGGCAAGAAGGGCTGCCTGCCCCACGCGGATAAGGATCGTGCGGGTGCAGTTCCGGCTGTTAGGGTCGCCGCCGAAGCCAGCAGCAGCCGCCACCGCTGGAGCTCGTTCCGTCTCGCCATCATCAGAGCAGGAGGGCGCCGACGAACCGGCACTGTCCTGGTTGACGCGGCTATCTTCGCCGCCGCTTTCGACGGCGATATCCGCGTCAACGCAGTCAGCAAGAACTACGCCGCCGCCTGCTTGGCACGCGCCATTAACGTGGACCAGCTGTACTTATACCGTCTCTGTCTACGAGAGGCATGCTCCTTGTCGTACTGGACAAAAATGCTTTCACACCAGGAACCCTATGTCGGTGGCCGCGTGCGTCGCCAGGTTCCAAATCTCGAACGTCGAGCCCGTCCGCGATATGGCGGCCTGCCGGTATTACTGTACCAACGCGCGCAAAAGAGCGCCCGGCGCGCAAGTCATAGCCTGGGGCAGCGCCGCCGCCTCTGCAGAGCGGACGCCTATCGCCGCCTATTCCACTACTACTTCCGGATCGTCGGAGGTGCGTTCTCCGGCCTCCACCACCGCGACCGCCGCCGCCGGACCGACGATGCGGGCGGCAAGCGAGGACATCATCTGGGAGGGCATGGTGAATCCGCCCTCCTACGAGGCCGCGATCGGTTGGGTGAGGACCCACCATCTCATTTATTATTTGAGACACGCTGCGGGCATCCGATCTGCAATGCAAGAGTACCACAATTGCAGCGATGTGCCCCGGTACACTCTCGCGCAATTCTGGGCCCCTTCCTTCTCCTTCGACGGGTAAAGATCGGTGGTGAGTGTTTTGCAACATACGCATATACACGTACACGCACACACATACATACGCGCACGAATATATGTTTTTATTTATTTTTAGGACCCACAAGCGCGGGAAAAACCAAATTTGCCCTGTCCCACTTCCGACGGCCGGTGCACGTAAGGCACGCGGAAACTTGCGTCGATATAGTCCGTGGAGGACGGACGGCGTCGTTTTCGACGACCTCCCGTTTCATAGGTACGTGTCGAAGCGGCTCTCTCTCCCCTCCCCCCCTCAGTCTCTGTACATGTGTATATGTGTTCTTTGTCTGTTTCAGATGGGAGCCGATGCATTTCCTGCCGATGCTAGAGGTGAAACGGCCAATCACGATG
The DNA here is from genome assembly GCA_929113105.1 of Agrypnus murinus. Classification (NCBI taxonomy): domain Eukaryota; kingdom Metazoa; phylum Arthropoda; class Insecta; order Coleoptera; family Elateridae; genus Agrypnus; species Agrypnus murinus. Next base: position 39,094,500 of record OV816027.1, read on the forward strand.
CCCGTTAAGTATGGGGCCGTCAGGCTTCGGGCGGGCCTCCCTAAGATATTCATCTGTAACGACGACAGCCTCCTGTGGCCGACGACGATGGTGCCGGCAAGAAGGGCTGCCTGCCCCACGCGGATAAGGATCGTGCGGGTGCAGCACCGGCTGTTCGGGTCGCCGCCGAAGCCAGCAGCAGCCGCCACCGCTGGAGCTCGTTCCGTCTCGCCATCATCAGAGCAGGAGGGCGCCGACGAACCGGCACTGTCCTGGTTGACGCGGCTATCTTCGCCGCCGCTTTCGACGGCGATATCCGCGTCAACGCAGTCAGCAAGAACTACGCCGCCGCCTGCTTGGCACGCGCCATTAACGTGGACCAGCTGTACTTATACCGTCTCTGTCTACGAGAGGCATGCTCCTTGTCGTACCGGACAAACTATTCCGCATGAAGCACCTCCGCACGTTTACCGACCAGTTAAAGAATTGTTAACTGCGGTTTTTCAAGGTCGTGTTATAAGCAGACATTTTGCAAATTCATGGCTTCCAAGATCGCCTGATCTTAAGCCCAGAGGATTACTGGCTGTGTGGGTTATTTAAGAAATTTGGTGGTTAGAACACGTCCAACAACGCTGGAGGAATTGAAGGACAGCATCAGGGAGCAAATTCGTGCAATTCAACAAGAAATGTTGAATAGTGCTTTGGAGGAATAGTGTATTTGGAGGAACGGTTGGTAATTTTACAACAACAAAATGGAGGTCATATCGAGCAATTGCGGTAACCAGTGTTTGACATCAGAAATTCCAATATGTAAGCAACTAGATTCCATTTACTTTTTGTTATTAATTTGATTTGTTAAAAATATATAATAAGTTGAAATATATCCCTTACTTTAGGATAACCTCGTACTTAGGAATAAAAAAGTTTGGAAAAAGTTATATTTCCGAAAACTTATACCGAAAGTAAAATTGCAGTTCAAGTGCATATCGACGTTATGTCGATTTTCAATAATTATTCGATGCAAGTTTGGCCAATAGTTTTGAAAGTTTTTCAAGAAAATTACGTCATCGTAATTGCTCTGTACTGTGGGGATTCAAAGCCTCACTGTGTTGGCGAGTATCTTAAGACTTTGTGAATGACGCAAGTGGATACATAGAATCGAGTATAATTCTACATGGAAGCAAATACGATTTTGAAATTTTTTGTTATGACTGACGCTCCCGCAAAAGCTTTTATAAAATGCTGCAAACCTCCCGGTTGATTTTATGCGCGTGAAAGATGTGTTACGAAAGGCATAACTATTAGTCGCAAACGTGTGTATCCTGAAATGGATTCGCGAGTCGTACTGAACCATCATTCAGAATAAAACAACAACCAGGTCATCATCAAGAAAACGTACAGACTCTGCTTTGTATGTTGCAAAGTTTTTGATCCTGTTAGCGGTGTAGCGCTTGATTCGATGCATTTACTCCAGCTTGGTGTGATGAAGTCTCTGCTGTAAAAATTAATGGTAATCAAAAAATATACGGCTAGTCTGAAAAGTTCTGAAATTAACATCCTCAAATCTGTAACGGATTCAATATCATCTGATGTACCGACGGAATTTCAAAGAAAAATATATGACATTAAGTGCGTATCTCGATGGAAAGCCACCCAGTTTAGGATTTTCTTGCTCTATTGTGGACCTCTCGTTTTTATGAACATTTTACCCGGAAATTATTATATATATTATTACACGTGTCATGCCGCATTCTTAACGACGAAAAGCTCGCTGTCAGATATGCTTAATATGCAAAAGATTTACTTCGTAAGTTTTCTTGTTGCTATCATCATTATACGGAGATAATTCTCAGGTGCTAAATATGCACAATTTCATCCATATCGCTGACGACGTTAGTAATTTAAAAGTCCCAACTTCCAGCTTTCTGGGGGAAAACTACATAAGTGTATTTAAACAATTAGTAAACAGCGAACAGACTACATGAACTTAAATCTGACGACAAAGTAACAATCACGAAGAAATGTAATGTTAATAAGTGTAACGATAACGAAATATTAGGTTAAATACGAAGAAAAAGAATTTGTCAGTATTAGCCCTTTATCAACCCTTTGCTATTTCCTATGCGCAAAAACACCTCCATCTGATGCTTTTCCATTACATCCAAGGTCAATAGATCTACAGCAGTAGTTACCTTCAACAATTGCCATTAAAACAATACTGGTTTGCCCTTTTATAATTAAAATACTTGTAGACGGAGAGCCACCAACGTATTTCGAGTTGTCATTTCAACAGTCGTGAAAATTTGTGTACTAAATCTTGTATACCTGCTGAACACTAAAAGTCGATTCTGGCAGCCTCCTTCAGCCGCGTTATACTACCCCAAAATTACTAAGAGGGTGAGAAATAAGATTCAATTTATTTAAAGTAACAGTCATGAAATTTCAGGAGGTTACTTTCGATAGTATTCTTTATTTATTTCTTATTTATAAATATTACCAGAACATTTCCTTCCCTTCTAAATGTTGCCAGAACGCTGTAAATGTTGATTTAAAAAAGTGACATTTTTGTTATTTTAAAAGTCTTGAAATTTTGACACAATAAATAAAGTAGGTATATGTAGGTTTACATGTTAGTGCGAGCGAGACAGTTATATAGCGACCTACGGGTTAGAGAGAGAATCTTATTTCTCGCCCTCTTAGAAATTTTCGGGTAGTATAACCCGGCCGCAGAGGGCTGCCAGAATTGACTTTTAGTATTCAGCAGGTATATAAGATTTAGTACCCAAATTTTCACGACTGTTGAAATGACAACCCGAAATTCGTTGCTGGCTCTTGGTCTATTGCTACCGGCGTTAGGAGGGACCCGAACATTAACATAAATTTCATCTTGAGTTAAAGTCGCTCTCTATTGCTGTCTATTCCTTTTTTGTCTGAGGTATCTGCAACAAAATAAATTACTAATAAGTTTTATGTTTTTAGGATGTACAAGAAAATGTATCATATGATGATGAATCCCAACAAGAGGCGGCTCAACCACAACCAAGTTCCCAAAAGGATTCTGATGACCAACAGGTAATATCCCAACCCACTCCAAAACATCCAAAAGTAACCAAAACAAAACTAAAGGAAGTATCGTCTTGCATCCAGGAGTTAAAGTCTCTGGCTACATCCTTTCAAACTGTAGAGCAAGCTCCAGCAGACGATTAATTTAACATACTTAGTCAAAGCGTTGCTGTTGAATTGAAATAACTAGCGGTCGCACAAGCCATCTCAGTTTAGAGTGAGATACAAACACTTTTAGCACGATACAGGCTGTCCAATAGTCCGATAGCCAAAGTTCGATTTGCAGCAGCAGACTCTTAACCCATTCATATGACTCATACGATAATTTGATAACTCCGTCGTCGAAGAATGTATGAAGAACTTGTAACGGTCTTAAGAAGCCTAGTTGCCAAAGTTATTTTGTTTAATAAAATATTTAATTTAAAATTTTCCATTATTTTTATTAAACTGCTTTAGCTCTCGTAAATACGACTTTAGCTTCAACCTTTCGTAAAACCTCCTTTATAAAAGATGATAACAAGTGCTACAATCTTGGAACTTTTAACTTTTAGAAAATTCACTATTGATGATTATAAAAAAAAGAGAATTTTGCATGAAGATGGATTTTCTGTTTGTACGTCGACATGTAGAGTCGTGATTAATTTTGTATTCATCTTCATTTTGTTTTAGTTTAAGTCTAAAACATCTAGGTGAGTTCAACCAGGGTTTTAGAATTAACCTTTTGTATGGTTTGATTAGTTCGTATTCTAAAGCTATTACATGTTATTTTTATAATTTTCAAATTGTTTAAGAAATTTGTCAAAAAGATAGTAGCACATGTCTTCATCTTCTAGGCTTTACCATCTTTATAACTTTTTTCATCTTTAACCGCAAGTGATGTACACGGCATAGAGCTAGATCAATGTATTTTACCTATTATTGGATTGTTATGGATACATCACGGATGCAGGTGTAAAAGAAAGATCGTGCAGCTACTGTTTCTCTCTACAGCCATACTGATTATGGAGCAGAAGAGTGATTAAGGTCAAGGAAGTATATCCTTATTAAACTAAAGGAAAGTTAGTGAGATATACTCGTTCTAGAGCATCTTCTGAATGTAGGATAATAAATTAAAACTAACTTTGTCACTTGTTATTTATTATTATCAATCAACGATAATTTTTTTGTGTACTCAGACGTCTGCAGGCACTTATAACTTTAAATTTTCTTTCTCTAGTTAATTGTAACTGCTGGTAGAAAGCTCTACCGAACTTTCTTGTTATTTTTTTATATTTAAATTTAATAGCTATACGTTACTACACACCTGTGTGACTGATATTAGCAGGTTAATAAAAAGTTAATACACTCAATTACTTTAAAATTAAATAATAATTACTATTTATTTCATTACAACTATTTTCGGGGCATAATAAACTAAAATTCTCGATTATCAGTTTTTCACTATAAAATTTATTACACGTTTTTTTTATATACTGCTATTGGTCTTATTTAATTCATTTGCTGTTATAAGCGTATATGCTGTGTATAATCATAGTATTTTTTTTTATTTCACACCTACACTACAGGGGAACCAACTGCTAAGGTCATATGTCCCCCATCTAACATGCAACACGAATACACCCATAGTTGAGGTGGCGGAATTTTCCAATTAGAAAAATTCCGTCGCCCCAAGTGGGATTCCAACCCACGATCCTTGGAACACGAGTGATGCACTGACACCACTCGTCCACCGCCGGCCCTAAAATCATATTATTATTATTTATTTTTTTGTGTGTGCTTTCATTATAAGTTTAAATGTTATAAAAATATTTTGTTATAAAAATATTCATTGTTGACTTCCTTTTTGTTTCCTGACTTCCTGCCGTTTTGGTCTCGGCTGGCGCCCTTTCTTTATAAAGTAATTTACCCTATCTACGAACCCACACCCAGCCACCGAAAAGAGAGCAGCTGGAAAGTAACCTCACTAGTCCTCTAGGACAAGGTAACGTTACAAAATGACAGAGGAAACATTCATTCACAAGCTATGATGTCTACTTTCGAAGACAACGTCAATGTTTAATTTCTAATTACTATTTTGTGTTTACCGCAATAATTACAATAAATCAATAAAATAATATAGGTAAGTATTTTCTTACCTTTATAAATTTCTTCAAAGCATCATAAATAGCATAACACACTTCTGGAATGAATATTGAAACAGCAGATCGGGAAACACGAAATTGTTGTAACAGATTCCTAAAACTATTCCCAGCGGATAAGTTATGATAATGTAATTTCGAATTTTGTTTTAGCAGGTACAGTCATTCTGATTGTGGTGTCAGATCGTTGTATGACGACGGGCCCAACTTTTTTGAAAACTATGTGAAACATTCTGGAGACATTCTCATGCAATTCCTATATTCGGCAACGTCTTCAACATCAAAAGCTCTTTTAAAAGCATGTTTATTGTTTCAGTCACTTTCTTATCCATACTCGTTTTTGGGAATGCTCTATTAACTGTTGCAAAATAACAATCAACTCCTCACACATCATTTTTAAACCGATTTTTAATATTTTGTTAAGGAGAACGCGTTTATTATGATTTCGAAGCAACATGTTCATTTTTACTAAAATACATAATAATAAAATCAGTATTAATTGTAATTTACTTGGACGATTTACTGGAATTTCGTGAAAATTGTACTATTCTGAGACACACTTGCTTTTAGTACTCGATTTTAGGAACTCGTACGAGTTACTGGTACTGTGTAACTGAGCCTATATACTAAGATTATTACTGAAATATTACATTATGTATTTTAAAATAAAAATAGGGGAAAGGCGGGTAATACGGACTTTTGTAATTACAGATTTCGTGATTGTCAACGCGACATCTGTAACGTACTTGGTGAAACAGTGAACTAAAGAGTCGGGTCCTAGCATAATTTTAGTAAACTACACGATTGAGCAATAATCATGGAAGCGGCAGTGCACACTTTCAAAAGGAAGATTTTATATTACCAGGTAAGTGAATTTTCAATTATTCTTAACGCTATAAGGAACTCCTTAACAGATTTATTAAAGAAATGTAATGTCATGTATTTATACAAGGGCTTATAAATACACCTTCAGTTAATCTAAATGGCATCATAGTTCCATATGAAAACACAGCCAAATACTTAGGAATGACCTTAGATACGAAATTGCGTTGGAAAGAGCATATAAAAAAGAAGAGAATAGAACTTGGACTCAAGTATCGACAACTATTCTGGCTACTGGGACGCAACGCACAATGAATTGTCAATAAATAAAAAAATACTTATATACAATCAAGTCTTAAAACCAATATGGGTCTATGGTATACAATTATGGGGATGTGCCACAGAAAGCAATGTCAAGAGAATCCAAACATTCCAAAATCAAGTACTACGTAATATGGTAAATGCTCCATGGTACATCAGAAACAAAGATCTACATCGTGATTTAGGGATTCCAGACGTGACAAGCGAAATAAAGAGATTCGCCACTAAACACGAAGCCAGACTACATCAACATGTCAACGTCGAGGCATCACAACTACTCGACAATCAAAACATCATAAGAAGACTGAAGAGGACTAAGCCATTTGAACTAGTCTAAATACTGTGTAACGTGTTAATAGCGATGCACAGTGCGCGATAGTGTAACGTGTGCAAGTACTTCAAGAAGCGAAGTCAGACTAAAATATAGGACATCAGTGGATGAACTGTAGCTTAAGTTTTATTTAGTTTTAAGAGTTTAAAGATAAATTGATGGTTGGTCTATTAGACCAGTTTCAATAACAAGCGCATAAAAAATGTATTTATACGTAAGGTATTATCAATTACAAATGTCCCTCGAAAGAAGATGCGGTTGAGAAGTAGAGTATGCCCATCTAGAAACTTACCCTCTCAAATATATGCCACAAAACAAAATCAAGTTAATAAGCAAACAACAAAACCGCGAAAAACGGTTGAGAGCAAGCACGAACAAACAACTCTTACAAGATTGCTTAAATGCTGCAAAAGCACTTCTACAGCTAGCAGATGCAGATCCTTTTATTAATGAGCAAACTATTGGTGATAAGGTTTCAAAGTTTGAAATTCAAACTAATGAAAACAGAGTACAAGTAAATATCTTTGAAGATTCTTCTCGGTTTGACATAACGGATGCTATTGAGTCAAGATTTCTTAAACGAATCACCCAAATTCGTTTGAAAAATGTTTATAAAAGTTAATACATTTTTTCAATAGTATTCAACATGCTCAACATTAATCCAGATGCATTTTGCGAAAATATCTTTTTTGTAAATAATATTCGTTATTAAAGTTTATAGACAGCTTTTTGAAAAAAATATGCTACAGACGTTCTAATGAACAAAAATTTTTCATTTCATCGTTATTTCAATCATCATTAAACAGATATTTGTAGTGATTTTTCCTGATTTGAAAAGTTGCATTTTTAGTCAATTATTTATAAGTTTGTTTATAACAAATTCAAGTAAAACTATGTTCTGCGCCTTATTTCGACTCGAAAAAAAAAATTACAAATACTTCTTTCGTTTCTTAAGAATATGCCGTTGAGAAAAAAAATGGCCCGAAGTTAAAAAAAAAGTTATTTGAGTTTTTTCATCGTCGCGCAAGGCTTGCGAGTAAGCTGCGACTTGTCATGCTCGCGTCTAAACTATCCTTCTACCAAAAACAGAATTATGCAAAGTCCTCGCTGTAATCTAAATGATAAAATAAACAATAAATAATTGTACAATAATAAACATATTGTAGGCAGCTCTTGCATTAGACTGTTATTAACTGTTATTAACGTTAATGAAAATAAAGTTAAGGTTAACTTTTCGTTTACTGGCGATTTTTTTATTGTCAGCGAAGTTACTGCTCGGAAACACTTTTATAAGATATACAAAATGTTAGGTGCCTTATTAAAGCTGTCCATTAGAATTCATGAGAAAAAAACAGGTAACTGGAAATCTACCCAAGTGTTTCAAAAACTTTTCAAATGGCACGATGGTTTTAGATTGCACAGAAGTTTCTGTACAAAAGAGTCATTGTTTAAAATGTAAGTTATGTTTATACTCAACTTTTTTTAGAAAAAAGAACATACCATCAAGTTTTTAATAGACGTAGGTCCATCAGGATTAATAACATTTGTTAGCAGGGCATATGGAGGAAGAAGTTCTGATAAGACTATTTTAAATAACGAAAATGTAATGTCAAAATCAATTCCTGGACGAGATGCTGTGATGATATATAGGGGATTTTTAATTGATAAAGAATGCGAAGAAAATTACATCAAATTGATACAACCTCCATTTTTAGGGAGAAGGCGTCCTAAGTTAACGAAAAAAGAAGCGGGATGACTGCTAATATAGCCAGAGCTAGAGTCAAAGTTGAAAAAAAATCAACGATTGACATTACTTCTGATTTTAAAAAATCGCTTTCCATCGTCACTTCTACCAGTAGTGGATGGCATAATGGTGATCGTAGCTGCTAGATGCAAGCTCACAGAAACCTATTTTGTCATCTGATAAGTTTTAAATGTAGTATAATTCAATTTAAGAAATAAACTGTCTTCATATTTGAAAATGTATTTATCAATCGCACATTAAATATATAAATTGAAGAGCTTTGGAGAAGAGGGTAACAAGCTACATTTTTTGAGAATTTTAGTTAAATACATGGTCATCATTATACTAAACGAAACAAGCCATATAATTTTTTTCAAGAAGATAAAACATAACATGACAACATTGTGCAGTGAATTCCTTCTTTACTTTCAATATACCATGCACATATCAACTGCAAGAAGGCAATATGCCACACATAAATCAAAATAGCCTCGTCAAGTGCAGCAGGTGTTAAGCGGAAAGTATGCGATTCCAGTGATAGTTTTGACTCTGGTGAATCGGATTTTGATTCAGATGATAATTTTAAGGATAAAGATTATGCTGCATCAAGTGACAGTGATCACAGCAGTGAAGAAACTGACATTGTGGTAAGTTTAAAAACAATGTGGCTTATTATCTTTTAAGCTAATAACCAGTATCTTTGTCAAGTAAACATGGCTTATATTACGCTGTTATTATTTTGTATTTAAACTTGTTTCCATTGAGTCTATTGTAGAATATACCAAAAAAACTACGTGTCATAGTTACAGATTCTGTTTATAGCAAAATCCACCGACGACAAGCATGGATAATAAAATAAAAATGTTTCGTGGCTTGTTACCTTTTTCCGAAAATTATTTCGCTTTTAATTTTAGGAACACAATTTATCAAGAGGCATTCTTGAAATCCCCAAAACAAAGATGCAATCCAGATGGCGACAGAAAAATATTGAGGCGAGAAAGCGAGTAAAGGCAAATAAGAGACGAAATTTAGGTCACTCGTATGCAAACTGTAAGGGTAAAGAAGTAAACGCAAGGACCTTAGGTCCCTCATATCATTGTAAAAATAAGTGCAGATTATTACTTTTGGGAAATGAAGAAGAAATATTTCATTCATTTTGGAATTTAGATTCTTATGACAAGCAAAATTCCTATCTGTTTGGAACAATAAAAGCTATACCGAAAAAGAGAACTTACCCTAAGAAAACACAACGACAAACGTCTTCTCGGACGGTGACTTTTTTATATTCTGTAAAAGTTCAAGGGGTTGACAGGAAAATTTGCAAGGAAGAATTTTTGTCTGTGCATGGTCTGCAGAATTTTAGAAAGCGAATATACAATATATGCAAGAAAAAATCCGCCAAGGAAATACTTCCAAAATCTGACGGACGTGGTAAAAATCTCAATCGCAAGAATCGGTTACCTAATGATATGGTAAAAAGTGTACATGATCACATTAAGGCTATTCCGAAATATACCAGCCACTAGTAGATAAACAATGAGAGTTCTGAACCCACCCCCCACTCCTGACATTGACCTTGAACCTATCTCTCTCTAACACATGGTGACCTTGAACCTATCTCTCTCTAACACATGGTGACCTTGAATCTAAACTGAATATGAACGTAAACGTGGCAACACCGCATTCTCAAGGTCAATAATATGGCAACACCGCATTATCAAGGTCAACAATATGACAACAACGCATTCTCAAGGTCGTCGATATGGCAACACCGCATTCTCAAGGTCATCCAACCCCCCACTCCTGACCTTGACCTTGAACCTGTCACTCTCTAACACATGGTGACCTTGAACCTATCTCTGTCACGTAAACGTGGCAACAATGACCAACAATATGGCAACACCGCATTCTCAAGGTCATCAATATGGCAACAATGTATTGTCAAGGTCTTGACCTTGAACCTATCTCTCTAATACATGGTGACCTTGAACCTATCTCTCTCTAACACATGGTGACCTTGAACCTATCTCTAAACGTGGCAACAATGATCAACAATATGACAACAACGCAATCTCAAGGTCATCAATGTTAATAAAGAAAAGGAATCAAAATGATTCATAAACGTAGAAGCAGGGTGAGTATTAAGAGATATTTGCCCCCTGACCTGATTTATAGCGTTTAATTCAACCCTCTTTCATATTTTCAAAGATAGCTGTATATTAGCCCATATGTATATATGGTTGTCTATCCGAATGTCTCTGATTTTGTAATTTTTAATTTCGATCTTTGATAATAACGTTAAGCGTTTTTAATTAGAACACAATTTAATAAATTTAATTATGGTAATTAGATTTATATAATTAATATATAACGTTATGCATTATATCGTAAATAATCGCATCCCCTCGAAGACAGTAACTATATATTAACCCATATGTTCGTATGTATACTTGGTTGCCTACCCGAGGGGAGGGAGGTGGGTTCAGAACGCTCAATTTTTATCTACTACGCAACCAAGTATACATACGAACATATGGGTTAGGGATGCGATTATTTACGATATAATGCATAACGTTATATATTAATTATATAAATCTAATTACCTTAATTAAATTTATTAAATTATGTGTTCTAATTAAAAACGCTTAACGTTATTATCAAAGATCGAAATTAAAAATAATAAAATCAGAGAATTTCGGGTAGGCAACCATATATACATATGGACTAATATAGTTACTGTCTTCGAGGGGATGCGATTATTTACGATATAATGCATAACGTTATATATTAATTATATAAATCTAATTACCTTAATTAAATTTATTAAATTATGTGTTCTAATTAAAAACGCTTAACGTTATTATCAAAGATCGAAATTAAAAATAATAAAATCAGAGAATTTCGAGTAGGCAACCATATATACATATGGACTAATATAGTTACTGTCTTCGAGGGGATGCGATTATTTACGATATAATGCATAACGTTATATATTAATTATATAAATCTAATTACCCTAATTAAATTTATTAAATTATGTGTTCTAATTAAAAACGCTTAACGTTATTATCAAAGATCGAAATTAAAACCTTGTATTTGCCTAGTGCATTTATATTTTATTTGAGAATGTTTCGAGAAGTTTTAATTCAATGTAGTATGCATTTGTAAACTTATTTCATAAATATTTTATATATGGAGATTTTAATACTTTAAAATATGCAAGGGTAATTAAAAGAAGTTTAATTTTCTAATCCTGATAATTAAGATTAGATTATTCAGGTTTTAATTATAGCTTGATGATTATTTATTGAAAATTGTGTTTAATGATGGAAGAATAAAAATTCAAAGAATTTTTTGTTTGCTCTGACTCAGTTAATAATTTTTGTACTATAACCGACTTTGTATATATGTATATTTGCTTTTAATAGCTTATTAAGTTTCTTGGTTATAATAAATCCAGTAAATGACCGCTTTTATTTAAATTGTGACACAGACATTGTGACCCCCACTCCTGACCTTGACCTTGAACCTATCTCTCTAACACATGGTGACCTTGAATCTATCTCTGTCACGTAAACGTGGCAACACCGCATTCTCAAGGCCAACAATATGTCAGCACTGCATTCTCAAGGTCAACAATATGACAACAATGTTTTGACCTTGAACTCAAGGCCACTCTTCAAGGCCATCAAACACCATTGAAGGCCACACAGGTAACTAAATTAGGTCATCAAACACCATTCAAGGTCAAGCTGTTGATATATATATATATATATATATATATATATATATATATATATATATATATATATATATATATATATATATATATATATATATATATATATATATATATATATATATAATATATATATATATATATATATATATATATATATATATATATATATATATATATATATATATATATATATATATATATATGAACAAAATATAAAGACACATTAGTGTGTCATTTAATACGTGGGTACTTTATATGTGAAAACAAATTAATAGTTGACTGCTATTAACCCACAAGTAAATTATGTGTGTAATGAGATTCACAAGCAGCACCCTACTACAGCTGTTTCAAGCTATTGGCTATCGTCAGGTAGGGGATAGTTGCTTGTGAACCACATTACACACGCTCCAGCCTTATATAGTCGGCCGGAATTAATATTAGCATCAAAAGATAACTATGATGCCACCTGTAGGGTTCAAAATTCATTTGAAAAGCCACTACAGGAAAACAAACCATCGGTTTGTCCGTCAGATATAAATGAACAAAATATAAAGACACATTAGTGTGTCATTTAATACGTGGGTACTTTATATGTGAAAACAAATTAATAGTTGACTGCTATTAACCCACAAGTAAATTATGTGTGTAATGAGATTCACAAGCAGCACCCTACTACAGCTGTTTCAAGCTATTGGCTATCGTCAGGTAGGGGATAGTTGCTTGTGAACCACATTACACACGCTCCAGCCTTATATAGTCGGCCGGAATTAATATTAGCATCAAAAGATAACTATGATGCCACCTAATTTACTTGTGGGTTAATAGCAGTCAACTATTAATTTGTTTTCACATATAAAGTACCCACGTATTAAATGACACACTAATGTGTCTTTATATTTTGTTCATTTATATCTGACGGACAAACCGATGGTTTGTTTTCCTGTAGTGGCTTTTCAAATGAATTTTGAACCCTACAGGTGGCATCATAGTTATCTTTTGATGCTAATATTAATTCCGGCCGACTATATAAGGCTGGAGCGTGTGTAATGTGGTTCACAAGCAACTATCCCCTACCTGACGATAGCCAATAGCTTGAAACAGCTGTAGTAGGGTGCTGCTTGTGAATCTCATTACACACATAATTTACTTGTGGGTTAATAGCAGTCAACTATTAATTTGTTTTCACATATAAAGTACCCACGTATTAAATGACACACTAATGTGTCTTTATATTTTGTTCATTTATATCTGACGGACAAACCGATGGTTTGTTTTCCTGTAGTGGCTTTTCAAATGAATTTTGAACCCTACAGGTGGCATCATAGTTATCTTTTGATGCTAATATTAATTCCGGCCGACTATATAAGGCTGGAGCGTGTGTAATGTGGTTCACAAGCAACTATCCCCTACCTGACGATAGCCAATAGCTTGAAACAGCTGTAGTAGGGTGCTGCTTGTGAATCTCATTACACACATAATTTACTTGTGGGTTAATAGCAGTCAACTATTAATTTGTTTTCATATATATATATATATATATATATATATAATATATATATATATATATATATATATATATATATATATATATATATATATATATATATATATATATATATATATATATATATATATATATATATATATATATAGCAGGTCGCATGTATTGAAAATTCAAAATGTGTGTAGAAGCTAGCTTACAGAATACGTGCTTGACAGAACGAGTGTTATCATTTTGTAATTGGAAGGGTATACAAACTCCAAAATCTTTAGCTGAGGCCGGATTTGTCTACACGGGGCGTGAAGATAGAGTAGAATGTTTTTATTGCCGAGTGAACATTTTCAAATGGGAACCGTCGGATAGTCCAATCGTAGAACACCTGAAATGGTAACCACATAGCGTGTTTGCAAACGTGTTAGCACCCATAAACGTTGAAAGTGGTAGAGACGTTTGCGGTTAAAAGAAGATACAACATACAATATAACACTAAGGAACATGTTACCAATCAAGGTAGTAATATTATTAGCAACCTTGTACGAGGGCGTAGTGTACGTTGCAAAACTTCCAGATACAACAGCAGCCTTTATTTCATACGACTTCAATACGAGCGTTTGGTTTGGCATGCAACCGGTGACGTTGCAACAAATGGGAATGTTTAAACACGAAATCGGCAATAGAACGCAAGAAGTACGACTCAGGGTCAAATTCGTGTACCCAACATATACCATGGATAGCGAGTGGCAAACCATCGGGAATAGTCCGGTAGAACAATGTAAAGTCAGCAGCGAAACGTGTTACGCTTCCGTGGTTACCTTGGGCACCCTGTTAATCGCAGTAGTTGGTGTAAGCATGGGAATATATTGTATCGCTCGTTATCGATACCATTAAAGACCATGACCTTGGATCCCACCCGCCAACTCAGTATATACCTTGACCTTGGATCCCACCCGTCAACTCAGTATATACCATGACCTTGGATCCCACCCCTCAACTCAGTATATATATAAACGCATACGCAAGAACACTTCAGTAGTACAGCATCTACGCAAGAACAATTCAGCAGTACCATATTGTTGATCATTGTTGGCACGTTTACGTGACAGAGATAGATTCAAGGTAACCATGTGTTAGAGAGTGACAGGTTCAAGGTCAAGGTCAGGAGTGGGGGGTTGGATGACCTTGAGAATGCGGTGTTGCCATATTGACGACCTTGAGAATGCGTTGTTGTCATATTGTTGACCTTGATAATGCGGTGTTGCCATATTATTGACCTTGAGATTGCGGTGTTGCCACGTTTACATGACAGAGATAGATTCAAGGTCACCATGTGTTACAGAGAGATAGGTTCAAGGTCACCATGTGTTAGAGAGAGATAGGTTCAAGGTCAATGTCAGGAGTGGGGGATGGGTTCAGAACTCTCTCAGAACTCTCATTTTTTATCTACTGCCACTACAGTAGGAAATCGAATCCTAATCGAGTCTATATTGATTATAATCTCTCCATTGATTCTCTACACAATAAATACTACAAGCCATGGTGTACAGAACAAGGTATTCCACCTATTAAAGAAGTCGCTTACCGAATAATTTTCTGTAGTCAATATAATATCGGTTTCAAGCTCCCAAAAAGTGACACGTGCGAAACATGTGATGAGTGTAGAAATCTAATAGATTCAAACAAAAGTGATGCAAAGAAATTGAAAGAAGTACAATTTCAATTAGAATTACACCAAAGAAGAGCGGAAGTTATCCAGATAAAGATGAAAAGTGAAATAGCTAATGCTAGGAAGGTAAGCAAAAAACATGTAATTTCGTTCGATTTTTAACAAGCTCTTCCAATACCAGATTTAACTGTGGGAAAGGTCATCTATTTAATAAAAGCTTGGATGTATAATCTCGGAGTGCATAACTGCAATATTGGCAAAGGATTTATGTACATGTGGCCAGAGCATATAGCAAAGCGTGGCAGCGACGAAATAGCAAGTGCCGTTTTAAAATATATTAATCATACTGCCCTACAATCCGAAGAACTTCTAATATTTACTGATAACTGCGGGGCAAAACAAAAATTGGACAATAATGTCCCTATGGTTTCAAATGGTACCAGAAAAAAATTTAAGAGCATTGAACATCGCTTTCTTGTACCGGGGCATACCCATTTACCGTCAGGTCGGGGTTTTTCTGCCATAGAAAAACATAAAAAAATATTTAAAACAGGTATACTGTCCAGATCTGTGATGTGATGCTGTTAGAGAGTCAAAATTAAACTAGCATTGCCATGACGAACAAAAACAACTGTATACTTAATAAACTAATTTATTTTTGAAAACTAATGTTGACCTAACACATTAGTTGTCATAAAAACTAAAATTCTAAGTCCTAAGAGTTTTTGTAAAAAAAAGTTGCTAAAAATGAATGAAAAGTAAAACATCCTTTTACTATTAACTAATATTTATTACAAATAATATTATAATAAGCAAAATTACACAGTCTGTTTATTAAACACGCGGCAAAAATTCAGGGTGTTATTCCTTGGGTTATTTCAAGACTTTTTTTTGTCCCTGGATGATTTTCGGAACGCCGACTTGTTTCGAAGATACAGGGCGATAAAACTTTGGATAATTTTAAAATAAATAATGTAGCCTAAGTAAAACTATGGTGCACTGCACTGGGCTTACCGAGTACATGAAATGTCCAGAAATACGTTTTTATCTTTCTAAGAACATTCCGATGGCATATACCTTCTGAGATAAAAATTATTTATTCAACACCTCTAAATAAAAATGGCGCTATCTTGATGTGTTTAACCAACTAGAGTTGAAGTTTACTCACTTGCGGATAGAAAAACTTTTTATCCACTTTATTGTAGGTAGCAACCAATCACCAGCTTATGTTGCATAATATTATTAAAATCCAGTGTCATCGAGCTAGAGTATCAAATTAATTACCGCCAAAAACTACAACCAACTATACATTGCAAATTCGATATTTGAACTTAAATAAAAAGGTAATGTAATTAATAATAAAAAATTTTTACCCAAAGTCCATTCAAAACAGATTTATTTATCTTTGTTAGCTACAATTGTTTCAGCCTTATTAATAATAATTAAATTTACAAGGCCATCTTCAGGCAGCTACAAGCATATTATATATTTTTTTTGACAATAATATTAATTTACAATCTACTTAACAAAAGTATTCAATAAACGTGATGCTAGGGGAGGCAGTGAAAGGAGAAGTCATCCATTGATGACACTCCCTAGGAGCACCATTTACGGGAGGTTGGTGAGGTCTTCAGGCCATGTTTTCTTCAGTCTTCGTACTGGTGGATGATAGGTGGAAAGCTGATGATTGAGTGGATTGCAGTGCCCATCTAACTTCTGGTGATAATTCATCGCAAATCTTTTGATTTCATCGACAACGAATGGGACGTCTAGGCCTTGGTGAATTGTTTGGTTCGTTACAAACCAGGGCGCGTCAAAAATTGCGCGGAGGGTCTTTGACTGAAATTGTTGCAGAGCTTTTATTCTGGTTGGTTTGGCAAAGTTGTATACCAAATGTCCAAATTGGTTTCAGCATCATTTTGTAGAGTAACAGCTTATTTCGGATCGATAGTTCTGAGTGTCTACCAAGGAGCTAGTACATTTCACGGTATTTAAGGTTTAACTGTTTGCGCTTAGTTTGTATGTGTTTGTTCCACGTGAGCCGCTGATCAAGATTCAGTCCCAAGTATTTTACGTCGGTTTTTACCGGTACTGGAGCATTTTTGATGTTGACAGGCGGACAAATATTGGTTTTCATAGTAAATGTTACTTGGGCTGACTTCGATTGATTAATTTTTATGCGCCACTTATCTAGCCATGTGCTTGCTGATTATATTGAGGTGTTGTTGGAGGTTGGAAGTTGCAGTATCCGCATTTTCATGGGTGGAAAGTATTGCCGTGTCGTCGGCGAAGGTAGCAGTCACAGTTCTGTCAGTTTCTGGCAGGTCAGCAGTATAGACAATGTATGATGGATTTGATGGAGTAATATGAGGATAGTTCGTTATCGCAATTGACAGAGTAATAGCGGTCTGTTAGGTATGATTTAAGGAGCAAGTAGTAGTAGCTCGGTAATGACTCTTTTAGCTTGTATAGCAGCCTTGTGTGCCAAACCTTATCGAAGGCCTGGGACACATCCAGGAACACAGCAGCGCAATACTTCTTTTCTTCTAGAGAAGATGAGATTTCGTTTACTATTCTGTGCGTTTGATGTGTGGTTGAGTGACCCTCTCGAAAACCGAACTGGTGTTTTGGTAGGTGTTGAAATATGTCTGTATCTTGACGAAGTCGTTTAAGGAACAGTTTTTCAAATAGTTTGCTCATTATAGGCAAAAGGCTTATTGGCCGCTATGAGGTCACACTTTCTGGTTCCTTGCCGGGTTTGGGTATCATCAATATATGTGCGTACTTCTAAGTGATTGGGTAATATGAGAGACTTCCGGAGAGAACATCCGGTTGAAAATCGTAGTTAGGAATACGATAGTTTTCTTGGGCAGCATTTTCAGAATTTTCCCAATTATTAAATCATGACCTGGCGCGCCTTAAATTGGTTCAGTTTTTGAATTTCATATATAACTTCAGCTGGAGTAAACGGGTTTATTGGGAGTGACATTTGACACGGGATGTCTAGAGATGCTTCGATTGCGTTGTCTCCAGGGGCTGCCGTTGCTTCAAAGGGAGTGAATACGTCGGATAAATGTGGTTGCTTTATCTAGAGGAGATCTTGCACATGTACCATCTGCCCTCCTGATAGGTCGTTTGGGTACTTGAGGCCTTTTAAAGTGTTTCGTGGTTCTCCAGATTGAGTGATCCTCTTGTTTCAGGTTCGTTAAATACTCAGTAAAGTTATCATTTTGTATCTCTTTTAACAGTTTATGAAGTTTATGCATTAGACGATTGTATATAGTTTTATCAGCAAGATTATGTGTCCTCTGCCACGTTCCTCTGGCTATCCTCTTTTCTCCGATCAGTTCTTTAACCGTTAGAGGTATAGAAGCAGTAGGTTTCTCATGATCAGTTTCGATAGGGGTTGACTCCCAGGCAGCCTTTTGGATTACATTAGTGAGATGATTAGTCGCTTTGTCTAGTTCATCGGGGGTCTTTATTCGTAGTTTAAGATTTGTATTGTCTTCCAAGTATTGTTGAAAAAGTTCCCAGTTTGTTTGTGTCGACACTAGTTTGGGGTTGAGTGATTTTTTTGATAGTAGAGGTACTTAAGTTTAGTATGACTGGCGAGTGATCTGACGACAGGTCATTACTTACTTCTATCATTACGGAATTGGTAGCTATACCATGGAAGATATAAAAATCCAATAAGTCGGGAAGTTTGTCGAGGTCTGACGGCCAGTAAGTGGGCGCTTCGGAGGAGTGGCAAGTGAAGTTGTTTTGTATTGATTGTAAGAGATTACGACCTTTTGTTAATATAATTCTAGAGCCCCAGTGGGTCTGCTTGGCATTCCAATCGCCACCCGCAATAAATTTACTGCCCAGAGCAGAGAAGAAACTATTATATTGGTGAGTAGATGTTATATCTGGGGGGACTGTAGATAGCTGAGACAACGAAAGACCAACTAAAGGAGTTGAGTTTAACATTTGTAGCCTGTATGAGTTCTGTTTGGTAGTTTTCCACTTCGAAATGTGATATGGAATTTTTAACGATAACCGCGGATCCTGCATGGGCAGTGCCGTCTGGCTGCGTTGTATGGTAGATAGAATAATTGGGTATTCGAAACATGCTTCTTGCAGTAAAATGGGTTTCACTCACTAACATAATGTCAATTTTATTCAGTTGTAAGAAAGCTATTAATTCTTGTTTATGATTTATTAACCCGTTTGCGTTCCATGTCCCGATTCTTAGTATATTAAGTATTATGGATATTTTTGTTTATGACAGTTGTTAACAAGTTGAGCATTGTATTATTTTGGTTCATTAATTTAGCAAACATATTTTTAAATTCGGCTAGAAGGGTGGTTAGTTGTTCACCTAGGTTGGCTTGCTTGTTGGGACTTCCTTTGACGATTTGACTGCATATGGTTTATATGTGGCATCATGTTGGGTTGCAGCGGAGTGGCTAGGACAGGGTTAGATGATTGTGAAGGTATCAATCTTCTATTTGGTGTTGTGTGATTATTTGCTTTGTTACGCATATTTATTAGGTTTTTGTATGTTAAACATCCTTTATAGTTTGCAGGATGGATGCCCTTAGATAGAGCGCATTTGGCTGGCGAGCTTCTCGGTTTGTACACGTTTTGGTGTCGTGGTCATCTCCGCATTTGACACATTTGTACTATCTCAGGCAGTAAGCCTTCGAATGGCCGTAATTTTGGCACCTTGTGCATTGTATGATATCTCGTCTTTTATGTGGGGCTTCAACAGTTATTTTACAGTTGCAAAGGAATTTTACATCATAAATACTTTTATTGTTTGGGTTAGGTTCCAAGTCGACATAGAAAACTGGAAGCGGATTCTTGCTAACTCTGTGCCTTATGTTCGTTATATTTCGAACTTTATGGTTAAGTTGTTGGAGTTCTTCTTTAATCGTGTCAGTCGGAATGGTGTGATGGAGATATCGGATCACTACTCTGTATGCCCGCTCTTCTTTGTGCTGGTAGGTGTAATGGATAATGTTTTCTTCTCTTAAGTGCCTGATAATATTTCTGTATGTTTCGGAAGTGAGTGGGTTGAGTTTAACTGTATTGTTAGCAAGTGTTCTGCTGTGATATTGCTCCATCTCGGTAACTTTAGCAATATTCTCAATCATTCCATTGTAGTTTGTAACCCCCCCACACACATATATATATATATATATATATATATATATATATATATATATATATATATATATATATATATATATATATATATATATATATATATATATATATATATATATTGCGATGAATTGGCATAAACAGAATAATTTTGATTTTCTTTTGCCCCACCTCGGCTAGCAAAATAAAAATATATGCGTTGAATTCGGCTAAATTAAAAATAAAATATTGTTTTTATATTCACTTATTAAATACTTACAAATAACGAATAATTACTGTTAGATTGTAGATAATTGATTTATAAATAAATTAATTTTTTTAAAGACTGTGTACTTTGGAAATGCTTTTCAACTTCCCTCTTTGTATTCTTATATGAATCAAAATTACTTTTTAATAGTTTTAAATAATGCATTAGTTACATAACAATGTTACGTGAATTCTGACTAAATCACGTTTACGTAATAGAGTTGGGCGCCAGTTAAATAACTTAACATAACAGAATTAAATTTAATAAAGACTCATCTCAGGGTGAATGTGGATTCTTGTGGTATTAAAAAATATACAAATTAAAATTGAAAACACTTTTTAAAATTGAAATCTTAATTAAGTTTAATGGCTAAATTGTTCAAATCACTTAATTACACCTCACAAACGATAGTCTTTTCTTCATCAGATACCACTACAAAAAGGAAATAACTTCCTACCTTCTTATATAGCGATGCTTCTTCCTTTTGCTATAGATGCCCTCTTTCCAAAACCAATTGGCAGAGCAAGTCACTTATGTTGTCTCAGTGCCGATTTTCAATTCCGGTTGACTTCCTCCCTTTTGCATGGCTTTCCCACATAACACCATCCACACTCTTGGTTTTGGTAACTCACTTTTGTTTTATTTTAATAACGGGTACTATATCCCTTTTTCGAAGAACTTGTGTTTGCTTCTTGTGTTTAATTAAATAAAACACCGATTGATGGTTTTAATCGAAGATTTATTATCTTGCTTACTTAGCAAGTGAATTAACTTTAGAAGGTTCTTTATAAACGTATACACTTTTACAATTTATAACCTTTTTAATACTTTCGCCGTATTCAATTAACTTAACTATTTACATTTGTACTGTATTTCTTACACGACTTTACTGCGTCGTTGTTTACCATGAAGTGTCTATTTACATTTTATTGTTGTCTTTAACACGACTTTACTGCGTCGCTCTATTTTACTGACTCCCCTAAAATTATAATTTTTTAAGCTTATATACAATTGACTATTTACATAATTATATTACACAATCTGACGTCACCTTACGAACTAATACAAACTGTACACTCATATAATACATAATAGCAGATTAAAATTCTTATATAAAACTGACACATCTATTACACATTATTACACAGTACTTTTACGCAATAATAACGAAACTATTTCCAAAAACAAAACCTTAAAGAATCACATAACCCGTCGATATACACATTTGAAATTATACATAATTGAATTACATCATAACAAAAACTTGCGAACAACTGGATGTTACGTACACTTAAGTAATCGGTGAGTAAGCTGTTTGATAATAAATAGAAACATGTATTATTTAACCTTATTAAAAAGTATACACATTGATTTCAAAATCAATGACACTCCATTAAATAACTTAAATTTATTTTTAACAGGAAAAGTTGATAAAAATATTTCAAAAGTGTTAGTATTTAACAATGATTTTAGAATTTTCCAAAATTTTCCAAAATTTCCAAAATTTTGACACTAAAATCCACAGCAATATATATATATATATATATATATATATATATATATATATATATATATATATATATATATATATATATATATATATATATATATATATATATATATATATATATATATATATATATATATATATATATATTGCAGTGATATTGGTTAATTAAAAATAATAAATTATTTTTAAAAATTTTATTATATATTTTGAAACTGTGAATAATTGCCGTTCGATCGTAGATAATTACTTTATAATTAAATTGATTTTTTTTTTAAATGACTGTGAACTTTGGAAATGCTTTTCAACTTCCCTCTTTTATAAATTCTAATATGATTTGAAAATACCTTTTAATAGATTTAATAATGCAATGGTTATATAAAATTAATGTTACGTTAGTTCTTGACTAACTCAAGTTTACGTAAGAGAGTTGGGCGCCAGTTAAATAACTTAAATTAACAGAATTATATTTAATAAAGACTCATCTCAGGGTGAATGTGGATTCTTGTGGTATTAAAAAAAATATACAAATTGAAATTTAAAAACACTTTTAAAAGTGAAATCTTAATTAATTTTTAACTATTACTAAATTGTTCAAATCACTTTACTACACTTCACAAACGATAGTCTTTTCTTCAGCAAATGCCAATACAAAAAGGAAATAACTTCCTACCTTTTTATAATATTTCTTCTTTCCTTTAACTATAGATGTCCTCTTTCCCAAACCATTGGCAGGGTAGATCACTTTATGTTGATCCAGGGCTGATCTCCAATTCCGGTTGACTTTCTTCCTTTTGCAATAGATTTCCCATATAATTTCATCCAAAACTTGATTCTGGTAACTCACTTTTGTTTATTAATTGCGGGTACAATTTCCCTTTTTCGTAGGATACTTATAGTTGTTTTTGTGTTTAACGAAATAAAACACCCGTTTAAGGTTTTAACGTAGATTTATTATCTTGCTTAACTTTAGCAAGTAATTTATCTTAAAGGTGGTTCTTTATAATCATATACACTTTTACAATTTATACTTTTTACACCTTCGCCGTATTCAAATCACCAACTAACTTGTCTATTTAATTCTAGACTATTTAAATTTTACAATATTATCAGCCACGACTTTACTTTGTCGCTTGATTTACTATAATATCTTTACTCTTTCGTCGTTTAACAGTAAGTGTCTATTTACATTTTACTATTGTCTTTTCACGACTTTACTCTGTCGCTTTCTATCAGTAAGTGTCTATTTACATTTTACTATTGTCTTTTCACGACTTTACTCTGTCGCTTTCTATCAGTAAGTGTCCTAAAATTATTATTTTCTAAGCTTATATACTATTGACTATTTACATAATTATATTACACAATTTGACGTCACCTTATCATCTAATACAATGACCACACTATTTACAACATATAATACATAATAGCAGATTAATACTCTTTATAAAAGTGACACATCTATTATACAACACTTTTACGCAATAATAACGATCTATTTACATTAACAAAAACCTAAAAGAATCACATAACCCGTCGATATACACATATGAAATTGAATTACATCATAACAAACTTGCGAACAACTGGATGTTACGTATACTTAAGTAATCGGTGAGTAAGCTATTTGATAATAATAAAGAAACATGTATTATTTAACCTTATTAAAAAGTATACACATTGATTGTATAATCAATGACACACCATAAAATACCTCAAATTTATTTTTAACTGGAAAAGTTGATAAAAATATTTCAAAAGTGTTAGTATTTAACAAAAATTTTAGATTTTCACAAAATTTTCAAAATTTTCCAAAATTTTGAAACTACCATCCACAGCAATATATATATATATAAATATATATATATATATATATATATATATATATATATATATATATATATATATATATATATATATATATACAGTCTTCATTAAGTTTGGAACCGGCTTAATATCTTCAAAACTATTAACTGGATTAAATTGAAATTTGGGGTGTGCATTTTATAAATTAATATCTATTGTACCTAATTTTTTCACCTGCTTTGCATCGTTACTTTACGAGATACACAGCCAACTTGATTTTTTTTAAATAGCAATGGGGGTCAAATTTGACATCATTTGAAAGCTTATTTTTTTCTGAGTACCAATATGTAATACACGTGTTGTATCATTTTGACAAAAATCGCCGAAAAAATTAAAATCAACGAAACATGTTTTATCCACAAAATCAAAAGTGTTGAATAAATTAAAAATTAAAATATCTAGTGATCTTACAAAATTCATAGAAATGTCAAAAGTTACACATTGACAGTAAATATTTAAGTAATTTTAAGTAAAAGTAAATTTTAAGTAATAAATTTAATTTTGTGGATAAAACATGTTTCGTTGATTTTAATTTTTTTGGCGATTTTTGTCAAAATGATACAACACGTGTATTACATAATGGTACTCAGAAAAAAATAAGCTTTCAAATGATGTCAAATTTGACCCCCATTGCTGTTTAAAAAAAATCAAGTTGGCTGTGTATCTCGTAAAGTAACGATGCAAAGCAGGTGAAAAAATTAGGCACAATAGATATTAATTTATAAAATGCACACCCCAAATTTCAATTTAATCCAGTTAATAGTTTTGAAGATATTAAGCCGGTTCCAAACTTAATGAAGACCCTGTATATATATATATATATATATATATATATATATATATATATATATATATATGTATATATATATATATATATATATATATATATATATATATATATGTTACATTTTAAGTTTCCGCGGATATTATATGATACTTTACCACTTTTCCGGGTTTCACTCCGCGTATTCACTATTCGGCTCCTAGAGGAACCAGACAATGGTTGACGACGTTTCGGCAAGATCACACTTGCCATCTTCAGGTCACTTCTAACTTCCTTCTGCTTCGCGTGGTTACACGATGTAGACTGACGTCTTGCTCTAGCGGTTGGTCTTTATATACGGTTACGGTGTTGCGCATGGTTGCAGTCGGCTGGTTTTTGGCGCGGCTGCGTGTCATTCAAAAAAAAAATGAGAGAACGTCTTCACTAGCACAACATGTAAGTGGTACATCTCATAACATAGATTTCGAAAATACAAAAGTTTTAGCGAATATACAACATAAGACCCGACGAACCATAAGAGAAGCCATTGAGATCGAGAAACGTCCGAACAATCTTAATACCAGGGACGATACACAGCGACTACCATCAGCTTGGAAACCAGCTATAACCAGCATCACCGTCAAGAAGCGAAAACCAGCACAGCAGAACGATAAAAGAGAAAGCGAGAGAAAGCCACCGGATCAAGCGAGACCAATGACACGCAGCCGCGCCAAAAACCAGCCGACTGCAACCATGCGCAACACCGTAACCGTATATAAAGACCAACCGCTAGAGCAAGACGTCAGTCTACATCGTGTAACCACGCGAAGCAGAAGGAAGTTAGAAGTGACCTGAAGATGGCAAGTGTGATCTTGCCGAAACGTCGTCAACCATTGTCTGGTTCCTCTAGGAGCCGAATAGTGAATACGCGGAGTGAAACCCGGAAAAGTGGTAAAGTATCATATATATATATATATATATATATATATATATAAATATATATATATATATATATATATATATATATATATATATATATATATATATATATATATATATATATATATTGATGCCTGTTAAGCTGTCACCTCCGTCATACAGAGGAGACGGCCTGACTTCCGGGTATTCCCGTGGATATATTGCTAAAAATTTGTTATATTTGTGATGAGGGTAACCTCTAGAATCCGAATCTCAAGAAAGGGGAAATTATTTCCCTTGTTTTATTTTGTCATATATAGAGTATACAGAAGATACGAACCGACCTCCAAAATTTATATATAAGAAGATACTTATAGTTCGCTGTTACCTCCTGCAGCGCTGCCAAGTGTTCGGAGGTCAGAAGATACCACCGTTATGTGCAGTTATATATACAGAGCGTTGACTCCACATTCCATAGATGCACATTTTCATAAAAAGGTTCTCTTGTGGGTCTCCAGATGTTGAAATCGGGTGGTTTAAATTGCTCGCCGAGGGCATTTTAGTGGCCAGATAACAAAAGAAAACAAGCGAGCATTCTCGATTTACTTATTTTTTATTTTTTGAGTTATAGGAAATTGTCGTTTTTGTATTTTTTATGAATTGTTATTAAAGATATTAAAAAGCCGTTTCGACACTATTAAAGCGTCTTTATGAGTAGCACTGACTAGTTGAATAAGGCTTTTCTAATTATAAATCATATAATCATTGATTTCTGGTTTACTTCATAAAGTTGTATTTTTTAAATGAAAACTTTAGTAATTTGATTAGAAATACTTAGATCGGTTATACAGGGTGGCTACGAAAATTGGAGTCATTTTTCTTCAAATTGCCAAGAGATGTCGCCGTTTTTACAAAAAAATTGCGGTTCTAAAAACTATATTTGATTAAATGGCAACATGGGATTCAATTTCGTGTAATTGTCAACAATTGTCAAACTATTGTCAATAATTGTCCATTATGAATTTCAATGTTGAACAGCGAATAAACATCGTAAAATGGTATTATCTTTCTAAAGAAGGTCGCTCTGGTAGAATTGCAGCATTAAGAGTGCAGGATCGTTGGCGTGTAACATATCCTAATCAGCGACAACCAACGATTGGTGCGATTATTAAAATCGTTAAAAAGTTTGAATTGCATGGGGATGTTAAAAATCAGCATAAGAACAGGAGTGGCAGATCCAAATATGTTGTGACTGTTGAAAATGCAGCTGAAATCCACAACCGTTTGCTGGAAGAACCAACAACATCTCAGAGGCAACTTTCAAGAGAGTTTGGGATTTGCAGACGATCGATACAGAAAATTATTGGTGAGATTGGATTAAAACGTTATCGACCAAGGTTAGTGCATATTTTGAACGAAGATGATCCCGATCGAAGATTACAATTTTGCGACGAATTTCAGAGTTTGCTGGTCGATGAAGTTGATCCAAATTTTTTGCTTGATCGTATTTTGTGGTCTGATGAAGCTAAATTTCATTTGTGTGGTCGAGTTAATCGCCATAATTGCGTTTATTATTCTGACGAAAATCCCCATGTAACCATTGAGAAAGATTTTAAATCGCCTGGAATAAACGTTTGGGCTGGAATTTGGAGTGGAGGAATTATTGGCCCATTTTTTATTAACGTTAATATTACTGGAGATGTTTATTTAGCTCTGCTCGTAGAACAAATAATGCCAGCTATTTTGGTACACTGTCCTCTGGATATAATTCTGCAACAAGACAGCGCAACACCTCATTTAAGACGAGAGTTTTTAGACGATCATTTTCACCAGTCTTGGATTGGTCGAAGAGGTCCGATAGAATGGCCTGCGAGGTCATGTGATTTAACACCGATGGACTTCAGTGTTTGGGGAATTGTGCGGGATTTGGTATACCTCTATAATGCTTTTGAGGACTTGGAAACTTTGAAGGTGATGATTGAAGAAGCATTTCAAACGTTCACTCCTGAATTATGCAGTAAAATTTGTAGATCTTTTCAAAGGAGACTAGAATTATGTACAGAGAATGGTGGTCATCAATTCGAGCACCTTATGTGTTAATATTAGGTAGTAGATATTTTTGTTGCATCGCTTTCCATTATGTTTATGTTATTTGTTTTTGAAACCGTTCGTTAGGTATTTAATTTTAAATAAAATACTTCGAAATTTTTGAAGACGCAATTAATTAGCTACATTGTTTGAAAGCATGGTTACGTTACGTAAGCAATGTTGCCATCAATTTCATTTAATTTTTTCTTGTAGTTCCCTCTTTTGGGCAAAAGTGGAAAAGTGATTCCAATTTTCGTAGCCACCCTGTATATTAGAAATAAATTTCTTTCTATAATGAATTGAAAATATAACAAAACCAGAAAAAGGGAATTCTTTTGTTATTGTCAATAAAAGTCAATAAGAACGCAACCAGTACCAATATTGCGTATAATTAGTATAGCACATTTTTGAAATTTATATGTATTAGACATAAATCAGTTATGTAACGTAGTATTTGTATAAATATGATATTCTACAAAGTTTCTTTTAATCTCGGGAATAACGGTTAAATTGAATATGCTTTTATCCAGATTCCATTTCGATTGAAATAAAGGCAGATACTCTTTTAATTTTTACTAAACTCGATAAGAGTTTAATATAAACAAATTAAATATTGTGTTTTTTACAACAAATGCTTGTTGTTTCCGAAGTCACGCACGTATCATGTAGGACCATTGAACTTCCCGTGATTTGATTAACAAAAAGAGTTACCAACTTTATTAAGATTAAAACAAATCGAAACACAACAAATTAATCAACATTTTTATAGAATTTTTGCTTAAGACATTTTTTCCAGCATTTGTTGATCTAACGAAATACAGAATACGTATGTTACACTGTTATACATGTACCTACCTCTTGTAAATTTATGTTTTAACTTATGTTTTATATAAAGCACTTACTAACGACAAAACATGTACGTTTTATGGAACGTGTACTTTAAGTCCACATTAAAGACAGGTTTAACTTAATGTAGTCTTTTTTGATAACATTGTATAAACCATAGATAAATAGTAGGTATATTGCGTTATCAGAATTAAAAGTGGTAGTTTATTTGACGCTTAATTATGTTAGGAATCGCGGCTCTCCATTTAAAACAAAATACCACTATAAGCTTTTGTTTGAAACAATGTTTATCAACCTTGGCACAACCTTAATATCCGAAAATGGCCCACTGCTAGACTAAAGTAGGGATGATAATTTGATACGAAGCTTGGTCTCAGACATGGAAAGATCAGAGTTACCCAATATTGGTTGTTATTGGCTAAAACCAATACGTTATGCAATGTTTTGGACAATAAATGACACTGATATCGCAATAAAACTAAAGTTAGTCTTGGACCGATCTTGAATGTTAATGTAGTACCAAGGCTGGTAATTGAGAAACAAAGCAACTATTACACAATCCTTTTCCTTTAATGAATGCTAGTGCAAACAAGCAACGAAGTCTACCATTACTGTTTCGCCGTAACTGAATGCAAAGTCGATTTTTGTGTTAGATATAAAATGTTCATTAACAAAATAAATACGAAGAAATCGAAAATTCGTATAAATGATTAATGTCTTAGACTCTCAACACATATTGAGACCGTACAAACCTAACACTTTCATAGTGTACGTGTTCTTGTGCAAATACATATGTACAGTCGGTAAGTCAATATAGTTAAACTTTAGTCTTGCCAGTGTAAGTTTAAGTTCATAAAAATTCAGTAGGTTAGCAACCACTAATCCATCTTTACAATAAACCACATTTACAGAAATTTAGCAAAATATAATATGAATATTGACCCAACCTTAGCCGAAGGGTAAGAAACCAAGATTTTGAATTTTGAAGATTGCTAAAACTGGAGTTAGTTTAGCGAACCTAAGATTCAAAGTTGGCTAAGGTTTTGGGTGATAAGTATGTAACCGGCACTTGATATGTAGAGATTGACTAAAGGTAAGTACTCACAGCAGCGGATCCGCAGGCGGATGTCATACGATTGGTCGGTTTGAGTCAAATCGACTCAATCCGACCAATCGTATGACATCCGCCTGCGGATCCGCTGCTGTGAGTACTTAGCTTTAGACTAGCTAAAGCAACTTAGCGAAATAGTATCTGATATTTGACTTAAGTATATTCTATGGGTAACTGGCATTGACCTAACGGGTGAAAATTGGCTGAAGCTTGGGCAAGTTGTAAGGAACCCTGATTCGGTTTCTGAACATTAGCTCCGACTTGTACAACGTTTAGTGAACCGAAAATTAGTATCAGGTTGTTGATTAACCCTCGAGTGACAATTAAACAACCGAGACTCAGAATCTGAAAATTGCCTGAAACGTGGGTGAAAATCGGTGCGTCCAACACACCGCTGGAAATATAGTGCTGCAGCAGTTTTCACAGCCGTCTTAGATTTAACAATCACCCAAGCAATAATATTGTTTGAAGTACATCATCATTTTATACATATAAAACGCTTAAAAATAAATACATATTAAACATGAGTTAGAGAGACATGAGTTAGACCAAGATTCGATATCTGAAAATTCGCCTACACTTGGATCAATGTCGAGAAAACGACATTTGACTGTCCAGTATTCAGCCACGCTGGGGTTTATTCAAAGACCTTTGTTTTAATTTTTTTTCTTCTAATAAAAAATTGTTGGTATTGCTAGACTAAACTTCTAATCATAGAGAGGAGGCACTTTTACCCTAGTGGAAAAAATAGTATGTTTTATTTGGATTTAAAGTGACTTTGTTTGTTGCTATTTACGAGCGATAAATAACTCCGCCTAAATAATAAATAAATAATAATCTTATCATGTGAACAACTCCGGTATAGGGTAAATACAAGTATTTTACTTAATTGGGCTCGATTCCTACAAGGAATCTAAATAGAATGACTTTAGGAGAGTTCACGCATCCTAGCTGCGATGTGCAAACGGGTTTTCCAAATCAACTATGTGGATTGTTTGACAATTACTTTAATTGTAATCATAATGCATTAATCCTAAATCCAAATATAAAATGCAGGGAAACAAGATTGGGCGATGAAAATTTTTCACCTATCTCTGCAAATGAGACTTGTCTCCAACTCTTCTTATTTCATTATGTCGAGCTGTTAACAAGTGTCCAGTCCTCATACTAAGGTCTTCCTTGATCAGTGGCGACATAGATCTGGAGCTCATGTCCATTTCCTTCGCCAACAAACGAATAGGATAGGATGTTAGTATAGGATTTTTTTACGAATAGAATGTTATAAAAAGAAACATTTTTGATTTATAGTTATTTATGTTATAAATCCGGCAATGAAACTTTACAGAACGAGTTTGATCTCTGAAGGAAGACAGAAGTCGCGTCTGAAATCTTGAAACGATAACTAAGGAGAATCATTTACAGAACCTATAACGTTTTTTTTCATGTGTTGCAATTGTTTCTCTTTGAACGAAAGTTCATTCATCCCCTGCTTTATAATAATCTAGTCATTCTATATAGTAGAGTAAATTTTTGCAAAAAACATGCCTAAGTTCTTATTTTTTACTATCTAAAGATAGAGACTTGAAATCTTCTGTAATGCCTTCAGTACTGGACCAGTATAAAATGTACTATGTTTAAAATGGGGGCACGCCCCCCCTATTGGTTGAGACCCCCATTTTGTACCCTTAATTTAATAACGCAAACAAATTGAGCGAAATTTATGTTGGGAGGGTTCTTGGAGTCACTGATTATGAATCCAATGAGAAAATTGAAAAATTCAAAATGGCGGTCCTAAAATAACGGCCTTTGAGATTCAGAATGCGATTTACGCCGTTTCTATTGATTTTAGAGAAAAATTCATGTGATTTTGCAAAGGAATACACTATTTCGATTACCTTATTATGTAACCCCTTTGCTCTGCCCTAGTAGTAAAGTCAATTTTTGCATAAGTTCCTATTTTTTACTATCTAAAGATAGAGACTTGAAATATTTTGTAATGCCTTCAGTACTGAACCAATATAAAATGTAATATGTTTAAAATGGCGGTTTTACCCCTCGGGGGGTTGAAACCCCTATTTTACACTCCCAATTTAATAACTCGGGAAGTTTTCCATTAACTTGAGTGAAATTCATGTTGGGGGGGTTTTGGTGTTCCTGATTATGAGTCCAATGAGAAAATTAAGAAATACAAAATGGCGAACTAAAAATGGCGGTATTTGAGATTGAAAATGCGATTTACGCCCGTTTCTATTGATTTTAGAGAAAAATCCAAAGAGTCAAAAAGTGTTTAGAATGTAAGGAAATGTGTAGGAATACACTATTTTGGTTACCTTATTATGTAACCCCCTTCAATCAACCTTAGTGGGCTTCTCAGTAGGGGAGAGTGAAGGGGTTACATAATAAGGTAACCGGAATTATGTATTCCTATGCAGAATCACATTCTAAACACTTTTTGGCTTTTCTCATTTTTCTCTAAAATCAATAGGACCGGCGTAAATCGCATTTTCAATCTAAAATACCGCCATTTTGTGTCCGCCATTTTGAATTTTGTGATTTTATTATTTGATTCATAATCAACGACTTCACAGCTCCCTCCAACATAGTTTTTGCTCAACTTGGTTGAAAACTTCCCGAATTGTTAAATTGGGAGTTTAAAATGGGGATTTCAACCCCCCGAGGGGGCGTGTCCCTATCTTAAACATATTACATTTGATATTGGTCTAGTACTGAAGGCATTACAAAAGATTTCAAGTCTCTATCTTTAGATAGTAAAAAATAAGAACTTAATGCAGAAATTGACTCTACTACTAGGGCAGAGCGAAGGGGTTACATAATAAGGTAACCAAAATAGCGTAGTCCTTTGCAAAATCACATTATAAACACTTTTTGATTCTTTGAATTTCTCTATAGAATCAATAGAAATGGCGTAAATCGCATTCTCAATATCAAAGGCCGTTATTTTAGAGCCGCCATTTTGGGTCTGCTATTTGAATTTTTTAATTTTCTCATTGGATTCATAATCAGCGACCCCAAGAACACTCCCAACACAACTTTGCTTAATTTGGTTGCGTTATTAAATCAGGGGTACAAAATGGGGGTCTCAACCAACAGGGGGGCGTGCCCCCATATTAAACATATTACATTTTATATTGGTCCAGTACTAAAGGCATTAGAAAAGATTTCAAGTCTCTATCTTTAGATAGTAAAAAATAAGAACTTAATGCAAAAATTGACTATACTAATAATAAAAATACGACACTTTATGTTAAACTGACGTTTGTTTAAGCCTTTCAGTACGTAAAGCTTCATGTCAAGATTATGACGTAAGGTTTTATTTTCCGCTACAATATGGAATTTAATAGAGAATATAATTCACGTGTCACATGGTACATTTTTTATTAATTTCATTGGTGAAAGTACAAAAACAAACTCGCAGAATAGGCTATCAAATCGATGATAATTCTATCACCGCATGTTGACTGTCACCTGTTTTTAATAAATAAAATTGTTTACTGTCAAAGTGACAGAAAGTTTCAGTGTTTATTTTCTTTCAACGTTCATTATATTCTCTCACCAAATATAACACGTGTTATGATTAATCAACGATGATACCACTCGTTAAAACCTTTAGAAAATTGAACTCGTGCTTCGCACTCGGTCAATTTTCGTCGGTTTTAACTCGGGCTATCACCGATGATAATCATAACACTAGTTATATTATCCCCGAAAATATGTTTTAGTCGTAATTATGTAAAAATATAAACAGTTAATATTTTTTATTTCATTTCGTATTTCAAACAATTCTTTATATACCACAATTAGTAATATAAAGTATATCTTGATCTCCGTTGTCAATGATACCGGAGTTCAAGACGTTCTTGATCTCCGTTGTTGTTGGCAACGTAAATAATTTGATGTTGCATTATAGCCACATGCATGCATGCATGCTGCTTTTTATCTCCTTAGTTACGCGTATGACACAAACAAGGCAACTTGCTTCTTTATACAATAAATTCGGATGGATTTTAAAAGGGAGAAATTAGGATTGAAATACGAAATAAAATAAAACAACTTATGCAATACGGAGATCAAGCTTCTTTAAATCCTCAAAGATGTTATAACGCCTCGGCTGGCGCCTCGGCGTTAAACATCTTCTTGGATTTAAAATATCGCTTGATCTCCTAATTACATAATATATATTACAAAATGAGTATTTCAGACTTATTCTTTCCTTCATCAAATGTAAACATAGTTAGAATGTCAATGAAAACTTTATTAACCGGGTAATTTGGTGAAATTTGCAAACTACATACCAAATGTTACATTATTTTGCTTAGTAAAATTATTTTTCTTTGAAAATTATATTAATTATTATATTAATTGTAATACTAAAAATATTGAAGATTTTAAATCTTTCTTTGTGGATGCGAGAATGAATATATCATATGTCATATGACAATTCCTAAAATAATAATCAAATAATAATAATCCAGTAAATCCGAAATGATCATTTTGTAAAAAGATGAATTTTTTATTTATACATAATTACGACTAAAACGTATTTCCTATTTAATTTTTTTCATATCTCAAAGAAAGTCGTTTTCAATTCAAAACTTTTTAAATGAAATAGAAATTATTATTTTATTGTTCTTAAGTATCATTAACTATTTAAAAATGACGTACAATTCAAGAGATCCCTTAAATTTTCTGAGTAGTTTACAAATATTTATTTAAATGCTGCTACTATACCCAAAAAGTGTCTGTAAAAATTCAGGTAGCGTGAAATGGCCGAAACTACGCCAGGGGTACTGGTTTCGATGGAATTCTATATACCTGAGTGGTTTAGGTCTTGTACACAACGTTGCCAATGTGTGGAGCCTGCAACGTACCGTACATGATACAAAAAACAACATATACAGGCGGAGGTGACATCGTATTGGCAATTATACAACTAACAGCGACGTCAACGCCAGCGATCTACAGCTGAACTAAAAATTAATTTTGTGAGTATAAGTATAACGTTATCACCTCCAGACAAAAATTTGAATTTAGGCTTCTAACACCATCTATATGCTTATACAGTCGAAAACAGGGCAAAACGTTGTGACCTCCGAAAACGGAGGTCACAACGTTATATATGAGGTGACAACGTATGCTGGGTATCTACTTTGGAGGTGACAAGGTACCCTTTATCAATATATATATATATATATATATATATATATATATATATATATATATATATATATATATATATATATATATATATCTATAGAGGCCTACTATGCGTCCGGACCAAAAGCGTAGCGCCCAGCGTCCGGCGTATATAAGTGTATATAAATGATGGTATCAGTCAGCGTCTTTTGCAAGCTATATGTTTATTCAGCGTCTGTTTATTTTATGCAACCTATAGGTTTATACAGCGTCCATTTATTTTTTCAGTATTGGCCAGCCTGCTTGAATTCCTTTGCCTGTCTGCGGTGTCGAATTACTCTCTGCATTTCTGAGTAAAGATTGCGTCATCTCAACTGGCAAAAATAATTCTATTTTATTAACGCTATGTAATAAATACTTTTAGTTTCGTTTCTGTATGTGTATGAATTTTATTTAAAAGGCTTTCAGATTTAAAATATTATATGCATAAAAACATCATAAAACTCGAAATATTATTGGATTTGTATGAAATTTTCTACAAAGGGGTTTTTCAGGTCGCTGATTTCAAATTTGATGTCAACGTTTGCAAATTTTAAAGCGCGGATGAAATATGGCGGCCATAATAATTAAAATTTGATTTATTTGCATAAAACTTAACATCTGGGAGTATATTCGAAACTCTCTGCGTTGCCAAAATACTATGTGTGTTTCTCAGTAAGGATTGCGTCATTTAAAGTGACAAAAATAATTTTATTAAAGCTAATTTTATTTAATTCAGTTGAATTTAGTTGATTTTAATATGTATTTTCTAGATGAAAACTATTTAAATTGTGTAGGTTAATTTATTATTATAGGTTAAATGCATATAAAAAATTGTGATGATACTTATTGCTACTAATACCTAGTTCTATATTTTAAAGAGCCAAGCGATTTAATGTGTTAATTAGAGCTTCCAGTTTTTTAAGTTCTTCCAGTGGTTTAAATCGTTATATCTCCAAACATATTTGAGCTAGAAAGCTGATTCTTTTTTTAAATTAAACCTTAAAAATGAGCGCATGCAACAATAGTATCAAATATTGCCTAAAGAGAAATTTGGCAAAAAATGTTTGGGTAGTGATAAAGATAGTTTAGAAGGGAATTTCAAGGTCCAGCGGTCAGTGCAGATGTATTGTTTTGTATTTATGTTTGTTTATGTACTAGAAACTACGTTTTACATGTCTATTAAAGCAAACTATAAAAAGGAATTTGTAGTTCTTCTTAAATTATCTTCTTTCTGTCACTGTTTTACAAAACAGTTACTATTCGATCGCACAAGGTAAAACTTATTGGTTATTTATAACGACTAATAATTGATTTTATGAAATAATGAAATATATTGATTTTTGATTGACTTGTTAATTTTTATTGGCAACGCATTTTAATTTCAATACCTAATTAAAAATATCAGATTCGTTGTTTTATTTCTTATTGACATTCTGTAGTACATTTTCTCGTTCTATATTTTATAGAGCCGAGCGATTTAATGTGTTAATTAGAGCTTCCAGTTTTTTAAGTTCTTCCAGTGGTTTAAATCGTTATATCTCCAAACATATTTGAGCTAGAAAGCTGATTCTTTTTTTAAATTAAACCTTAAAAATGAGCGCATGCAACAATATTATCAAATATTGCCTAAAGAGAAATTTGGCAAAAAAAGTTTGGGTAGTGATAAAGATAGTTTAGAAGGGAATTTCAAGGTCCAGCGGTCAGTGCAGATGTATTGTTTTGTATTTATGTTTGTTTATGTACTAGAAATTACGTTTTACATGTCTATTAAAGCAAACTATAAAAAGGAATTTGTAGTTCTTCTTAAATTATCTTCTTTCTGTCACTGTTTTACAAAACAGTTACTATTCGATCGCACAAGGTAAAACTTATTGGTTATTTATAACGACTAATAATTGATTTTATGAAATAATGAAATATATTGATTTTTGATTGACTTGTTAATTTTTATTGGGAACGCATTTTAATTTCAATACCTAATTAAAAATATCAGATTCGTTGTTTTATTTCTTATTGACATTCTGTAGTACATTTTCTCGTTCTATATTTTATAGAGCCGAGCGATTTAATGTGTTAATTAGAGCTTCCAGTTTTTTAAGTTCTTCCAGTGGTTTAAATCGTTATATCTCCAAACATATTTGAGCTAGAAAGCTGATTCTTTTTTTAAATTAAACCTTAAAAATGAGCGCATGCAACAATATTATCAAATATTGCCTAAAGAGAAATTTGACAAAAAAAGTTTGGGTAGTGATAAAGGTAGTTTAGAAGGGAATTTCAAGGTCCAGCGGTCAGTGCAGATGTATTTTTATGTAATTTAAAAATATTTAAATAAAGATGCAACAAAAATATTATTGACTAGCAATCTCTTAAAATGACGTTTTTGGTTTCGTTATTAGTGCTTACTTTATTTTAATCAATTACTGATTTTTTATAAATTGAAACCATTATTAGTTTCAGAAGAAAACAGCTGTGCATTCATAATACGTAGTAAATAATAGGTATCATATCTAAAATGTAAGATCATGCTAATCTATTCACTTATTTTTGGTATTAAACACATTTCTTGTAACCTTGTTATATATAATTGTTTATTTCGGATCATTTTCATTTGTGTTTGGAATAATATTTTGAGAAAGAAATTTTTATTACTTGCAAATTTTAGTTTCATGAGCAACCTTTATTTATTTTATTTACCTTTTAAATATACATTCTGGTATTAAGTTATCGATGTTCCTCTGTGAAATTTACAAAACATGTACGAGCCCTAACAACTAAATATGTATTTGGACAGTTTCATGAATTCTGTGTTTATTTTTCCTACTAGTGTTCCAAATTACACCATTTTCAAACAATAACCATTAACTTCTGTAAAAAAAGATCTGCAGAAAACAATTTTCAAAAATTCAACAAAACTCGCTGACAACTAAATATTCAGATAGCAGTTTATAAATACAATTCAATAAGATTTAACATCTCGCTTTGCTTTATTCGCCTCTTAAATTTTGGCTGACATACTTCTAACTTGGGGATTACAATTATCTAAATTGGATAATGCCCCACTTGCTGATAATTTCAAATTCAATAACACTAAAGATCCGAACTGCTTGAGGATCATTCAACAACTTTGAAATTATGATTTTCAAACCATTTTTTGGTCGTTTTTGATGTGTGGTAAGAAGCACCATCTTGTTGAAAGATTAAATCGCGGTCAAGATCGATTTTTAACGATTGGTAACAAGTTTGCGTTAATAATTTGCTGATACTTTTCAACATTAACTGTCCCGTCTATGGACTGAAATCATTCTAACCCTCCAGCTGACATATAGCTCTAAACTATTGCACCTTGAGGAAACCTAACCGTACGTTTTAAGCAGTACTTATGGAATACTTCATGTTTAGCTCCGATCACTCTTTTGCGAGAGTAACCAACGAAAACACCAGACTTTGACTAGTCGCTGAATATGACCTTATACCAGTCATTCTCTGGAACATTGTCTAGGACAACTACATATTTAGTCCATGTCACTCGTCGTTGTTCTTGTTTCTCGGTTAGAAGTTTTACTTTGACTAAATACAAAAACCGTTTATGTTACAAAGATAGTTAAGGAATACTCAATGCATCAAAGTTTAAAGATAACTAACTACCTTATTAAAGAATGGAGAGTCTATCTGAAAACAAATAAACTGTTTGGATTCTTGGCAATTGTTGCGACAGAAAGGTAAAGACAGGATTAAGTGTGCCCAAATAGCTGCAGGACATGATCTGGACTTGCAGAAATACATAGAACAAAATTAAATAGCTTATCGGTATGTCCAACGTAAATGACTGCTTCTTCACGGCTTGCT
Source organism: Agrypnus murinus (assembly GCA_929113105.1). Taxonomy (NCBI): domain Eukaryota; kingdom Metazoa; phylum Arthropoda; class Insecta; order Coleoptera; family Elateridae; genus Agrypnus; species Agrypnus murinus. The sequence goes on from OV816027.1 coordinate 39,133,340, forward strand.
CCAAAATGATGAGTCTGGATTTCTTCAGCTAGTTTGCAAGGATAATTTTCAGAGAAGACTATATGGAGTAACCCTTCACTCTTACTAAGACTCTTTTTCAGTGTGTTGTAAGCAGCATTTTTATTTCTAATGTTAAATTTATATTTATTTTTAAAGTTTTCATTTCTTCTTGAACCTCTCCCTGCAACTCTTGAACTTCTGCTGAGCCATACCTAAGACTGATAATGAAGGGCAAGATTGAGGGTAGAAGAGAACTGGCAGGAGACAAGGCTCATGGTTGAGAAATGTGAGAGACTGCACTGGCCTAAACTCACAGTTATTACTAAGAATAGCAAAAGATAGTGAACGATTTGCCGAAGTTGTTGTTAACCTTCTATAAGAAGACAGCACCTTAAGAAAAAGAAGATGTAAAAAAGGCCGCAAAGTTAGAAAATGTAACAGTTTTATCGAGCTTACTGAATATTTCTGAATTTGTTTCTCGTCATGCAGTTCTATGCAATATCGACTCCTTTGCCTTCTTCAACATACCAACACAAATTAGCTTGGGGCAACGTATGATAGCCTAATAAAAACAGGATGCCAATAAAACTGAAAAGTTTTTCCCTTGTAAATATAAAATCGTGTGTATTATTTGAGCCCACTAAATACAAAACTCTGCGTTTATATTGTTAGTGAACTTGAGTCTTGCACCTAACAATCTCACATTTCCCGTGAGTTTTGCATCTGATGATGACTTTTACATGATTATATTTTATAAGCGTGAAGTTTTACATTTATAAAACACCAAAGTTTGCATCTCATACATTTATCAGTACTGCAAGTCCATAAAACAAGACAACCAATAATATCGATATCTAAATTGTTATAATTATTTTTGTAAATAATTACAAAGTTTTGCATTTAGCGAGTTCATTTATCATGAGCCTACTTTACAAAAAATCGCAATACTATATCTTGAACTTCATCATCAAAAAGTTTTAGAAAAATATCCAGCGGTGATTGACCTGCCAAATGATTTTTTAGCTGTTCAATTTTTTTGTGTTCTCTTCGTCGGGCAAGTTCAGATACAAAAAGAAACCTCTCTGCACTTGGGTTTCTGGCTATTTGCTTTGAGCAAACTTGAGAATGTGAAAAGAAGAAGAAAGCATTTAAGTAGAAAAAACTGAAAACAATACAGTTATGAAAACACCTGAAGAAAAACTAATGCCCATCTCTGAATAAAAAAAAACTGCAGGGAAACGTTTTGTTGGACTTGGACCTGGAAAAGGAAAAAGCAATGAGGAATAAGCAATCCGTACTCTAGTTTTGCATGACTCGCTGGTGAAACCTTGGAGAGTTGCTGGAGGTCAAAAAAACCAACGGAAAATATTTTTAAATGCTTTGTTGATGTACATTGATATAGGACACTACCGTCTTTATAGTTTAGCAAATAAAACAATTGGCCTTGCACACAAAACAAAAATATCCTACAGTACATTCTCTCGATGCCATCCCTATGTTATTACCGTCTATATTAGGTATGCAAACCTAATGAAATAAATAGAGCTACCTGCTTGTACAAACAACGTGCAAACATAAGCTTCAAACCACAAAAACTAAAGCCACTAAAACTTGTAGATAATGAAAATTCATATGAACTCCTGTAACATGTAGTAAGGCTTCCGCATTGCATATGTATGGCAGGCCTCTGAAATGTCAAAATAAAATGAAGAAAAGGTTCAATTTAATGTTAAGATTGCAGCTAAAATCAATGTTACTAAACCTGTCCGAGAGTTGGAGGGAGAGGTTCAAGAAGAAATGAAAACTTTAAAAATAAATATAAATTTAACATTAAAAATGAAAATGCTGCTAAGAACACACTGAAAAACAGTCTTAGTAAGAATGAAGGGTTACTACATATAGACTTCTCTGAAAATTATGCTTGCAAACTAGCTGAAGAAATCCAGACTTATAATTTTGGAGCAAGCCGTGAGGAAGCAACATTGTACGCAGGAGTCACTTACACTGGAGATACCGATAAGCTATTTAATTTTGTTTTATGTATTTCTGCTAGTCCTAGGACCTTGAACTGCTTCTCTAGTTCCAATGCCTAAGCGAAAACCAAATTGTTCTTCTCCTACATATTGTCCGCATTTTGTGTGTACTCGTTGATGCATGTTCTTAGCATTATCTACTGTACATGGCTCATCAGGCTAATCAATCGGTACTGTGAGCACTGTTTTACTCCGCTCTTTTTAGGTATCGGAATAAAAGTAAGTTGGGTCCAGTCGTGTGGTACGATTCCTGTATAGTATATTCTATTTAAGAAAGATGTTAAGATGTTGAGGCTTTCATCGTCTAATACTTTACGCATCTCAGTATAGATGTTATCTTCACCTGAGACTCTACGTGGTTTGATAGTTTTATTGCGCGTTTCACTTCTGCTATAATAATTCTCAATGGCTAATCTTCTTGATCTATTTCTCTTGGTTCTGGTTACATTCTGATATCATCAAAAAGCTCTTGTATATAGCTTGTCAAAATCTCTTCTATCTCGTTTGGGTCTATTGTTTTTTTGTTACTATCTGTGACTAAGATATCGTGTTGATGGGTTTTATTTCCAGTTATTTCTTTTATCTTCTTTTTTGTGTGTTAAAGAAATCATGCTTTCTTGGCAGCTCTTCGAGTACTTGACAACGTTTCTCCATCCAGGTCTCCTTTGCCTCTCTTATAAGCCTTGTAATCTTTTTATGGATTTCTTTATATTTATTATAGTCTTTATGTTTGTACTTCCTTCTTTCGTTCATCAATAAAAGGATTTCTTCCGTCATCCATCTCTGTTTTGCTCTCTGCTCTTGGTTTTCCAATTCATTTTCTTGTACTTCATGTTTACATTTTTAACAGACTGCCAAAAGTTTTCCATTGTTTCTGTTTCCAATTATACCGTTTCCCTAAACTTACTATTCAAAACTCGTGTTATTTCCTCTTTTATTTGTGGTTCCCCCAGTTTCTCAAAGTTAGGTCTTGTTTTATTTCTCTTCCGGATTTTCTTCAATTTAATCTCACGTTTTTCAGCTACGGCACGGCGGTCTGGAAGGCATTTTAAATCGAATTCACTTGAACCTCATTTTTTTTTGTTTCGGGGTGTTCTTTGAGGTAATAGAAGACCCCTCCAATGGTTTTTGAAATCGCGACCCTGGCACTTTTTTCCAAAATCGACAAAAAACCGATTTTTGGGGCAAATCATAGAAGAAAGATGTACTCTTCGGATCTCCTGGGCAGTTCTCTGCTATTTTCTGATGGATAGAGTTTTCTTAGGAAAACGTTCAACGTGAGATAAGAAGAGGCAGTGCAGCATTCTCCGGAAATTCCTGTAAAATTCTACTCAACAAGATCGACATTTTGCGGGCGAATTGTGAACTCGGGTGTTTGATGTATGTTGAAGCACTACACTGTTTGAAGAATGTAATTGATGATTGTTTTGGCGCTATTCTTAGCGAAACTTTTAACCATAGCATAGAATCCTTCCGCGACAGTTATTTGGCACTGAACAAATCCGTGACAGCAAAAATCGGTGCAATATTTTTCCACGTGTCTGAGTTTTGCAGTTCGACAGGGAAGGGTTTAGGCTTTTACAGTGAACAAGCAATCGAATCAGTCCACCACGATTTCAACGAAACGTGGAAAAAGTATAAGGTACCTGGGTGCCACCCAGAATTTAATAATAAGCTTCTGCGAGCCACGTGCGAATATAACAGCCATCATTTGTAACATAAAGTGTTTTTCCTGTTCTTGTGAAACGTTTTTGTTCGTTTACCATTGTTGTTTATTTCTTATTACTTAAAAGTACTAAATTCTATGTAACAATATTTTGTATTAATCTGTTACAAAAGATTCAAAATCAAATATAAAACATGTTATTGCGATCTATCTAGAAAATACACAAATATCTTACTTTCTGTGATTTTCGCTCAACTTTTGTTTTTTTCTACCTACGATTTCCTAAGAAAACTCTATCCATCAGAAAATAGCAGAGAACTGCCCAGGAGATCCGAAGAGTCCATCTTTCTTCTATGATTTGCCCCAAAAATCGGTTTTTGGTCGATTTTGGAAAAAAGTGCCAGGGTCGCGATTTCAAAAACCATTGGAGGGGTCTTCTATTACCTCAAGGAACACCCCAAAACAAAAAAAAATGAGGTTCAAGTGAATTCGATTTAAAATGCCTTCCAGACCGCCGTGACGGGGTTCTGATCAGATCATATGTCTGATCCAGGATAAGTTCTTACAACTTTAATTCCGTTTCTATATCGTTTATCAATCAGTATATAATCTATTTGATTTTTTATGATATTTCCTTCATTGTCTCCTGGTCTTAAGTACACTTCTAAGTGTACAATCGCCTTTCTGGAAGTTGGAACCAGGTGTTTGCTACCATTAAGTTTTCTTCATTACAGAACTGTACCAGATATCCACCCTATCGTTTCGTTTGCAAATACCATGGTCTTCAACAATATATTGCACTCTTCCTTTACCTATCTTTCCGTTGAAGTCACCCATGATCATATTCACTTCATTCTTTTTGGTAAATCTTAGTAGGTAATTTTTACATCATGAATGAAAAACTCATGCAGTATGGAGTATTCTCGTGCAACTTATATTACTAGATGAACAGATAGTTCCATATTTTGAACGGCACTCGCAACAAAATGCTTCTAAAAGTGAAACCGGTAAGATTCGGTTTCAAATTATGGTATATCTGTTCAGATGAAGGGTACTTATACAAGTTATCATCCAAATAATAAAAAATCCAGACTTGGGTTGGGAGGTGACTTTGTTTTTTATCTACTATCTATTGTAGAGAATAACCCTAATCATATTTTCCTTGACAACTTCTTTTCTTCATATAAATTATTCGACAATAACACACTATGGTGTTGGAAAATTGAAAACTGCAAAAAATTATGACACAAAGGAAAAGAAAAAACTTACTGTACTGCTCAAAAGCTACTGTACTATCAAAACAAAAGGAAATAGTGACGTTAACGAAGAAAATGAAGTAAAAACCTTCCCAAGGATCTTGTATGGTTTCTCTATTTCTTAGAAAATCAAATGTAACTGAACTAAAGGGTTCATTGTAATGCAATGAAGAAGTACATCACATGCTCAAATAAATTCAGTGTCTAACAAAAATCCCAACCTATTGCTTGGTCTTGGAGGGATTCATCTCCTAAAAGTGGTACTCTCATGCATTGGGCTATACCTCAAAGACAGTGGAGCTTCGAAAATCCTTGTTGAGACAGTATAATTGGAATGCTGTTTTCCATTTTGAAACGCTTACGGTGTTATACTAGTGTACGATGATCAACGCTTGTTGGACAAATTTAAATTGCTATAAACTACACATAGTGACATAAAAAAATATTTTGAGAAACTCGTAGAAAATGACAGGCAGAAAAAAACTGGGGCCTGCGTGCATGCAGTATAAGAGAGTGTTTGCCACTTTCCTTCTTCTTTGATAGAAAAAATTATGCACGATGGTACATTTTATACTACCATGATTGCTTGAAGCTGGACGAAGGTCCTATAATTTATAATTCCATGTCACTCTTTTAAACAAAAAATAATAATCTTAATTCAATCCTATTAACGCATTTAAAACAATAATTATTCAAGACTTTTTAACCAAAATTTGTTTTGGTGGTTTCAAGGTGTTTAGTTTTCAAGAAAAAAAAATTCAGATTCAAGAATATAAAGAAAAATTTAAAATCTGGCAGCATAAATAATTAAGATTTTAATTTGCATGGGCAACTAAAATCTTCAGTAACATGATATTTGATACGATGTTTGATGACGCGACGTCAAATTGTTCATCATACAATTCTGAGAACCTAGAGTGTTTAGAGATATTTAATTCTTAAATGCTCCGAATGAATGTATAAATGAATTGTTTTTTACATTTACTTATATGTACAGCTGTAACCTTTAATAAAAATGACTGTGGAAGCAGTCTGTTAAAATGCGTTACAGCATACACAAAATTACGTCACTTTATAGACTTGCACACCTGCAATCAGTAAATAAACATAGTCATTTTGGGAAATTTAATCCATGCTTACAAGGAAATATTGTCTTGCTAACAACATTAAATTTTTATAAGGACGTTTTTTAAACTATAATATTGAGTTATATTCCTGATTATCTAATATCCATTTTTTTCTTGAGTCCTCTGACTTTAATAAAGCTTAACTTTAGTAAAATATTATATTTCTAAATGCTATAGCTACTTTTGTTTTTATCAGACAATAGGTAATAAAAGGTACCCATTTTTAGGGACAATTTTATTAAAAACAAATTAGTTTTTATCTCAGAAAGTACATGCCATATATCTATGAAACCTTGGGGTACTTATGCTATTAATTTTCAGACCAAAAAGCAATTCATTTAAGATTTATATAAAAAAATAGGGAATTATGTTTTCTTGTTTATTAATTTTTTGATTTCGTTTTGGTTAAATGAACACTTTTCATATAGGCATTATTTTTCTCAAAGAAATGTTCCTAATTTTAACAATAACAGTGCAATAACAAAAAACCAATTTTTTGTCCAAACCGCTTGTCACTAAATTAATTTTCCAGCGATTCAGAGGAAGATATTGAAGACTATACAGGGTGTCCTGTTTAACAGTCTACACTGAATCATTCCAACAAGCTTGTGACTATAGCAGTGGAATTAAAAGAACTTTGTATACTTTGACCTCTAGTTTACGAAATCAGAACACATCTTAGAACTTGTGCTGGTGCTGGATATCATCATCAGGATTTTTTTAAATGGAACGATTAGATTTGAAGTATGGAAATCGATAGCAAGTGAGATTCTGAATAAAAAAGTAATAAGGTACTACAGGTTTAAAGTGAATGATAATGAAATAATAAAGTGAATGGATTCTAATACTGTTTTCGTAAACAAGAAGCCGAATTCTACGAAGTTCTTTTAATTCCATTACTATAACCAAAAGCTTGTCCGAATGATTGAGTGTATACTGTTAAATAGGCCAGAACCCGTTAAGTGGCTAAGTGTTTACTATTTTTTTTCACATTTAAACATTTGAAGTGGTGACTCGTACACATTTGAAATTTGAATTTTGCAAAATCTAAAAAGTATCTTGTATATTATTAACCATAAAATATGCGACTTCTTATGTTTTTTCATGATAACCCTGAAAATGAAGCGCAACAAAAATCGTTGCTATTTTTTCACATTTAGAAATTCTAAGGGTTGGCTGCTACCCCCTTATATCCTGAATTTCGCAAAATCGGTGAAGCATGTGCGTTTTTATGTTCTTTCACGCAACCCATTCAACAATGAAACGCAACTGCTTTACTATTTTCTCCACATTTGCAAATTCTAAAGGATGGCTGGCTACCCCCTTACACCCTTAATGTTGCAAAATCCGTAAAGTATGTAACTTTTATGTTCTTTCACGTCACCCATTCAAATATGAACCGCAACAAAGATTATTTACTATTTTTCCCATATTTCAAAATTCTAAAGGTTGATTGCTACCCCCTTAGACCCTGAACTTCGCAAAATCTATAAAATAGGTGACTTTTTATGTTCTTTCACGGCACCCGTACGAAAATGAAACGCAACAAAGATTGTTTACTATTTTTCCCGTGTGTAGAAATTCTAAGAGGTGGCTGCTACCCAAAACAGAACAAAATTTTGAAAATATAAATATGGGTTTTTTTAACGTTTTTTTAATTTTTCGCTAGACGAGAACCCGAAACTCTGTAAATATACCAAATTTCAAGTTTGCATGTACTCTAGAAATTCGGAAGTTATAAAGACTATTTAATTTCATTACTTAAATACATAAAGTGAAGTCCCGTTTTACAACCCCTAAAGGGGTAGCGGAGGGTTAACATAATAACAATTTTTTATATTTTTCTTTACGAGAACTCTAAACCCTATAACTAAACCAAATTCCAAGTTTTTATGTCATCTAGAAGTTTTACAACCCCCAAATGGAATACGGGGGTTGATTTAATAATTTTTTTTAATTTTTCTTTAGGAGAGTCCTAAATTCTATCGCTATACCAAATTTCAAGTTTGTATGTCATCTAGAAGTTTTACAACCCTAAAAGGGGATGCGGGGTTGACATAATAACATTTTTTTTAATTTTTATTTACTAGAATCCTAAACCCTATAAATATACCAAATTTCAAGTTTGTGTGTGATCTAGAAGTATTACAACTTTTCTTTACGAGAGTCTTAAACACTATCACTATACCAAATTTCAAGTTTGTATGTCATCTAGAAGTTTTACAACCCCCAAATGGAATATGGGGGTTGATTTAATAATTTTTTTAAATTTTCTTTAGGAGAGTCCTAAATTCCATCGCTATACCAAATTTCAAGTTTGTATGTCATCTAGAAGTTTTACAACCCTAAAAGGGGTTGCGGGGTTGACATAATAACATTTTTTTAAATTTTTATTTACTAAAATCCTAAACCCTATAAATATACCAAATTTCAAGTTTGTGTGTGATCTAGAAGTATTACAACCCCCAAATAAAGTGCGGGGGTTGACTTAATAAAATTTTTTATGTTTTTCTTTGCGAGAGTCTTAAACCCTATCACTATACCAAATTTCAAGTTTGTATGTCATCTAGAAGTTTTACAACCCCCAAATGGAATATGGAGGTTGATTTAATAATTTTTTTAAATTTTTTTTAGGAGAGTCCTAAATTCCATCGCTATACCAAATTTCAAGTTTGTATGTCATCTAGAAGTTTTACAACCCCCCAAATGGAATATGGGGGTTGATTTAATAATTTTTTTGATTTTTCTTTAGGAGAGTCCTAAATTCCATCGCTATACCAAATTTCAAGTTTGTATGTCATCTAGAAGTTTTACAACCCCCAAATGGAATATGGGGGTTGATTTAATATTTTTTTTTTCTTTAGGAGAGTCCTAAATTCCATCGCTATACCAAATTTCAAGTTTGTATGTCATCTAGAAGTTTTAAACCCTAAAAGGGGATGCGAGGTTGACATAATAACATTTTTTTTAATTTTGATTTACTAGAATCCTAAACCCTATAAATAAACCAAATTTCAAGTTTGTGTGTGATCTAGAAGTATTACAACCCCCAAATAAAGTGCGGGGGTTGACTTAATAAAATTTTTTATGTTTTTCTTTACGAGAGTCTTAAACCCTATTACTATACCAAATTTCAAGTTTGTATGTCATCTAGAAGTTTTACAACCCCCAAATGGAATATGGGGGTTGATTTAATAATTTTTTTTAATTTTTCTTTAGGAGAGTCCTAAATTCCATCGCTATACCAAATTTCAAGTTTGTATGTCATCTAGAAGTTTTACAACCCTCAAATGGAATATGGGGGTTGATTAAATAATTTTTTTTAAATTTTTCTTTAGGAGAGTCCTACATTCCATCGCTATACTAAATTTCAAGTTTGTATGTCATCTAGAAGTTTTACAACCCCCAAATGGAATATGGGGGTTGATTTAATAATTTTTTTTAATTTATCTTTAGGAGTGTCCTAAATTCCATCGCTATATCAAATTTCAAGTTTGTATGTCATCTAGAAGTTTTACAACCCCCAAATGGAATATGGGGGTTGATTTAATAATTTTTTTAAATTTTTCTTTAGGAGAGTCCTAAATTCCATCGCTATACCAAATTTCAAGTTTGTATGTCATCTAGAAGTTTTACAACCCCCAAATGGAATATGGGGGTTGATTTAATAATTGTTTTAAATTTTTCTTTAGGAGAGTCCTAAATTCCATCGCTATACCAAATTTCAAGTTTGTATGTCATCTAGAAGTTTTACAACCCTAAAAGTAGTTGCGGGGTTGACATAATAACATTTTTTTTAATTTTTATTTACTAGAATCCTAAACCCTATAAATATACCAAATTTCAAGTTTGTGTGTGATCTAGAAGTATTACAACCCCCAAATAAAGTGCGGGGGTTGACTTAATAAAATTTTTTATGTTTTTCTTTACGAGAGTCTTAAACCCTATCACTATACCAAATTTCAAGTTTCTATGTCATCTAGAAGTTTTACAACCCCCAAATGGAATATGGGGGTTGATTTAATAATTTTTTTAAATTTTTCTTTAGGAGAGTCCTAAATTCCATCGCTATACCAAATTTCAAGTTTGTATGTCATCTAGAAGTTTTACAACCCCCAAATGGAATATGGGGGTTGATTTAATAATTTTTTTAAATTTTTCTTTAGGAGAGTCCTAAATTCCATCGCTATACCAAATTTCAAGTTTGTATGTCATCTAGAAGTTTTACAACCCCCAAATGGAATATGGGGGTTGATTTAATTATTTTTTTTAAATTTTTCTTTAGGAGAGTACTAAATTCCATCGCTATACCAAATTTCAAGTTTGTATGTCATCTAGAAGTTTTACAACCCCCAAATGGAATATGGGGGTTGATTTAATATTTTTTTTAAATTTTTCTTTAGGAGAGTCCTAAATTCCATCGCTATACCAAATTTCAAGTTTGTATGTCATCTAGAAGTTTTACAACCCCCAAATGGAATATGGGGGTTGATTTAATAATTTTTTAAATTTTTCTTTAGGAGAGTCCTAAATTCCATCGCTATACTAAATTTCAAGTTTGTATGTCATCTAGAAGTTTTACAACCCCCAAATGGAATATGGGGGTTGATTTAATAATTTTTTTAAAATTTTTCTTTAGGAGAGTCCTAAATTCCATCGCTATACCAAATTTCAAGTTTGTATGTCATCTAGAAGTTTTACAACCCCCAAATGGAATATGGGGGTTGATTTAATAATTTTTTTAAATTTTTTTTTAGGAGAGTCCTACATTCCATCGCTATACTAAATTTCAAGTTTGTATGTCATCTAGAAGTTTTACAACCCGCAAATGGAATATGGGGGTTGATTTAATAATTTTTTTAAATTTTTCTTTAGGAGAGTCCTAAATTCCATCGCTATACCAAATTTCAAGTTTGTATGTCATCTAGAAGTTTTACAACCCCCAAATGGAATATGGGGGTTGATTTAATAATTTTTTTAAATTTTTCTTTAGGAGTGTCCTAAATTCCATCGCTATATCAAATTTCAAGTTTGTATGTCATCTAGAAGTTTTACAACCCCCAAATGGAATATGGGGGTTGATTTAATAATTTTTTTAAATTTTTCTTTAGGAGAGTCCTAAATTCCATCGCTATACCAAATTTCAAGTTTGTATGTTATCTAGAAGTTTTACAACCCCCAAATGGAATATGGGGGTTGATTTAATAATTTTTTTTAATTTTTCTTTAGGAGTGTCCTAAATTCCATCGCTATATCAAATTTCAAGTTTGTATGTCATCTAGAAGTTTTACAACCCCCAAATGGAATATGGGGGTTGATTTAATAATTTTTTTAAATTTTTCTTTAGGAGAGTCCTAAATTCCATCGCTATACCAAATTTCAAGTTTGTATGTCATCTAGAAGTTTTACAACCCCCAAATGGAATATGGTGGTTGATTTAATAATTTTTTTTAATTTTTCTTTAGGAGTGTCCTAAATTCCATCGCTATATCAAATTTCAAGTTTGTATGTCATCTAGAAGTTTTACAACCCCCAAATGGAATATGGGAGTTGATTTAATAATTTTTTTAAATTTTTCTTTAGGAGAGTCCTAAATTCCATCGCTATACCAAATTTAAAGTTTGTATGTCATCTAGAAGTTTTACAACCCCCAAATGGAATATGGGGGTTGATTTAATAATTTTTTTAAATTTTTCTTTAGGAGAGTCCTAAATTCCATCGCTATACCAAATTTCAAGTTTCTAAGTCACGTAGAAGTTTTACAACTCCTAACAGGGGGTGCGAGGGTTGACATAAATATATTTTTTTATTTTCCTACTTACAAGAATCCCAATTCCTATAATTGTGCCAAATCTCAAGTTTGTATGTCATCTAACAAATTAGAAGTTGTAAAAGTTATTTAATTTCAATATTTTAATGCATAAGAAGTCCCGTTTGAAATGATGTCACAGTCTGCCTCACAAACATATGAGTTTTAAAAATTTTAAAATATAATATGGGATAAGATTAAACAGCCAGATTTATTACTAGCTAACAGCATCAGTGATTGATTAAATACTGAATGATAATATAATAATGGTTACGTTTGTTTCACTTAAATCAATAGAGCTTTGAATTAAATCTTATTAAATCTTAGATTTCATTAAAATTATCGCCCATTTGTAGGAGCAATTAAAACCGGTTTAAACGAAATTTACATGACGCATAAATGAAACGTATTAAAAGTGTTTCTTAAATAGCTTTAACATAATATAATATGTACGAATTCTTGTCACCTTAAATGACGCAATCTTTACTCAGAAATACAATGCATAATGTGAAGTCCCGTTGAAATGACGTCACTGTCTAGCCACAAAGGAATCAGTGTTACCAACACAATTCTTGTTAAATATGCGGACGCAGGGTAAACCTATGCCATAAATTTGTATACAAATGTATACAAATCCCGCGCTATTAGAGCTGCGTGTGGCAAACGCTCGAACTACGATTTTATACACGAATCAGGAATGGGTGTCAAACTGCGCACAGCTAATTTTTACATTTTCGCCATCTAGACACTTTAAGCTTCATATGGTGCAATTTTGAGGCACTAGTCACCCAGCGTCCGTATATTCGGACGCCGAGTGACTTCGGACGCTGCTTGAACCTAAGATTTAACATGGGGGGACGCATGGTGGTGCCATATAGATATATATATATATATATATATATATATATATATATATATATATATATATATATATATATATATATATATATATATATATATATATATATCTATAGGGCACCACTATGCGTCCCCCCATGTAAAATCTTAGGTTCAAGCAGCGTCCGAAGTCACTCGGCGTCCGGATATACGGACGCTGGGTGACTAGTGCCTCAAAATTGCACCATATGAAGCTTAAAGTGTCTAGATGGCGAAAATGTAAAAATTAGCTGTGCGCAGTTTGACACCCATTCCTGATTCGTGTATAAAATCGTAGTTCGAGCGTTTGCCACACGCAGCGCTAATAGCGCGGGATTTGTATACATTTGTATACAAATTTATGGCATAGGTTTACCCTGCGTCCGCATATTTAACAAGAATTGTGTTGGTAACACTGATTCCTTTGTGGCTAGACAGTGACGTCATTTCAACGGGACTTCACTTTATGCATTGTATTTCTTAGTAAAGATTGCGTCATTTAAGGTGACAAAAATTCGTACATATTATATTTTGTTAAAGCTATTTAAGAAACACTTTTAATACGTTTCATTTATGCGTCATGTAAATTTCGTTTAAACCGGTTTTAATTGCTCCTACAAATGGGCGATAATTTTAATAAAATCGTAAGATTTAATTCAAAGCTCTATTGATTTAAGTGAAACAAACGTAACCATTATTATATTATCATTCAGTATTTAATCAATCACTGATGCTGTTAGCTAGTAATAAATCTGGCTGTTTAATCTTATCCCATATTATATTTTAAAATTTTTAAAACTCATATGTTTGTGAGGCAGACAGTGACATCATTTCAAACGGGACTTCTTATGCATTAAAATATTGAAATTAAATAACTTTTACAACTTCTAATTTGTTAGATGACATACAAACTTGAGATTTGGCACAATTATAGGAATTGGGATTCTTGTAAGTAGGAAAATAAAAAAATATATTTATGCAACCCTCGCACCCCCTGTTAGGAGTTGTAAAACTTCTAGATGACTTAGAAACTTGAAATTTGGTGTAATTATAGGATTTAAGATTATTATAAAGAAAAATATAAAAAAAATGTTATGATGTCAACCCCTGCACCCCGTTTTGGGGTTGTAAAACTTCTAGATGACTTAGAAACTTGAAATTTGGTGTAATTATAGGATTTAAGATTATTATAAAGAAAAATATAAAAAAAATGTTATGATGTCAACCCCTGCACCCCGTTTTGGGGTTGCAAAACTTCTAGATGACATACAAACTTGAAATTTGGTATAGCGATGGAATTTAGGACTCTCCTAAAGAAAAATTTTAAAAAAATTATTAAATCAACCCCCATCTTCCATTTGGGGCTTGTAAAAGTTCTAGATGACATACAAACTTGAAATTTAGTATAGCGATGGAATTTAGGACTCTCCTAAAGAAAAATTTAAAAAAATTATTAAATCAACCCCCATATTCCATTTGGGGGTTGCAAAACTTCTAGATGACATACAAACTTGAAATTTGGTATAGTGATAGGGTTTAAGACTCTCGTAAAGAAAAACATAAAAAATTTTATTAAGTCAACCCCCGCACTTTATTTGGGGGTTGTAATACTTCTAGATGACATACAAACTTGAAATTTGGTATAGCGATGGAATTTAGGACTCTCCTAAAGAAAAATTTAAAAAAATTATTAAATCAACCCCCATATTCCATTTGGGGGTTGTAAAACTTCTAGATCACATACAAACTTGAAATTTGGTATAGCGATGGAATTTAGGACTCTCCTAAAGAAAAATTTAAAAAAATTATTAAATCAACCCCCATATTCCATTTGGGGGTTGTAAAACTTCTAGATGACATACAAACTTGAAATTTGGTATAGCGATGGAATTTAGGACTCTCCTAAATAAAAATTTTAAAAAAATTATTAAATCAACCCCCATATTCCATTTGGGGGTTGTAAAACTTCTAGATGACATACAAACTTGAAATTTGGTATAGTGATAGGGTTTAAGACTCTCGTAAAGAAAAACATAAAAAATCTTATTAAGTCAACCCCTGCAATTTATTTGGGGGTTGTAATACTTCTAGATCACACACAAACTTGAAATTTGGTATATTTATAGGGTTTAGGATTCTAGTAAATAAAAATTAAAAAAAATGTTATTATGTCAACCCCGCATCCCCTTTTAGGGTTGTAAAACTTCTAGATGACATACAAACTTGAAACTTGGTATAGCGATAGAATTTAGGACTCTCCTAAAGAAAAATTTAAAAAAATTATTAAATCAACCCCCGTATTCCATTTGGGGGTTGTAAAACTTCTAGATGACATAAAAACTTAGAATTTGGTTTAGTTATAGGGTTTAGAGTTCTCGTAAAGAAAAATATAAAAAATTGTTAGTATGTTAACCCTCCGCTACCCCTTTAGGGGTTGTAAAACGGGACTTCACTTTATGTATTTAAGTAATGAAATTAAATAGTCTTTATAACTTCCGAATTTCTAGAGTACATACAAACTTGAAATTTGGTATATTCACAGAGTTTCGGATTCTCGTCTAGCGAAAAATTAAAAAAACGTTAAAAAAACCCATATTTATATTTTCAAAATTTTGTTCTGTTTTGGGTAGCAGCCACCTCTTAGAATTTCTACACACGGGAAGAATAGTAAACAATCTTTGCGTTTGATTTTCGAACGGGTGCCGTGAAAGAACATAAAAAGTCACCTATTTTATAGATTTTGCGAAGTTGAGGGTCTAAGGGGGTAGCAACCAACCCTTAGAATTTTGAAATACGGGAAAAATAGTAAATAATCTTTGTTGCGGTTCATATTTGAATGGGTGACGTGAAAGAACATAAAAAGTTACATACTTTACGGATTTTGCGACATTAAGGGTCTAAGGGGTAGCCAGCCATCCCTTAGAATTTGCAAATGTGGAGAAAATAGTAAAGCAGTTTATTTGCGTTTCATTGTTGAATGGGTTGCGTGAAAGAACATAAAAACGCACATGCTTCACCGATTTTGCGAAATTCAGGATATAAGGGGGTAGCAGCCAACCCTTAGAATTTCTAAATGTGAAAAAATAGCAACGATTTTTGTTGCGCTTCATTTTCATGGTTATCATGAAAAAACATAAGAAGTCGCATATTTTATGGTTAATAATATACAAGATACTTTTTAGATTTTGCAAAATTCAGATTTCAAAGGTGTACGAGTCACCACTTCAAATGTTTAAATGTGAAAAAAATAGTAAACACTTAGCCACTTAACGGGTTCTGGCCTATTTAACAGTCTACACTCAATCATCCGGACAAGCTTTTGGTTATAGTAATGGAATTAAAAGAACTTCGTAGATTTCGGCTTCTTGTTTACGAAAACAGTATTAGAATACATTCACTTTATTATTTCATTATCATTCACTTTAAACCTGTAGTACCTTATTACTTTTTTATTCAGAATCCCACTTGCTATCGATTTCCATACTTCAAATCTAATCGTTCCATTTAAAAAAATCCTGATGATGATATCCAGCACCAGCACAAGTTCTAAGATGTGTTCTGATTTCGTAAACTAGAGGTCAAAGGATACAAAGTTCTTTTAATTCCACTGCTATAGTCACAAGCTTGTTGGAATGATTCAGTGTAGACTGTTAAACAGGACACCCTGTATAGTCTTCAATATCTTCCTCTGAATCGCAGAAAAATTAATTTAGTGACAAGCGGTTTGGACAAAAAATTGGTTTTTATGTTATTGCACTGTTATTGTTAAAATTAGGAATATTTCTTTGAGAAAAATAATGCCTACATGAAAAGTGTTCATTTAACCAAAACGAAATCAAAAAATTAATAAACAAGAAAACATAATTCCCTATTTTTTATATAAATCTTAAATGAATTGCTTTTTGGTCTGAAAATTAGAACCCAAGGTTTCTTTCTATAACCCCTACAAAAATTTCATAGATATATGGCATGTACTTTCTGAGATAAAAACTAATTTGTTTTTAATAAAATTGTCCCTAAAAATGGGTAACTTTTATTACCTATTGTCTGATAAAAACAAAAGTAGCTATAGCATTTAGAAATATAATATTTTACTAAAGTTAAGCTTTATTAAAGTCAGAGGACTCGAGAAAAAAATGGATATTAGATAATCAGGAATATAACTCAATATTATAGTTTGAAAGACGTCCTTATAAAAAGTTAATGTTGTTAGCAAGAGAATATTTCCTTGTAAGCATGGATTAAATTTCATTGCAGGTGTGCAAGTCTATAAAGTGACGTAATTTTGTGTATGCTATAACGCACACGTAAAAAACAAAAGCTAATTATTGTGTAAAATGACACTTAATTCGAATTCTAGTTAGCGAATAGATTCTGATATTGGGCTATTGCCAGAAATTCCATTTTTTTCAAATTATGCACGATGGTACATTTTATATACTAGAATGATTGCTTGAAGCTGGAAAAAGAACTTAAAATTGTCTGCTAATAGACCCAACCTGTGTATTCTTGTATATAACTTTTTTCGGTCAGTTGTGTTTACAAATTTTTAATCGTGTTCCTTTTAACACTCGTTTTTCGGGGATTTTCCAAGGAGTAGAGGTTTTCTTTTGCAATTATGAATTTGATAACGGTTACAGCTGTACATATAAGTAAATGTAAAAAACAATTCATTTATGCAGCATTCATTCGGAGCATTTAAGAATTAAAGTAAACATTTTAGGTTCTCAGAATTGTATGATGAACAATTTGACGTCGCGTCATCAAACATCGTATCAAATATCATGTTACTGAAGATTTTAGTTGCCCATTGCAAAATCTTAATTATTTATGCTGCCAGATTTTAAATTTTTCTTTATATTCTTGAATCTGAAATTTTTTGAAAATATTTTAAATGTTTACACTTGAAACCACCAAAACAAATTTTGGTTAAAAAGTCTTGAATAATTATTGTTTTAAATGCGTTAATAGGATTGAATTAAGATTATTATTTTTTGTTTAAAAGACTGACATGGAATTATAAATTATAGGACCTTCGTCCAGCTTCAAGCAATCATTGTAGTATAAAATGTACCATCGTGAATAATTTTTTCTATCAAAGAAGAAGGAAAGTGGCAAACACTCTCTTATACTGCATGCACGCAGGCCCCAGTTTTTTTCTGCCTGTCATTTTCTACGAGTTTCTCAAAATATTTTTTATGTCACTATGTGTAATTTATAGCAATTTAAATTTGTCCAACAAGCGTTGATCTTCGTACACTGGTATAACACCGTAAGCGTTTCAAAATGGAAAACAGCATTCCAATTATACTGTCTCAACAAGGATTTTCGAAGCTCCACTGTCTTTGAGGTATAGCCCAATGCATGAGAGTACTACTTTTAGGAGATGAATCCCTCCAAGACCAAGCAATAGGTTGGGATTTTTGTTAGACACACTGAATTTATTTGAGCATGTGATGTACTTCTTCATTGCATCACAATGAACCCTTTAGTTCAGTTACATTTGATTTTCTAAGAAATAGAGAAACCATACAAGATCCTTGGGAAGGTTTTTACTTCATTTTCTTCGTTAACGTCACTATTTCCTTTTGTTTTGATAGTACAGTAGCTTTTGAGCAGTACGGTAGTTTTTTCTTTTCCTTTGTGTCATAATTTTTTGCAGTTTTCAATTTTCCAACACCATAGTGTGTTATTGTCGAATAATTTATATGAAGAAAAGAAGTTGTCAAGGAAAATATTATGATTAGGGTTATTCTCTACAATAGATAGTAGATAAAAAACAAAGTCACCTCCCAACCCAAGTCTGGATTTTTTATTATTTGGAGGATAACTTGTATAAGTACCCTTCATCTGAACAGATATACCATAATTTGAAACCGAATCTTACCGGTTTCACTTTTAGAAGCATTTTGTTGCGAGTGCCGTTCAAAATATGGAACTATCTGTTCATCTAGTAATATAAGTTGCACGAGAATACTCCATACTGCATGAGTTTTTTATTCATGATGTAAAAATTACCTACTAAGATTTACCAAAAAGAATGAAGTGAATATAATCATGGGTGACTTCAACGGAAAGATAGGTAAAGGAAGAGTGCAATATATTGTTGAAGACCATGGTATTTGCAAACGAAACGATAGGGGGGATATCTGGTACAGTTCTGTAATGAAGAAAACTTAATGGTAGCAAACACCTGGTTCCAACTTCCAGAAAGGCGATTGTACACTTAGAAGTGTACTTAGGACCAGGAGACAATGAAGGAAATATCATAAAAAATCAAATAGATTATATACTGATTGATAAACGATATAGAAACGGAATTAAAGTTGTAAGAACTTATCCTGGATCAGACATATGATCTGATCAGAACCCCGTAGCTGAAAAACGTGAGATTAAATTGAAGAAAATCCGGAAGAGAAATAAAACAAGACCTAACTTTGAGAAACTGGGGGAACCACAAATAAAAGAGGAAATAACACGAGTTTTGAATAGTAAGTTTAGGGAAACGGTATAATTGGAAACAGAAACAATGGAAAACTTTTGGCAGTCTGTTAAAAATGTAAACATGAAGTACAAGAAAATGAATTGGAAAACCAAGAGCAGAGAGCAAAACAGAGATGGATGACGGAAGAAATCCTTTTATTGATGAACGAAAGAAGGAAGTACAAACATAAAGACTATAATAAATATAAAGAAATCCATAAAAAGATTACAAGGCTTATAAGAGAGGCAAAGGAGACCTGGATGGAGAAACGTTGTCAAGTACTCGAAGAGCTGCCAAGAAAGCATGATTTCTTTAACACACAAAAAAGAAGATAAAAGAAATAACTGGAAATAAAACCCATCAACACGATATCTTAGTCACAGATAGTAACAAAAAAACAATAGACCCAAACGAGATAGAAGAGATTTTGACAAGCTATATACAAGAGCTTTTTGATGATATCAGAATGTAACCAGAACCAAGAGAAATAGATCAAGAAGATTAGCCATTGAGAATTATTATAGCAGAAGTGAAACGCGCAATAAAACTATCAAACCACGTAGAGTCTCAGGTGAAGATAACATCTATACTGAGATGCGTAAAGTATTAGACGATGAAAGCCTCAACATCTTAACATCTTTCTTAAATAGAATATACTATACAGGAATCGTACCACACGACTGGACCCAACTTACTTTTATTCCGATACCTAAAAAGAGCGGAGTAAAACAGTGCTCACAGTACCGATTGATTAGCCTGATGAGCCATGTACAGTAGATAATGCTAAGAACATGCATCAACGAGTACACACAAAATGCGGACAATATGTAGGAGAAGAACAATTTGGTTTTCGCTTAGGCATTGGAACTAGAGAAGCAGTTCAAGGTCCTAGGACTAGCAGAAATACATAAAACAAAATTAAATAGCTTATCGGTATCTCCAGTGTAAGTGACTCCTGCGTACAATGTTGCTTCCTCACGGCTTGCTCCAAAATTATAAGTCTGGATTTCTTCAGCTAGTTTGCAAGCATAATTTTCAGAGAAGTCTATATGTAGTAACCCTTCATTCTTACTAAGACTGTTTTTCAGTGTGTTCTTAGCAGCATTTTCATTTTTAATGTTAAATTTATATTTATTTTTAAAGTTTTCATTTCTTCTTGAACCTCTCCCTCCAACTCTCGGACAGGTTTAGTAACATTGATTTTAGCTGCAATCTTAACATTAAATTGAACCTTTTCTTCATTTTATTTTGACATTTCAGAGGCCTGCCATACATATGCAATGCGGAAGCCTTACTACATGTTACAGGAGTTCATATGAATTTTCATTATCTACAAGTTTTAGTGGCTTTAGTTTTTGTGGTTTGAAGCTTATGTTTGCACGTTGTTTGTACAAGCAGGTAGCTCTGTTTATTTCATTAGGTTTGCATACCTAATATAGACGGTAATAACATAGGGATGGCATCGAGAGAATGTACTGTAGGATATTTTTGTTTTGTGTGCAAGGCCAATTGTTTTATTTGCTAAACTATAAAGACGGTAGTGTCCTATATCAATGTACATCAACAAAGCATTTAAAAATATTTTCCGTTGGTTTTTTTGACCTCCAGCAACTCTCCAAGGTTTCACCAGCGAGTCATGCAAAACTAGAGTACGGATTGCTTATTCCTCATTGCTTTTTCCTTTTCCAGGTCCAAGTCCAACAAAACGTTTCCCTGCAGTTTTTTTTTATTCAGAGATGGGCATTAGTTTTTCTTCAGGTGTTTTCATAACTGTATTGTTTTCAGTTTTTTTCTACTTAAATGCTTTCTTCTTCTTTTCACATTCTCAAGTTTGCTCAAAACAAATAGCCAGAAACCCAAGTGCAGAGAGGTTTCTTTTTGTATCTGAACTTGCCCGACGAAGAGAACACAAAAAAATTGAACAGCTAAAAAATCATTTGGCAGGTCAATCACCGCTGGATATTTTTCTAAAACTTTTTGATGATGAAGTTCAAGATATAGTATTGCGATTTTTTGTAAAGTAGGCTCATGATAAATGAACTCGCTAAATGCAAAACTTTGTAATTATTTACAAAAATAATTATAACAATTTAGATATCGATATTATTGGTTGTCTTGTTTTATGGACTTGCAGTACTGATAAATGTATGAGATGCAAACTTTGGTGTTTTATAAATGTAAAACTTCACGCTTATAAAATATAATCATGTAAAAGTCATCATCAGATGCAAAACTCACGGGAAATGTGAGATTGTTAGGTGCAAGACTCAAGTTCACTAACAATGTAAACGCAGAGTTTTGTATTTAGTGGGCTCAAATAATACACACGATTTTATATTTACAAGGGAAAAACTTTTCAGTTTTATTGGCATCCTGTTTTTATTAGGCTATCATACGTTGCCCCAAGCTAATTTGTGTTGGTATGTTGAAGAAGGCAAAGGAGTCGATATTGCATAAAACTGCATGACGAGAAACAAATTCAGAAATATTCAGTAAGCTCGATAAAACTGTTACATTTTCTAACTTTGCGGCCTTTTTTACATCTTCTTTTTCTTAAGGTGCTGTCTTCTTATAGAAGGTTAGCAACAACTTCGGCAAATCGTTCACTATCTTTTGCTATTCTTAGTAATAACTGTGAGTTTAGGCCAGTGCAGTCTCTCACATTTCTCAACCATGAGCCTTGTCTCCTGCCAGTTCTCTTCTACCCTCAATCTTGCCCTCCATTATCAGTCTTAGGTATGGTTCAGCAGAAGTTCAAGAGTTGCAGGGAGAGGTTCAAGAAGAAATGAAAACTTTAAAAATAAATATAAATTTAACATTAGAAATAAAAATGCTGCTTACAACACACTGAAAAAGAGTCTTAGTAAGAGTGAAGGGTTACTCCATATAGTCTTCTCTGAAAATTATCCTTGCAAACTAGCTGAAGAAATCCAGACTCATCATTTTGGAGCAAGCCGTGAAGAAGCAGTCATTTACGTTGGACATACCGATAAGCTATTTAATTTTGTTCTATGTATTTCTGCAAGTCAAGATCATGTCCTGCAGCTATTTGGGCACACTTAATCCTGTCTTTACCTTTCTGTCGCAACAATTGCCAAGAATCCAAACAGTTTATTTGTTTTCAGATAGACTCTCCATTCTTTAATAAGGTAGTTAGTTATCTTTAAACTTTGATGCATTGAGTATTCCTTAACTATCTTTGTAACATAAACGGTTTTTGTATTTAATCAAAGTAAAACTTCTAACCGAGAAACAAGAACAACGACGAGTGACATGGACTAAATATGTAGTTGTCCTAGACAATGTTCCAGAGAATGACTGGTATAAGGTCATATTCAGCGACTAGTCAAAGTCTGGTGTTTTCGTTGGTTACTCTCGCAAAAGACTGATCGGAGCTAAACATGAAGCATTCCATAAGTACTGCTTAAAACGTACGGTTAGGTTTCCTCAAGGTGCAATAGTTTAGAGCTATATGTCAGCTGGAGGGTTAGAATGATTTCAGTCCATAGACGGCACAGTTAATGTTGAAAAGTATCAGCAAATTCTTAACGCAAACTTGTTACCAATCGTTAAAAATCGATCTTGACCGCGATTTAATCTTTCAACAAGATGGTGCTTCTTACCACACATCAAAAACGACCAAAAAATGGTTTTAAAATCATAATTTCAAAGTTGTTGAATGATCCTCAAGCAGTTCGGATCTTTAGTGTTATTGAATTTGAAATTATCAGCAAGTGGGGCATTATCCAATTTAGATAATTGTAATCCCCAAGTTAGAAGTATGTCAGCCAAAATTTAAGAGGCGAATAAAGCAAAGCGAGATGTTAAATCTTATTGAATTGTATTTATAAACTGCTATCTGAATATTTAGTTGTCAGCGAGTTTTATTGAATTTTTGAAAATTGTTTTCTGCAGATCTTTTTTTACAGAAGTTAATGGTTATTGTTTGAAAATGGTGTAATTTGGAACACTAGTAGGAAAAATAAACACAGAATTCATGAAACTGTCCAAATACATATTTAGTTGTTACGGCTCGTACATGTTTTGTAAATTTCACAGAGGAACATCGATAACTTAATACCAGAATGTATATTTAAAAGGTAAATAAAATAAATAAAGGTTGCTCATGAAACTAAAATTTGCAAGTAATAAAAATTTCTTTCTCAAAATATTATTCCAAACACAAATGAAAATGATCCGAAATAAACAATTATATATAACAAGGTTACAAGAAATGTGTTTAATACCAAAAATAGGTGAATAGATTAGCATGATCTTACATTTTAGATATGATATTATTTACTACGTATTATGAATGCACAGCTGTTTTCTTCTGAAACTAATAATGGTTTCAATTTATAAAAAATCAGTAATTGATTAAAATAAAGTAAGCACTAATAACGAAAACAAAAACGTCATTTTAAGAGATTGCTAGTCAATAATATTTTTGTTGCATCTTTATTTAAATATTTTTAAATTACATAAAAATACATCTGCACTGACCGCTGGACCTTGAAATTCCCTTCTAAACTACCTTTATCACTACCCAAACTTTTTTTGTCAAATTTCTCTTTAGGCAATATTTGATAATATTGTTGCATGCGCTCATTTTTAAGGTTTAATTTAAAAAAAAAATCAGCTTTCTAGCTCAAATATGTTTGGAGATATAACGATTTAAACCACTGGAAGAACTTAAAAAACTGAAAGCTCTAATTAACACATTAAATCGCTCGGCTCTATAAAATATAGAACGAGAAAATGTACTACAGAATGTCAATAAGAAATAAAACAACGAATCTGATATTTTTAATTAGGTATTGAAATTAAAATGCGTTCCCAATAAAAATTAACAAGTCAATCAAAAATCAATATATTTCATTATTTCATAAAATCAATTATTAGTCGTTATAAATAACCAATAAGTTTTACCTTGTGCGATCGAATAGTAACTGTTTTGTAAAACAGTGACAGAAAGAAGATAATTTAAGAAGAACTACAAATTCCTTTTTATAGTTTGCTTTAATAGACATGTAAAACGTAGTTTCTAGTACATAAACAAACATAAATACAAAACAATACATCTGCACTGACCGCTGGACCTTGAAATTCCCATCTAAACTATCTTTATCACTACCCAAACTTTTTTTGCCAAATTTCTCTTTAGGCAATATTTGATAATATTGTTGCATGCGCTCATTTTTAAGGTTTAATTTAAAAAAAAAATCAGCTTTCTAGCTCAAATATGTTTGGAGATATAACGATTTAAACCACTGGAAGAACTTAAAAAACTGAAAGCTCTAATTAACACATTAAATCGCTCGGCTCTATAAAATATAGAACGAGAAAATGTACTACAGAATGTCAATAAGAAATAAAACAACGAATCTGATATTTTTAATTAGGTATTGAAATTAAAATGCGTTCCCAATAAAAATTAACAAGTCAATCAAAAATCAATATATTTCATTATTTCATAAAATCAATTATTAGTCGTTATAAATAACCAATAAGTTTTACCTTGTGCGATCGAATAGTAACTGTTTTGTAAAACAGTGACAGAAAGAAGATAATTTAAGAAGAACTACAAATTCCTTTTTATAGTTTGCTTTAATAGACATGTAAAACGTAGTTTCTAGTACATAAACAAACATAAATACAAAACAATACATCTGCACTGACCGCTGGACCTTGAAATTCCCATCTAAACTATCTTTATCACTACCCAAACTTTTTTTGCCAAATTTCTCTTTAGGCAATATTTGATAATATTGTTGCATGCGCTCATTTTTAAGGTTTAATTTAAAAAAAGAATCAGCTTTCTAGCTCAAATATGTTTGGAGATATAACGATTTAAACCACTGGAAGAACTTAAAAAACTGAAAGCTCTAATTAACACATTAAATCGCTCGGCTCTATAAAATATAGAACGAGAAAATGTACTACAGAATGTCAATAAGAAATAAAACAACGAATCTGATATTTTTAATTAGGTATTGAAATTAAAATGCGTTCCCAATAAAAATTAACAAGTCAATCAAAAATCAATATATTTCATTATTTCATAAAATCAATTATTAGTCGTTATAAATAACCAATAAGTTTTACCTTGTGCGATCGAATAGTAACTGTTTTGTAAAACAGTGACAGAAAGAAGATAATTTAAGAAGAACTACAAATTCCTTTTTATAGTTTGCTTTAATAGACATGTAAAACGTAGTTTCTAGTACATAAACAAACATAAATACAAAACAATACATCGGCACTGACCGCTGGACCTTGAAATTCCCATCTAAACTATCTTTATCACTACCCAAACTTTTTTTGCCAAATTTCTCTTTAGGCAATATTTGATAATATTGTTGCATGCGCTCATTTTTAAGGTTTAATTTAAAAAATGAATCAGCTTTCTAGCTCAAATATGTTTAGAGATATAACGATTTAAACCACTGGAAGAACTTAAAAAACTGGAAGCTCTAATTAACACATTAAATCGCTTGGCTCTTTAAAATATAGAACTAGGTATTAGTAGCAATAAGTATCATCACAATTTTTTATATGCATTTAACCTATAATAATAAATTAACCTACACAATTTAAATAGTTTTCATCTAGAAAATACATATTAAAATCAACTAAATTCAACTGAATTAAATAAAATTAGCTTTAATAAAATTATTTTTGTCACTTTAAATGACGCAATCCTTACTGAGAAACACACATAGTATTTTGGCAACGCAGAGAGTTTCGAATATACTCCCAGATGTTAAGTTTTATGCAAATAAATCAAATTTTAATTATTATGGCCGCCATATTTCATCCGCGCTTTAAATTTGCAAACGTTGACATCAAATTTGAAATCAGCGACCTGAAAAACCCCTTTGTAGAAAATTTCATACAAATCCAATAATATTTCGAGTTTTATGATGTTTTTATGCATAAATCTGAAAGCCTTTTAAATAAAATTCATACACATACAGAAACGAAACTAAAAGTATTTATTACATAGCGTTAATAAAATAGAATTATTTTTGCCAGTTGAGATGACGCAATCTTTACTCAGAAATGCAGAGAGTAACTCGACACCGCAGACAGGCAAAGGAATTCAAGCAGGCTGGCCAATACTGAAAAAATAAATGGACGCTGTATAAACCTATAGGTTGCATAAAATAAACAGACGCTGAATAAACCTATAGCTTGCAAAAGACGCTGACTGATACCATCATTTATATACACTTATATACGCCGGACGCTGGGCGCTACGCTTTTGGTCCGGACGCATGGTAGGCCTCTATAGATATATATATATATATATATATATATATATATATATATATATATATATATATATATATATATATATATATATATATATATATATATATATATATATATATATATATATATATATATATATATATATATATATATATATATATATATATATATATATATATATATATATATATACACACGCCCAACTATCCATACCAAGCCCGCTATGTTACGCAGGCACTCAGAAGCCCGGGCTTTCCTGTAGAGTTTCAGCTATATATTCTACGTCAATCGAACCGATAATTTCATATTATTAAGCGCAACCTGCGAGGGGTAAGTTATTTTTACATACAAATGAATATATACTGTACAGCTTTTACGAGACCGCATATATTATTGGTACTGTAGCAGTCCTGTTTGTATAAAAATAGATATTTCACGCATTATACCAAGCCACGCAGGGTTGCCGCTACTGTTACCAGCAAAACGTAAGATTATTGATCGTGTAATTTGTCTAGCCGGCAGTGAATGTCGGACAAACCACGGTTAGTCACCGAGACTTCCCGAATGCTTTCGTTCTTATGTGATGGTAATGCCGAGTTGGGAGTATCCTAGCGGAACTTTTGTTCTCGCCAACAGCCTGAGTCAAGGTCATACATCTGGTTATTATCGATTTTATTTTAGCTTTCTCGCGGCATAGTAACACAGACAATTATATACAACGAACTTTATGAAAAGAAGATGGAATTTTAGATTTCAGATCATGTTCTACATGCATAATTAACTGAATATTAAGTTACCTCGGAATTCGCCTTTTGGCCACCGATTTTGATGATTTTTTTTTAAATTGTAGGTAATCAACTATATTTCAAAGTCTAAATGTTAGATTTGTCCTGTAATGCCCTGTTTAATTGTTAATAACAAATTATTACTTTTTTCATAAGGGACTAACATTTAAATAATTTCATCAAATTTGTATTATAATTGCATAAAGTTGGGTACTTATAGGTTTTTAGGGTCGTAGATTCAAAATTTTTATAAAAATTTGATGAAATTATTTAATTATTAATTCCCCCTTATGGAAAAAGTAATAATTTGTTAATAACAATTGAACAGTAATTTTCAAACCTTTGACAGTACAGACTTTACCAATGAAATATTTTAGTTTGAAAGAAAATGGCAAGAACAAAATTACAGTTTTCAATTAAATTAATATAAATAAAAATATTATTTCTAAAAAAAGATAAATCAATATTAGACGGTTTCCTAGAAAAAAAATACCTCGGAATTCGCCTTTTGGGCACCGATTTTGATGATTTTTTTAAAATAGTAGGTAATCGAATATATTTCAAAGTCTAAATGTTCGATTTGTCCGCTAATGCCCTGTTTAATTGTTATTAACAAATTATTATTTTTTCCATAGGGGGTTAATTAATAATTAAATCATTTCATCAAATTTTTATTATAATTGAATAAAGTTGGGTACTTATAAGTTTTTAGGGTCGTAGATTACGAATCCGGGGTCCAAATTGGTCTAAAATTCAAAATGGCGGCTACAAAATGGCCGCCGGTGCTAAAACTTTAATATATGAAATTTTGAATGAAAAATCGTACCAAGGGGTTTTTAAAGTAGCAAATTGTGCTGTTAAGCTAAAAAATGACCCAGATGTAAAATGCTTGTCACAAAATGGCCACCGAAACTAAATATGATTAAAATTCAAAATGTTTAATAATCTACTGTATGTTTGTTTAAGATGGATTAATATAGTAGTTAACACAATTTTAAGATTGTTGCAATTATTATTTATTTAAAATTCAAATTGATAGAATGGAGTTATTCCGTATGAATAGTGTTAAAATAAATTAATACTCCATAATTTAACCAGATTCCGTTTAAGTCTGAAACTTTATTTATCGTCAGATTTAAATAAAGGATATTGTCTTAATTATTATTTACTTGTGTTTCATGTAAAGCATTGTTAGTTTTTTCAGCTACTTCTGGCAACGTAGAAAAAGAATGTGCTCTTTACATTTTGAAAACTGATTAGTAAGCTTTTTTTTGGGAAGAATAAATTCTTTTTTACATGCTCTTACTGGTTGCGACACTTCAACAGCGTTTTTCGGCAAAGGGGAAAATAAATTTTTCAAAACTTTTGAATGCAAAATTTTATAGGTGTTTTTATAATTTTTAGAAATAGTTAGGGTTACTGAAGACAAGATAAGATATATAGAAAATAAATAAAATGGAACTTTTTTATTAGAAATTGCATGACAAACAACTAATACAATACAACTAAAAGAAATTGATTTAATTTTATTTTATTTGACAAATCCCATATTGTATAATATCA
The DNA here is from genome assembly GCA_929113105.1 of Agrypnus murinus. Classification (NCBI taxonomy): domain Eukaryota; kingdom Metazoa; phylum Arthropoda; class Insecta; order Coleoptera; family Elateridae; genus Agrypnus; species Agrypnus murinus. The sequence goes on from OV816027.1 coordinate 39,162,214, forward strand.
TCTTCAGAGTCATTGCGTTCTGTTTCTTCTTCTTGTTATTTTGAAAAGCATTCTTCATCAGAGAAGTTTTCATCTAAACTTCTTTTTCATTAATGTTTCCTACGTTTGAACATTTCCAAAACTTTAAAAGATTTGAAGATTTGAGTTTTGTTTTCGACTATGCTTAAAAATTGGCTATAAGTGGATTCGAAGATGCCAAAAATAAGTTGAGAATTTTCTCATTAGTTTCTTCTCTGGAAGATTTGCATGGATGACCTCTTCTAAATTAACTAATCAACTTTATTTATTTCTTCTAAATAGCTTGAAATCTTTTTTCTCGCTTCTTCGCTAGCCGTTCATCTGTATCTTTTTGATGGACCAGCATGCCTCGAAGGTTAGTTAGAGTACATTTTACTAAAACATTTTCTGCAGCTTTTATGGTTGAATGGCCTTGAATTTTTCAACATTTATTTCATATCCACATACAACTGTTTGCATAATATCAAATCTATTAATAAATTATCTCTGACTTAATTTCTGTAATTTCTGCAGAAGTCGCAAGCGCTTTGAAAAAGCACCTTGCTTCATATTTTCTTTGTTTTTAAAACTGTAAACCATGTGGGAAAAAATCGTGAATCTGTGTATCAAACAATAAACAAGTAACTGCGATTCACTATCAAACATTTTAAGAAAAAATGAATGAACTGGGTGTTTTGCAAACCTTACTGAGCTGAAAACATGTGAATACATGTCTGAGATACCTATTAGAGACCGCTAGTTTAGCCGTTTAATTCTTTCGACATTTTGTCAGCTTTAGGTGCCCTGTTCGTGTTATGTTATTCATTAACCATGTACAGTGCCGCCCATTTGAAAGTGCACGACTCTTTATATGTAATATTCCAAAATGACATCGTGTAAGTCAGGATTCCATTGGCTGTGTTTATAACAGCTGCAGCGGAATGAAAGGTTTATTATTATTATTTTCAAATACTTGTTTAAAATAATTTATCAGCTTAGAGTAAGTTATAGAAAACATAACCGAGGTAAATCGGGTCTATCGTGTACTTTCAAATGGGCGGCAGTGTACCTCTAAGTTGCTATTTAATACTTCATAAAGAATTATGATATGACTTTTAAATTATTAGTCCAAGAGCAAGAGCAAAAAAGTAGGTTCATAATGCAATGAAATGTTTTCGTAGACAATAACATTTTCTACAACTTTTATTACAAACTTTTTTCTGTATAGTGCATAGCTTTATATTTAAAGCGCGCCAAACTTTCTCCAACATGGTTATTGCTAAATATATAGTTAACGGTTGATGATACATTAAAAATGGTAATAACCAAATTTGTAGAACACAAAATTTCTTATAGAATTTATTTGAAGTTTTTTTTCTATAAAATTGATACTTTAAGAGCTATAGCTTGGTAAACTATTGCACCGCGTGAATTATCAGTGGTAATGTTGGTCATAGTACACGGTAAACATTTCATAACACATAAAACGGCGAAAAGTGTTCAGAAAAATGACAGTACTGTGTAGTGTGTAGTGAATGTAATGTATTAATTTTATAAATAGTGCCAAGAAGTACTCATAATTTATACATCTTTCTTAAATTGCATGGGTAGAACGTATTATCATAAAAAACTGTCAATGTAGCAAGATATAATAGTTTGTACATCACGTACATCATAAAAAATAATAATAATCATGATGATAATAATAATCATGAGAAGGGAAAGGTGGAAAGGATAACAGAGTTCAAAGAATGCAAATTAATTTTTTGAAATAAAAAACGGATTAAAACATTTATTTATACAAAAAGTGGCAAGTTATTTTACATAAGTCTCATCTGTTTCGATGATGAAGGAAGTCACTCATCGTCTTCCACATCCTTGTTTTCTGCCACCGATATATCCGTAGGAGGTGAATCGAAAATTTCATTTTCATCGACTTCGTCTTCGATGGTTTCCAATGTATCTGACACATTGCCCCATGTGCATCCACCACAATTCGAACAAATAATGGAACATTTTAAGCCAGCTTTTCGGCATACACAGGCAGCCCCGCAATTTGTTGTGCATTTGCAAGATATTATTTTCAGCAAACTTGAGGGTGCTGGAGCCATAGTAGTTCGGATTGGTTGAAGTCCATTTGTAGTCCGCTTCCAATCCCATTCTTCAGGATCATGGTAAAATCCAAGCCAAGTTTGAACCTGGTGGTAGGTTCTAAAAGAATGGTAACGTGCCGTATCTTGGGTTGGAGGTAGAAGTGAGCAGCATTTTTAGCGAAGAGAGTTAATGGACGCATTGAGAGGCGCATGATTTAATATATAGTGTATAATTTCGTGGCTATTGTGCGTAAACTCGGCATTTACAGCGTTATAAGTCTTAAAGTATCAATTTTATAGAAAAAAACTTTAAATAAATTTTATCGGAAATTTTGTGTTCTACAAATTTATCATCAACCGTTAACTATATATTTAGCAATAACCATATTGAAAAAAGTTTGGCGCGCTATAAATATAAACTTATGCACTATACAGAAAAAAGTTTCAAATAAAAGTTGTAGAAAATGTTATTATCTACGAAAACGATTTTTTTACTATTTTTGTGGCACGATGCACAGTCACGAGATATTTGATAAAACGTGTTTTCCAAGATGGCTGCTAACGTTCATCTCTCCCGTCCCGCCAACTAGACGTTACATTCAGGGGACACCTACGAACATTTTCCAACAAGAAAATCAATTCTGTAGTAGATTGCAGAAATAAATTACCCTGTTACTGGCCGATATTATTTATTTTCCAACTTGTTTACAGGCAGGTTACTAACATTATTCCATTGTTATTTCTAAACTACTACTATTTAGTAAGCATTAATCCTACAGTTCGGACAGCTTTTTTAAGGAATTCTCTCGTGTGAAACAGCCAGCCTTCGCATTCAAATGAGACAGTGTTAAGATCTGCAGATGAGAACAACTTTGTTCTATTTCTTTCACCTAATGTAACTGCTATCACTCAACCAACGGACCAAGAATATATAAGAAACACCTAAGAGATTTTACAGACGTACCGTTTCGATTAATTTCTTGGAAACATTTGATATGATGCTATTTTGAAAGTTCTCTAATATCAAAGATGCAATTTTTGCTTTCGCTATTGCATGGATCAATGTTAAACAACTGACAATCGAGAAAACGTTTTTTACAATTATGAATAATGGAAAAGAAGTTAAAGGCAAAGATGTTACTGAAGACGTGATTTGTTCTAAAGGTATTGGTAGTTTGGCAAATCAGAGCGAGGATATGAAAGAGATAGAAGAGTCCGACATTGAAGCTTAAAAACATTGTGATCGTAAAAAACAAGGTTACCAAGTACTGACAGGAGATGCAATAATGGATGAAGGGGAAATTCCACGCGACACCTCTCAAGTAGATCAAGAAGTTCTAAGTGATGGTGATGATGATTTAAACATGAAGAAAGTACTTTATGGACAAACTGCTGAAGCCATAGGCGTGTCATTAAATTTTTTTGAACAACATAAGGATCCTGTAATACATATTTTACACTGGCAAAATATAAAACAAATGATAAAAAATAACACGGTACGCACAGAAGAAATTTTCAGATTTTCATATAGCTTTTCTAGAACTTTTTGGTATGAAGATTACGAATCTGATGTTGGTTGTTTCCAATCAGGTCAAATGTTGTTTCGAATTTTATTCGTACGCCATGCAGCCAACCCATACCTGCCTCATAAATTTAACTCAAACCGGGTTTCTCAGGAATTGCTTTTTACCTTACGAATGCAAAACGCCAATAGAAGAATAGCATGCATACACCACATAAACAGGGTTGACAATTTTGGCGTTTCTTAATTCTACAGCTTTTTTGCTTTGGCGCTTGGTGCGTAAATTTTGCTATTAGTTTTTAGCTTTGCATCGTGTTTGACTACTATTGCATAATAAGTAGCGTGCCCCAACTTCACCTAACGATAGAAAAAATGTCAGGCGAGGCATCTGTGACTCGTTCAGAATTGGACTGGTCTAGTGCCCTCATGTCTCTGTGATTTGTGATTGCGCATTAAGTCTGGTTCCGTTACGGGTAAACTAGCTAGACATATGTTTCCGAACTATCGTTCTCAGATAGTTACGTCAAGGAACTTCAACGCTTTCTTGGATTAATTACTTATTTATCTAAGTTCTTTTAAGAACTTATCAGAATTATTAGCTCCACTTAGAGTGCCGTTAGAAAAAGATGATGAAAGGAGATGGGAGAATGAACAAAAAGAAGCATTCTGTAAATTAAAAGAAATATTAAAAAACCCTCCAGTACTTGGTAATTTTAACCCAAATTTACCTATTTTATTATCTGTAGATGCTACTAGTACTGCATATGGTGGGGCATTAATTCAGAATGGTCACCCAATAGCTTATTACTCCAAATCTTTAACTAAAACGCAGATCAATTATAGTCAAATTGAAAAAGAAGCATTGGCCATATTACTGGCTTGCAAGAAATTTCCTGTTTATATATGGGGAAACAAAAATCTGATAGTAGAATCAGATCATAAGCCGTTAGAAACCATATTCAGGAAGCCATTGACTGAAGCGCCTCCCAGACTACAGAGAATCCTATTTGAAATACTGCCATATCCCACAATTGTGTACAAAAAAGGAACGATGTTGTACATAGCTGATATACTGAGCAGAGACTGCGCAAAAAATGTTCATGATGACGAGGATGAAAACTCATTTGAGACATGTGTAATAATACCAATGAGTAAAACGAGATTTCAGCAGTTAAAACAAGAGACAAATACAGATATAGAATTGGTGGAATTAAAACAGCAAATACTTGTAGGATGGCCCGACAGAATAAGCGAAGTTCCGGCTTCTCTAAGAAAATACTGGTCTTACAGGCACGAACTAGCAACTTATGAAGATATCATATTCAAAAATGATAAAATAATGATACCTCCGAGACTACAAGAAGTTGTTCTCAAATGTTGTCACTTTAGTCACAAAGGTATCACTGGTACTCTCTGATTGGCCAGAGATTTTGCGTATTTTGGCCAAGAATGTCTGTAGACATTATTAAATTGGTGCAAAACTGCAAGATTGGTACGAAGGGACAAAAAGAGAATCCTAAAGAAAAAATTTTACTTCAAGAGTATCCAGAACGGCCATGGCAAATATTCGCTTCTGATATTTATCATTTGAAGGACAAGGAATACTTGCTAATGGCAGATAGCTATTCAGGTTATTTTGACTTCGTGCAATTATCAAGCTTAACCAGCAGGTCAATAACTCGAGCATTTAGATGTTGGTTTGCTACATTTAGAATACCTGATATTCTTCGTACAGATGGAGGAAAACAATATGTATCTGAAGAATTTAAAGAATTTGCTAGAAGATGGAGGTTTGAACATAGAGTTTCCAGTCCACAGTTTCCCAGACCGAATGGTTTAGGAGAGCGATATGTACAAGAAGCAAGATCGATACTAGATAAATGTATAGAAGAAGGTTCAGATATCCAGGTAGCCCTTTTACATCACAGAAACACACCAAGAGACACCCTAGGTTCTCCAATGCAAAGATTAATGGGTCGAAGAACTAAAACGTTCATTCCCATTAATACAAAGTTATTATTACCTGAAACAGTTAAAAAAATTTCTGAAAAGTTGAAAAATATTAAACTAAAAGAGAAGAAATGTGCAGATAGAGCAAAAGCAAATTTACCAGAATTTTAAAATGATGAAAAAGTATTAATTAGAAAGAGACACAAGGAATGGACTCCTGCAACAGTTGTAAAGAAGGCAGAAGAACCAAGCTCGTGGATTGTACAATAGGGTGGTCCAACAAAAAAAGCAAAGTCGGAAATCTTATGTTCTCACCCCCTAGGATTATTGTATATCGAAAAAAAAAGTACCCCTATTTTTTATTTTGAAATCGGACGATGTTTAGGGGTGCCTCAAAGCCCTTAAAGGTTCCAATGTATTTTATATGGGAAAAAAAAACTCTTTCATAGGTTTGGTATAGAATTTTAGAAAATCAATATTTTTCAATGGGACTACTCTGTTTCTCTTCAGAAATGTTCAGAAAATGACCAATAATATATTTATCAAAATATTTTATATTAAAAAATAGTAATAAATATTTTTTAACGATTTTTCTGTTTCTTTCATTTATGGGGTTCTTTGCGGGTCTGTAAAAAATAGTTAATATAAAAAATTTAACAAATAAATTATTGGATGTCATTCTCTAAACATTTCTGAAGAGAAACACAGTAGTCCGGTTGAAAAATATTGATTTTCTAGGATTCTATGCCAAATCTACGAAAACGTGTTTTTTTTCTCATATAAAATACATGGGAAACTTTAAGGGCTTTGAGGCACCCCTAAACATCGTTCGATTTCAAAATAAAAAATAGGGGTACTTCTTTTTTCGATATAGAATAATCCTAGGGGGTGAGAGCATAGGATTTCCGACTTTGCTTTTTTGTTGGACCACCCTATTGTACAAACACCAGATGGTACACAATATCGAAGAAATTCATGGTTCATCAAAAGAAATCACTCAAGAGCTACAATAAATAAATCATGGCGATGATGTTAAGCAGTTGACAGTAGTGTGTCAAATCAAGAACCAAAAGCACAAGCAACGAATGATCAATTTCTTCAACAACAATATACTTATATCAAGATATGGTAGAGTAATTAAGAAACCAAACAGACTGAATTTATAACTGCAGAATTAGTTGATGTGTTGTGATTGATATATGTTATTTGTTAAATGAATGATGTGTAATTTATTTATTTTATTAGAAAAAGAGAGATGTAATAGAGGGATCTAGTTACAGATAGATAAACAAACATTGTACTAGTTTGACATTAGTAAATCGAACACGTTAATAAATTAATTATTTAAATAACATGTTTTATTGGGTAATTATTATAAATAATAACATAAAACATGACATTATTTAATGTCAATTCTACTGCTATTGAGAGACATAGTACCAACGACAGTAATAGTAGTAGCTTGTAATAATGTAAATTCAGCTTTAGATACTTTTTATGACATCATCAATTTAATTTTTGACGATTGTATTCCAAAATCTAGTAATAACAAAAGTAAATATCCTACATGATTTAATAACGAAATAATACAGTTATTACAAGCAAACAACAGGTATCACAAACTCAAACATCTTTCAGACAATTATTTACAACAATATAAAGAATGCAGACGGAGGTTGAAGTCTCTTACTTCTATTGTTTACCATAATTACTTATCTAATATCGAAACTCATATTATGAATGATACAAATAAATTCTGGAACTATATAAAATATAAAAAAAGAAATAGTAGTTGTGTCACTAATTACACCCACAGAGGTGACAAATTGAACACTGCAGAAGTTGCTGACGCATTTGCGAATCATTTTCAGTCCGTTTTCTCTACTCAACCTTCTACCTACAATGTTCGAGATTTTGATTGTCAATCAGTTTGTACCAACGATTTGTTCACACTTACTGAATTACTAGAAGTTGATTACAATAATGCTCTTAAGAATTTAAAACCAAAGAGAGCTGCTGGACCGGATAATATACCGCCATACATACTAAAAGCTTGTGGAGAATGGTTGCAAGTACCTCTTTTATATATTTATAATTTAGCCTTAAAAACTAATACGTTCCCAGATAAATGGAAAGAATCCTATATAACGCCGATACACAAGTCTGGTCCCAAAGAGGCTGTCGAAAACTACAGGCCAATTGCTATACTATCCGCTCCAGCAAAACTCTTTGAGCAGATAATTTACTCCAAAGTCTTTTCTCACATTAAACCTTACATTACAAGTCATCAACATGGCTTTGTGCCCAAAAAATCAACTACTACTAACTTATTGGAATTTTCAAATGATGTGCTCTCCAAATTACAATGTAAAAAACAAGTGGACGTTATATATACTGACTTTCGAAAAGCTTTTGACACCGTTGACCATGACATATTATTAAAAAAGTTATACAACTGTGGACTTGGACCAACTTTGCAATTTTTTAGTAGTTACCTTTGTTCTAGAAAAATTTATGTAAGATTTGGAGGTAACACGTCTGGGAAATACACAGCAAATTCAGGTGTCCCTCAGGGTTCAAATTTAGGGCCTTTACTGTTTTTAATTTTTATTAATGATTTACCTTTAGCCTGCAAATATTCCAAAGTTCTTCTATTTGCCGATGACTTAAAGTTTTATAGAGTCGTTGAGAATAATACTGATTTTCAATGTTTACAAGAAGATGTCCAGGCAATATATAATTGGAGTATTGACAACAAATTATACCTGAATGCTGACAAATGCTTCATTATGTGCTGTATATCCAGACGTTTACCTACCACAAACAATTATATTTTGGGCACTGAGGTGTTAACACGAGTAGAAGAGATTAAAGATTTGGGTGTAACTTATGACACAAAACTGAATTTTAATCGTCATATAGATAATATTGTTGCAAAAAGTCAACAAAAATTAGGATTTGTGTTAAGAAATTCATTAAACTTTAATAATCTAAAAACTATAACCAAGCTATATCAAACTCTTGTTAGACCTCTATTAGAATATCTATCACCTATTTGGAATCCAATGCTCATGTATCAAATTGAAAAGATTGAGAAAGTTCAAAAGCGTTTTTTAAGATTTTTATATTTTAAAAAATATGGAACATATCCAGATTATCGAACTGTTCGTTCAGAAGATCATAAAACAGAATTTAATTACTTGAGCCTAGCAGCGCGTAGAAAATTTAATTCCGCTATTTTATGTTATAAAATCTGGAACAATCTTATAGACAGCCCCGAACTGCTAAGTTTATTACAAATAAAAGTTCCACCACGATCCATTCGTTCTTCTGTCATGTTTCGCATTCCTCTGCAATTGCGTAGTACCTTGCTTCCACCCATGATTACTATATTACGACTTATGAATGAATTATTAATTATTACAGATTTAGATTTATCAATATCATTAAATAGATATAAAAAAATTATATTTGACTACTTTAGTAAGTAAAATTACTAATTATACAAGTTTAAAGTAATTAGTTTGGTATGCAGCTTCAACAGTTAAAACTCAAAGAAAACTCAATTCATGTTATATTGAACTCAATACTATTATTACTACAGAATAGCAATCAATTTAGGATTATTCTTATTAAGCAATCACTATTAATTTCCTTTTTATTAATGTAAGAAAAATTATTATTATTATTATTATTATAATTATTATTATTAAATTAATATTAACATTGAGCAAAGCAAATTTTACATTAATTAATAATTACATTATGTTATTGTTCTGTAAGAAGGGCAGAGCCCCTGTTGAACAATTAAGTTAAATAAATAAATACTGCCAGGTGCTTTTTCAAAGCGCTTGCGACTTCTGCAGAAATTACAGAAATTAAGACAGAGATAATTTATTAATAGATTTGATATTATGCAAACAGTTGCATGTTGATATGAAATAAATGTTGAAAAGCTCAAGACCATTCAACCAAGGAGACTGCAGAAAATGTTTATGGTACTCTAACTAACCTTCGAGGCATAAAATGCTGGTCCATCAAAAAGATACAGATGAACAGTTAGCGAAGAAGCGAGAAAAAAGATTTCAAGCTATTTAGAAGAAATAAATAAAGCTGAATAGTTAATTTAGAACAGGTTATCCATGCAAATCTTCCAGATAAGAAACTAATGAGAAAATTCTCAACTTATGTTTAGCATCTTCGAATCCACTTATAGCCAATTTTGAAGCATAGTCGAAAACAAAACTGAAATCTTCAAATCTTTGGAAATATCCAAACGTTGGAAACATTAATGAAAAAGAAGATTTAGATGAAAATTTCTCTGATGAAGAATGCTTTTAAAAATAATAATAAGAAGAAACAGTTTTGCATTCAAAAGGTTTTTTTTTGGGGGCAAAGAGAAAAATTTATTTTTCCCTTTGCCGAAAAACGCTGATAAAGTGTCCCAACTAGTAAGAGCACGTAAAAAAGAATTTAGTCTTCCAAAAAAAAGCTTACTAATCAGTTTTCAAAAATTAAAGAGCACATTCTTTTTTTACGTTGCCAGAAGTAGATGAAGAAACTAACAGTGCTTTACACAAGAAACACAAGTAAATAATAATACAATATTCTTTATTTAAATCTGACGATAACTAAAGTTTCAGACTTAAACGGAATCTGGTTAAATTATGGAATTCCATTCCATCAATTTGACTTTTAACTAAATAATAATTGCAACAATCTTAAAATTGTAACTACTATATTAATCCATCTTAAACAAACTTGTAGTAGAGATTAAACATTTTGAATTTTATTCATATTTAGTTTCGGTGGCCATTTTGTGACAAGCATTTTGCATTTGGGTCAGTTTTTAGCTTAACAGCACAATTTGCTACTTTAAAAACCCCCTGGTACGATTTTTCATACGAAATTTCAAATATTAAGCTTTGACACCGGCGGCTATTTTATAGCCACCATTTTGCACTTTGGACCAATTTGGACCACGGATTCGTAATCTACGATCCTAAAAACCTATAAGTAGCCAACTTTATTCAATTATAATAAAAAATATTTAATTATTAATTAGCCCCTTATGGAAAAAATAAAAATTTGTTAACAATTAAACAGGGCATTAGCGGACAAATATAACATTTAGACTTTGAAATATAGTCGATTACCTACAATTTAAAAAAATCATCAAAATCGGTGCGCAAAAGGCGCTTTCCTAGGTAATTTAATATTCATTTAATCACGCATGTAGAACATGATCTGAAATCTAAAATGTAATTAATGCGAATAAGATGTGTCAAAAGCTTTTATTTTACTATACATACATCTATTTTATTCTTAATAATTAAAAATCATAACTGTTATCTTTTATTAATAGTAAAAACACCTTACATTTTATTCACATGACCCATTATTTTGTAATCAATCTTTGAAACAAATTGCGTGTAGTTTCTTCAATTTTATTTCATAATTACCCATTTACCAATTTTCATAAATTATCAGGTATTTTTTTCAAATAAAAACATTTCAATCTTCACTTTATTATTTAAAAAGTTAATTACAGCGAAAAATCGACGTAGCTAATTAATAATAATAATAATAATAATAATTGCTACAACCCATAGCCTGGAAACCAGGCCCCAGAAGCTATAAGCTTGTGCGGGAGGGAGGGGGCGATTATTATTATTACGTAGGCCCTAAGTGCGGCTACAGCCGACTTACAGATGGAACAGCGCAAATCCCACATTTGTGTCACAGCTAAGGAAAACTGCAGAAAACCTTAACCAGATCTGCCGGCACCGGGAATCGACCGCGGGCCGCTTGGGTGAAAGTCCAACACTCTAGACATTACACTACCAAGGCTGTTTTAATAATTATAACTAATTATTGTAGAATTCTTACAAAAAGCCTACATCACCCTATTTTATGAGAGATATTGTTCAAGAAATAAAATATGTACCTAATATCACCAAAAAATCAACGAAAATATAAAATGTATAATTAGAAATTTTAAAAATTCCCTATCTGCAACTACAAATACTATAGTGTGGGTTTTGTTTTTATAATAAATAGCTATACAAACTACCAAATTAATATAATAATAAATTAAACATTTTCATGAAGAAACGGAAACTTAGGAAATAATTTTAAAGAAAATACAAGTTTGTTACAAAAATCAATATTAAATGTGTGCAAATGTACAAATAAGCAGTAAACGAATTTGCGCGGGAACCAGTCCCCCTACATACGTTAACCACTCTTATGGTATAAAAATGTGTGAAGTTAAATAGAAAAATCAATAATCCAAACACTTGACTTTCAAGCCCCATTGCCAGATCACTGGGACTCGTATAATGCGTGTAATTTGCATCGCGCGTAAGGTCAGTTTGATGTCTACAGTATATATACAACACCGATCGTTGGCCCCCTATATTTATTTCCCTTGAACTAAACGTGTGTATTTTGAGATATATGACGGTCTTTACCCGCCATTTCGAAAATCGAGATTCCGCATCTCCTGATGATGCTTAATCAAGAAAACACTATTATACACATAAAATTTACGAAGCCCAGAACCGGGCTGCGTAAGTTGGTGCCGGGCTTCGTATAGATAGGAGAACACTCTGTTTTAGGCTTGGTAATGCCGCCTAATGTGTATATATATATATATATATATATATATATATATATATATATATATATATATATATATATATATATATATATATATATATATATACGTGCTTATCTATCTTTTTCAACTCCGACGGCCTATAAGGCGCCCGCGACTCTGGCCTTAAATATACAGATACGGACAAACTAGTTATTGCCATTGCTTTATACAGCTTTGTTGATGATGAGCACGTCGAGAGGGGAATTTTTTTTTTGTAAATTCTTTATACTTAGAGTGAACAAATTACCGTACCATTTCGCCTCTGAATCTTTAACATGCGCTTTTCACTCCTATTTGTATATCTTATATATGACAACCAGTTGCGTTCGCCTCCAGCGGCGTTGCTATTATTTCGGAGTCGAAAATGTATTATTTGTATCTCTTAGATATTATAACCATATTACTAAAACACGCACGGTTCTTCTGTCCTTGTTGTTTAACAGCTTCGCTGAGTACCTCTGTTATAAATAGTATTATTTGCATTGTTGTCTATAAGTCGTCTGCTTGCTAATGATAATATTTAATTTAATAGAGATATGCCATATTTTAGAAGGACGGTTGATTATATTTGTATCGTTGGCGTGTAATATTATATCATTTTATCACGTACTTTCATGTATTTAGAGTTAAATGAATTGGTTAAAAGACTTAATTTAATTAATTTAATTTAAAAAGCTTAAGTTTTTGTTAGAAGTTAACTTTTTATTTATTCAGTTAGGGAAGTACATTTATTTATTCTTCAAAAATGACTACTTTAAGCATAAAGGACTAATTTTCCATTAATTTAAAATATTTAATTTAGCAAGTGCAGCATACAAGGTGTAAAATCGCTTCACGCACGATACAGCTTTATGTGCATTTTATTTCAAACCCTAATACTATCTCCCCTAATTATTTTACAGTAAAAATATTCGGGTGTTATAAAGAAAAGAAATATATATGAATCGAATGATACCTTTGGTTACTGCAAAAATAGCTAAGCCTTGGAAACATTGGAACGATCAGAAATCAATTATACCTTGAAAATATTAGAATGTTAGAAACCTTTGGTTACGGATTACATTTGTAGAAGAGTAAAGAAAATAGAACTTCCGTTTCTGCAAAACATAGCTATGCTTTGGAAATATTGCAACGATCAGAAATCAATTAATTATACCTTGACAATCCAACTCGAAAATTTTTAACCAATCAAATTACAGAATTTTTCAAATTGGGACCAATGAAATTAGTTTTATAGTGAAAAAACCACTAGTGGTTTTTTTTTTAGTGAAAAAATGTATGTCAAAATGAAATGTCAAATTTAATTAAATTAATATTAACTACGCACGCTAAATAAAAATTTGCTCGATGTATTGTCAAGCCGAATTCAACTCGTGGTCTAATTTTTTCTTGCAAAATTTATCGTTTAAGACATTCGTAGCTTTTGCTTTTGGAAAATTACACTCGTCTCCTGCGTCGACTCGTGTAGTTTTCGTTGCGAAAGCTACTCATATCTGAAATGACAAATTTTGTCGGAAAAAATTAGACCACTTGTTATATTATTAATGAAAATATTAGAATGATAGATTGTCAAGATGGATTGTCAAGCCGAATTCAAATCGTGATCTAATTTTTTTGCAAAATTTGTCATTTAAGACATTCGTAGCTTTGCTTTTATAAAATTACAGTCGTCTCCTTCGTCGAATCGTGTAGTTTTAGTTGCAAAAGATACTCATTCTCATTTCTGAAATGACAAATTTTATCGGAAAAAATTAGACCACTTGTTAAATTATATATGAAAAATTGAATTCGTTCGTGTTTTGCAGTATTTTTGGATGTGAGATAGGACAAAATGTAACTCATATCGGAGACAGTGCAAATTATTTAACCTTTGTTATAATAAAACAATCGTATTTGTTGTTAGAACATTGTGAAACCAAGTAACGCAATTTCCTTTTATAAGAACCGTATTAGGACATCTTATCCGGACCTTACGAGGACTGAGGTTGTCTCTTTGGGGCCTTATTTAATTGTAAAATTAGCTCAGATTGCCCCTTTTGAAATTCACAACGATCTTAAGTGGTTCCCCTATGTAGTTTAATCCAGAAAAAAACTGTAGCTATCCCGATCGGGTCTTCATGAGGTCTTAATCAAGCTTCGCTAAGTAACTTATCCTTGAAATAAATTGGGGCTGACGTAATCGAGTACTCATAGGAACTTGATCGGGCTTTCCTAATTAGGGCTATCCTCAAATACACCTTATGAGATTTCTAGACTAAGTCGGGTAAATTTCCAATGTCGAGATGTTTTGAAAATAAAAATCTTTTATGTTTCACTTACATATTATTCTTTGTTTATACCTGTGATACGAACTATATAAACAACTGTATAACAACCAGGGCATTATAAACGAGCGTTATAGTCTATAGCGCCCGCTCGTTGTATCGTATACTTTGCAATCGGGTCCGGCGTTCTATTCATAGTAATTTGTTTGTAATAGTCAATGTTTGAGTACGAGTGTGTTGCAACACAACAAATAACGAGTATTTGCAACATAGTTTCTGGGCGCGTGATCCGCGAATTCTTTTGTGCCGAATTCTGCACAAATTTCTTAAATAAAATTAACTTGTTCTTTAGATGACATGAGTGCTATACGGACTTTTTTTGTTTTCATGTTGGTAACAACAAAACATTTGAATTTAAATTGTCATATCTCTGTTTGACTTTTGTAGATTTAGTAAAAGTTGTTACCATCCGACAAACAAACAAAAATCCCTAGCTTTATAAATTACTAGGAGTCTAGCTCCTACGCTTAGTTAGTAGATTTAGTGCTAGAACAGGGTTGGTTCCGACCTCCCCTTGATTGTACTTGTTTTGGAGGACATATACGTCCTCACAATATGTATCAATATGTCAACATGTGTGTTAACCTTTTGTACTCTCTTTATTGTCTTTAGTATATAGTTGTTTTTTACAACTTGTGTTTAATTTCTCTCTACCTCTGACTACGTCCTCCAGTCACGAAAACCCCACGTGACAATCTCCTAAATTAAACAAAATATCGATTTCAGCAAAAACACGTCAATTTATTTTTCGATGGGGACATTTAAATACAGAATTGTCAAAATTTTGCATCTCACACCCTTATCCCCACTCCACCAACTTTTTGACCCCTCCCCCCATTGTGACAGATCATTTTAAAGGGAATGAAAAAGGCGAGGGGTCTCTCACACCCAGAAATTATGTACACCTATTGCCGCTTTACGGCAATAACTGTCTTTATTCCCGTATTCTCACTTGTTATTCCCGTATTGCCGTTTTTATTCCTTTATTCTTGTCTGTATTGCTGTATTCCCGTCTCGATTTCCGTATTGCCGTATTTATTTCCGTATTGCCGTATTTATTTCTGTATTGCTGCATTAATTTTCCTATTGCCGTGTTTATTTACGTATTCCATGCATGATTTTAGCAGTGGGTGTATTTGAATGAAAGGTGTTTATTATTGGTTTTTTTGATAATTTTACAAAAGGTCGTAGCTCCACTAAGAAAAATGTAAACAAAATTCCTCACAAATAAAAAATGATCTGTAAAAAATAGTTTTTTATTCAATCATAATATATGTACATCACATTTTTAAGTGCTGTTAAAGTAACTGCGAACCGAATACGTGAAACGAAGAACATATATATCAGATAGATCGACTCTAAGAAATACAAAAAAAGACACATTGAGATAAATAACAAAAATTTATTTGAAAAGTGAGAATCCCAATGCACGGCAGTAAATAAAATTCAAAAAGAATTCCAGAACTCCAGTAAAATTTACAGGACTATAAAATATAAATTCCGAATCTACTTTCTGAATGTCGTTTTCCTTGGGCTGTATGAAGTTTTCCAAATCTTCTTTCAAGAATTTTTCTTTATCAATATCCAAAATTCGTCCAATGTACCATCGGGTGTCGTAAAACATTACATAATATTTTTCTAATTTCAGCTTTATCTTTCATTTTTTTTCTTGCATGTTTCCTTCCTCTAAGTCTGATTTTTCTGATTCAAAAAATTCTGATTCTGATGAAACTGAAATTACTTCAAGAGATTCGCTTGATTTCGGTGTAAGTGAACAATCGGTCTCGAGCGTATAGAAATGCATCGGTTACAAATAACTCTTTTAAAAATATAAATAATTAAAAACTCGCAAAACTAAAATTACCTGGCAAATCTACATCATAAAACTTTTAACTTGGAATTGCGCAGATCGGCCCAGTAGAACTCTCAAACGAAGCGTAACAAAAATAAGCCTTGTGTTTTAAATAGGTATAAAGTATTTTAAATTCATGGTATAAAAATCTAAAGAAAATAGAATATCAAAGCGGTCTTGGAGAACTCGTAAAGGAGAGCTATGGCGGCATGCAAGGGTTTGTCTATACATCAGATCAATTCGAATATTAAACACTCGATGATGGATGCTGAAAGACTAGACTGCAAGGGCTGCAGCCACCGACATGCCCTAGCTATTCCTAGCATTTGTAATTAATTTATTGTAGCACTTTTAAATACTGCCCGCGTTTAAATACAGAAATTATGAGAATCTAGAGATCTTGTTTAACAAATTTCTTGAACACGTTTATTAGTATTTCAAAAACATGACTGATGAAAAATATGTGTTTGAAATTGGCAGTCAAATATTTCGTTACTGTACATTTTTATGCAAGTTGAAACTGTTACTTCAAACCAAAATTGTTTAGTTACAAGAATTATTAATAAACAAGTAGATGTTTATAGCATTTTGTTGCAAATACTATTTTATACAAACGTTTATTGCAGTTTTTATAGTTATGTTCGTAGTGAACTAACCTAAAAATTAAATATTGTCGTTTTAAATTTTCTATAACTTCACAATTTCAGAAAATAATTATTCTTATTCTCTTATCATTCATGTGGTAATCTTAGTACTATTTTATCTATTTTGAATTGATTTTTGTTTACTATTATAACCACTAAAATATAAAATTACAACTGCTAGAAACAGCTACAGCGCATATCGGCGACTTCAACACCTAGATGCTAGTGATAGAAATGGTTTGTCTATTAAGCGCAATTCCAAAGGTTTACACGCTGGGAACTAACAAGAGGGCGCTGCAAGTGGATGGCTTTTCTCGAAATAATTTTTTTAATTTTTGGATTTAAAAATTAAAAAATATAAAAAATACTAATGCACACAGTGGAAGCTTCACTGTAAAATAAGAATCACGTAAATCGACCCAGTAGAACTCTCAAACGAACTGGAACAAAAAACAGCCTTGTGTTTTAAATCGACTGCAGTCCTTACAGTCTAGCCATAGCCATCACTGAGTGTTTAATATTCGTATTGTTCTGATGTATAGACAAACCCTTGCATGCCGCCATAGTTCTCCTATACGAGTTCTACAAGACCGATTTGCTAATTGTTTTTCATAAACTTTGACACGAAAATAATAATAAGAGTTGAAAGATTAATTATTATTTTCGTGAAAGTTATCACATTTGGTCCTCCAAATTTCAAAAAATACTAAGTTTAAATACCACATATTGCTGAACTCAAAAAATATATACTTTTCATTTCTAGCAAGAAAATAAGGGGGTTCCATTTAAAATCATCGGCCGTGATACAGTAGCAAACTAAAAAATTAAAATTGATGTCCATAAAATTCGCAGGAAAGAAAATAAAATTCACGTGGTAATACAGAAAATATGAATTTTATTCCATACTTTATTTACACACTGTATAGTATAAAGAAATCCTTTATTCAATTAGCCTTTTAAGGGTAAGTGTCATATCACGATTCTTAGAAACGGTGAATGATTTTCAATGTTCAAACAAAAAACAATTACTTGCCGTCATTATTTTTCCGCGCACACTACAACATATACTCACTTCTTCAGAAGACCACCTAGATTTTTAAACGCGTTTGAGATAAAACGCGTAATGGAAATCGAGAAGAATGGAGCGTGTTATTTCTATTGCCGAGTTTATTTCTCAGTATTGCCACGTATTCCCCATTTATTGCCGCGTATTTTCTATTTATTGTCGCTTATTCCTGCGTATTCCCGTTTATTTCTGTTTATTGCCTCTTATTCCTTTGTATTCCCGTTTATTTCCCATATTGCCCAATATTGCTCATTATTTCCGACTCATAGCAATTTATTCCCGAGAAACTGTACACCTATTGCCGAGAGTGAGAGACCCCTCGGAAAAAGGAATCTTTGGAGCAAAATAATTGAAATCGGCCCATGGATTGCTGAGATACCGAGATAAGTCTTTTAACAACCCATTTTCAATATGATTTAAATTATTTCACATACAAACGTCTCACACGTTTCACATACAGACTGGTGCCAAATTGTGGCAGTTCAGTCATTTACTTACAGACAACTCAAGTATATTATTTTAAAAACTGATCTTGTTATTGAGATACCATCTTTTAGAGCCCCATCCTTCTGAAAATGTAACTGATCATCATTGACCATCATGTTTCCTCATGTTCCATTCATGTTTCATATTCATGAAGTTGATTTTTTAATTCTTCAGTTATCAGTTATTAGTGGATCCTTTTTTAAACAAAGTAGGTCAATAATGACATTACCTAGAAGTCCCTAGAGATCCCCCAGCTCGAAAGTCCATTGGGAACCTTTGAGAGTTATTGGAGAGACGAATTCGATAACACTACATAACATTCTAAGCTGCTATAAAAGAAGTGTTGGATGAAGAATGGAATAAAATCACAGCCGGAGAAAACCTAAATTAGTTTTAAATATAAAAAACGTTAGAAGTAATTAAACAAAAAGGATATTCTACAAAATCCTGAAATTAAATTTTATACTTTCTTTCAACATTTATTTAGCATAATTTTCTACTCAGACTCAGACTTTTTTGTTATTTATAAGTTTAGTTAGGTTTTGTTTTAGTTTTTTTTAATATATAATAATTAAAGTTTTAGTACCTCTAGAGTCATTCGTGAAATAATTTTCAATATTATTATAATTTCATTGATTATAAATTATCTGAATCTCTTGCAAGTGCAACTGATATACAAGAATTTTTTCGAGTTGTTATTGTACCAAAGTAGATTTACTAAATTACAATGGAGAAGATGGTTATATGTTTATGTAATGAGCAAAACGTTTTATTCCAATTATTAACGTTTTTAATAATAAATATTTCACTTTTTTCTCAAGTTGCTTTTTATTAAAAATGTTAAATTTCGAATATAAATATGAAATCTTTAGTCAAAAATGTAATTATTCCCTAAAACCATTTCTCACAATTAAAATGTTATTATGGACAATACGATGGGGGCCTCGAATATGGTAAATCTGTGCCTGGATATTATACAATAAATTATTAAAGAAACGTTTTAGTATGATCAGCCGTCATACATTGTTTCTGCTAATATGATTAATTGATTAATATGAACAAAAAACGCAAGTTAAATGCTCGGAGACATGTATACTTAAATAAATACTTATCGTACTCTGTCAACTCCTATTAGTATATATTGTATGTAATTATCAGTTGTGTATGCCTCCAATGACGTTGTCTTCTCATAAGAGTCCATAAGGAATGATGCGTATACCATATGTATGTAAGTAGAAGAATTGAGTGAAACCAAATAATTAATAACATCTTAAATAGTAAATATTGTGTTACTTTATTTATTCATTGTAGTTTTAATTGAAAGATACCATTAAATTTCTATAATAGCTTAATTTTTTCACAACGAAGTTTTGTTATTCTTGCTTACATATAATGTGGGTTATTTACAAATTAAAGGTTTGTCAGTAAAAACATTCATTCTTAATCTTTGGAAGTGATAATGGTTTATGTAGCAGCGTTTTATTAAGACAGTATGCCCCCAAGAATGGCACTTTTTATCGTTAGAAAATAATATAATTATGATAATTATAAATAATAAAAATAATTAAAAAGACGTAGAAAGTTAAATTATTCACATAATAGCATTTTATTGGATACAACAATCGTTGATTCGGCGATGGTCAGTAATAATAAGGTGATACTTACTGCTGAGTTTGTATTGTTCTTAAAATTATGAAGTCATCGTAAAATACTGCGCCTCTCTAGTTTTGACAGTATCACTTTACAAACTGTTGCTAAAACAAACAATTTGTGACAAAGCATTCTCAAATCGTGCTAAAATGTTTATAATTGTTTGGATTTAATCATAAAATGCAGAAGAAAACGTCTAATATAGCCTAATTACGCTTACAATTTTAATAGACATAAATATTAAACTTTATTTCATAACGAACAAAACTTTTCTGACAATGAGGTATTTAAAATGATTTCCTAAATTCATTCCTATACTATAATAAACAAACGAGCAGGACGCGCGAGGGCATTTGCATTGCAAAAGTATTTTGATTATTTTTAAAATACGTTTAAAGTGCCAAGGAAGAAATAAAAAATAATATCATATAATTTTTTTATAAGTAAATACGTAAATAGGCAGTCAATTGAAATAATTTCAGAGAATTTGTGTATTTATTAGACATCTAATTAGATTTTAATAATGTATACCGATAATGGATATACGAATAAACGAGGTCATTTCATAATAATTAAGAATTTTGCTAATCTTTGAAACAAGCTTTTGGTCGGTCTACATTCCTCAGAAATTTAAACAAGTGTTTTTGAAATATGGTTATACATTTTATGTGTAAAACTATGTTTTAATATTTATATAAATTTCCCAAATCATACATAATGCAAGTAACAAATTGTAAAGCTTTTAGTAACAAAATTTTAGTTTCATTTTAACTTGTTGATCTTATGAAAATCTATTTTTTAATAAATTTGAAAGTCCATGGTCAAGTGTATACAATAGAGCAACTTCTTGAAGATGCACATAGGTAGGTTTTGCCTCTATGCTGTGTTGCCGCTAATATGAACAAAAAATGCATGTTAAATGTAGGGAGGTGTATAATGCTGTAACTTAAGTTAAGACGTATCTCGTATACAGCGAAGGCGCCGCCTAGAGTATAACACGATGTACTAAAATGTATCTATGACTGGGTGAATAGGTATTTTTCGACTCCGACCTAAAATTTGGGAAACGGCATAATAAATGATTTCCAACATTTTAAACTACATATACACGGGGATTCGTTTTCGCCTCCGTTTTTTCCACTTCGCCTCCAAAATCGGAGGCGATCGCTATGAACAGACATATATTCGGAGGCGTATCAGTGCTTTCTGCATGTATATATATATATATATATATATATATATTTACGGCCACTTATCAAAGTGAGGACATATCATGAACCGTAGTTAATGAGGACCACCCTTATAAATGGTCACAGCTTAGCAAATTTTTTTGTCATCACTTGTTTACTTGTTCTAGTTATGTATCTCGCAAATATACACAGATTTCTTTGAATTTAAAAAAGTTTTATTTGCTGTGTATAATAATACCAAGTGAGGCTACACTATACTACTGACGACGTGAGGACCATATTATTAGATACGATTTAATCGGCAAAGTGAGCCCCAATATCAAATTATACACAGGTTTTAAGTATAACATGAGGACCGGCGCTGTTGCCATCATTTGCTTTCAATATCATCAGCAAAAATGCATGCTATTCTATTATTGGAATTTGTTAGTTGGTCGGTCGTCAGTATAAAACTAATTTGGTGTGGCGGAGACGGGTATGCTTCAATAGCCATTTTAATAAACCCGTTTTTGAAAATATCTCGAGAACGGTTGGTTCTACGAAAAAAATATAACAGACTTTTTTGTAAAAAAATAAATTATCTATCTTTTTTATTAAAACAATTTTTTAATTGCTTGCAAATTAATGTTTTAAGAGTTATTACACAGCAAAGTTTTCACTTTTTAGTTTTGCTAAATAATTCGCAAACGGCTAACATCTCACTGAAACAGGAAAACATTACAGTGTAATAACTCTTAAAATATTAATTTAACAAAAAAATTGTTTAAATAAAATAGATAGATAATTAATTTTTCTATAAAAAATGTCTGTTCTGTTTTCTTCGTAAGACTATTTCTCCAGACTATTTGGACTATTTACTGGCTCCCTAACTTAACTATTTCCTGTTGGCTGTTCCATTGCCTTCTAGAATGTTTAAACGAATGCTTGACCGCTTAGATCAATTAAATTTAGACGAAAAATTAGATTTAACTATCAAGATTCTTGTGTTTCTCATCATTTTAATGGTAATTGTGCTAGTAATATTAACAGCCTGCTATTACTGGGGCAGATTAGTGAATTGATAGCTAAGTACCACATACTTTACTTTAAAATGTAAATGTATTACTCCTAATAATTAATTATTATTAACAGTTAGATTAGTTTCACTAATAATTATAGAGGTAAATCTGTATAATATGTTAATTATTCTGAAAATGCTTGTAAAATCAGTAAATATTGTCGCCTAATTTAAAATGCTGAGTTTGTTCCATCTCGTTTTTTAATTAAATTTAAAAATTTGTCTGTAATTTCCTTACGGTACGTGTTAAAAAGAATATATGTATTTATCTTCCTACCTAAACCGATCTTGGCTTGTAGCAAAGAAAAGTGGTTATTCTATATTTAGGGTATTTATTAGGCCAAAAAGAATGCATATAAAATCCATATTTAAGTGTAAAAAGATATAAGAAGGGGGATTATTATCGCTCTTGGTATTTTTAATATTTAACTCTAGTTATTTTTTAAATGCTTTTTAAATGCACATACAGTTCATTAGAACTGTATGTGAATCTGCGATTTAAATTTAACCAACCAATAATTATTGTGAATGACTTTTCAGCATTAACTGTGCCGTCTATGAACTCAAATCTTACTAATCCTCCAGCTGACATAGAGCTCTAAATCATTACGCCTTGAGGAAACTTAACATTAGGTTTCAAGCAGTATTTATGGAATGCTTCGTGTTTAGCTCTGATTACTCTTTTGCGAGAGTAAAACTAGAACTGCCTAATGTTAAGTTTCCTCAAGACATAATCATTTGAGGCTGCATGTTAGCTAGAGGATTAAGAAGATGTTAGTTCATAAACAGCATAGTTAATGCTGACAAGTATCTGCAAAACGACAAGTAGCATGGGCTAAAACTAAGTTGTCCTGGACAGAAATGCTGGACTAAGGTCATATTCATCAACTAGTTAAAGTGTGGTGTATCCGTCAGTTACTCTCGCAAAAGATTGATCAGAGCTAAACACGAAGCATTCCATAAAGACTGCTTGAAACGTACCGTTAAGTCTCCTTAAGGAGTAATGATTTAGTACCAAGAACTTATAAATAAAGGAAATTATGATTTCAAAAAAGGCGAAACACCTTGTACGTATTGGGTTGGATTCAAAAATTCAGTAGTGCAGGTACTCTTCTAAAATTAACTTGCCAATACGAATTTTTCAGCCGACTGCTATCAAGAATATCGATAATATCGCCTGATGGATTTTGCCGAAGAGATGCTAAGATAAAGGATGACTGTACCACGATGGCGTCCGGTTCTAAACGAATTTTTCTTAGCTACTTCATGGCAATAGGGGACCATAAAAAGTTACGCCAGAAAGTTCCTTGAGCAAATTTACTGGTGCAAATTGCTGATCCGTGTATGACATATTTCCTTTCTTCGATAACAGAAAGAAGGCGAAGTACGAAAAAAAATTCGAACACTTTTGGTAGGGATTTAAATAAGCTTTATCTTACCTAACCTCCTTTATCTCGATAACCCTAATAGTTTCCGAGAAAAACGACAAAACCGGTAGGGGGCGTAGTTTATCCTCATTATTTCTTCGACCTCACCACCTACAGGTATTGACTTTTAAGGTTTAATAACCCACAAGGAAGCCGTATGCAAAAATCCATGGACTTACCTCAACTTTCCGCTATTTTTTCTAAATTGATTAGACTAATTATAGCAGTCCTTTGCTATAAGCTTTGTATGCAACTCGTACCTTAATCTATTATCTGAGAAATCGCCAACACAAAGTTTGAAAAAGTGGCAGTATCGATTGACTTTATGGTAAGGTCATTTCAACCGAGGATATTTTATTTAACTACAATAGAATTGGTATAGGCACAAGTGAAACATGTAGTTGCTAATAATACAACATATACATACACTTGCTGATCTGAAAGAGCTTCTATCAAGGAATTTCTACCGTCACAAATATCATAAATTTAGGATCGAAAAGTTCCAGCAAAGTATTGATATAAGGGATGCTCTGTTAATAGTTAGTAACAGGCCATGGAAGCTCAATTGGCTAGAAACAATTGCAACAATTGAATGTCGCATTAGTTGACATTTGTTACCCACAATTGTCAAACGTTCCGATTTCCTTGTGAAACGTAGTTAATTTTGTAAGATAAGTAGTTGTGCATTTTTAATTCAGTTAAGATGAGCATTCCGCGAACTGCCCTTAGAGCTATGATTTTCTACGACTATAAAAGACAGTTAGGATACCAGCAAAGCCATGAAATGATTTGATAGCAGCTTTTGGCGATGCTGCCCCTCCATTATCCGCTGTTAGTCATTGGTTCCGAGAATTTCGACGAGGGCGAGAACTGCTAGAAGACGAAGCAAGACCTGCAGGAGCTGCCTGTTCAGAAAATGTTGATCGTGTGGCAAGCTTGATTCATTCCAATCGAAATATTACTTATAGGGAGATTCAGGAGGAAGTGAAGATTGGATCCTCGGCGGTGAATACCATTTGGCATAAACATCTTGGTGTAAGAAAGCTAGCAAGCCGTTGGATACCGCATTTGCTTTCAGAAAGTCAAAAATAGGCTCGAATAGACTGGTGTAAATTTATGTTGCAAAAATTTGACGGAGTAGCTTCCAGGCAAGTGGCATACATTGTAACTAGTGACGAATCTTGGGTATACAGTTACGACCCTGAAACTAAACAGCAGTCTAGTGTTTGGGTATTCGAAGATGAAGACTTGCCCACAAAAGTAATTCGTGGCAGAAGCTTCAATAAGAAAATGATTGCTGTTTTTTCCGCCGATGTGGTCCTGTTGCTGTTATTCCACTTGAAGATCGCAGAACTGTTAATTCTGAATGGTACTGCGAAGTGGCTTTACCACAGATGTTTGCAAAATTACAGGCAGCTCGCCAAAGGACCGGTTTGCGTAACATCTTATTCCATCATGACAATGCATCCTCCCACACTGCTGCCAGAACATTGGATTTTTTGAAAGATACGGAAGTTCAATTGGTAACTCATCCTCCGTATAGCCCAGATCTGGCGCCGTGCGACTTCTTTTGTTTCCAACTGTTAAAAAAATGATACGAAGTAAAAGATTTCCCAACGCAGATGCAGCAGTTACAAAATTTCAAAGAATTTTTGAGGACCTTTCAGAAAATGAATTTTTCGAATGTTTAAAAAGTGGTCTCAAAGAATGCACAAGTGTATTAGTCTGAATGGAGATTATTTTGAAAAACAATAAAGATTTTTTGTTAAAAAATGCAACGTTCTTTTTATAAATAACAATTTTCAGCGCAACCCTCGTATTGTACCAATATAAAATACTTTTTAATTTTTTGAGTGATAGTGTTGCATTATGTCATCAGTCATATTTATAAATTGTTCACCACATAATAATAAAATAATAAAAAAGTACCTACTAAATAAACTATATTTAAAAATATATATGTATAAATATATATAAAATTTTGTATTTCTTAATTTTCTCATTGAATTCATAATCAGCAACCCCAAAAACCCCCAACATGAATTTCGCTCAAGTTGATGGAAAACTTCCCGAGTTATTAAATTGGGAGTGTAAAATGGGGGTTTCAACCCCCCGAGGGGGCGTGTCCCCATTTTAAACAGATTACATTTTATATTGGTCCAGTACTGAAGGCATTATAAAAGATTTCAAGTCGCTATCTTTAGATAGTAAAAAATAAGAACTTAATGCAAAAATTTACTCTACTATAAAGTTGGGAACGACCTCATCATACATCATCACATAGTGAATAATAAATATAATTGATATTCTAAATCTGTTCTAATAAATTATTCTTATTGTTAGTTTTATTAAATATTAATTTAAAAAGACATTTTGATTGTAATATTTGGTACTTATAGTTATCAATTTTTATAAGCCTGCCTTGAGAAGTAAGAATTAAATTCATTGCGAGCTTTTATAATACAATGAAAGTTGAAAACATTTAGTAGTTGTGTAGGAAAGCCCTCATCTGATCGTCACCCGGTGACCAGTTTGAGGTTACAACTTATAACAGAATTCCACTTGGAAGTAACAAATCAGCAACGGTCCAAGAAAAAAATAGTGTATGCAACTCGAACATCATCATTCATTTGTTGCATAATATACTATTTTGGGTTACCTACCGTTATTTATTTGTTCATAATACAGCCTTGGTAGTGTAATGCCTGGCGTGCCGGACTTTCACCCAAGCGGCCCGGGTTCGACTCCCGGCGCTGGCAGATCTGGTTAATGTTTTCTGCAGTTTTCCTTAGCTGTAACAAATGTGGGATTTGCGCTGTTCCATCTATAAGTCGGCTGCAGCCGCACATTGGGCCTACATAATAATAATCGCCCCCTCCCTTCCGCACAAGCTTATAGCTTCTGGGGCCTTGATTTAGGTTATGGGTTGTACTAATTATTATTATTATTATTATAATGACTACTATTTCAATTTAAAGATTAAATCGGTAATGAAATTTTTTTTCAATGAATTTAATAAATGACTTATTTAATTATTGGGTGTATTAAATGCAGAAAAATAGTCTGCAGAGTATGTTGCGTCTAACTTTTCTTTCTAAAAGCAATAATACAAACAAACTTGCCAGCCTCGGTGGATTAGTGGTTTGCATGTTTGCTTCATAATCCAAGGATCGCAGGTTCGATCCCCGGCTGAGCTGGTAATTTTTAATAGCGGAGAAAAATTAAAAACATGCCCCCTTCTCGGATAGGAAGTAAAACTGTAGGTCCCGTGTCAATGCGATGTTTGGCACGTTAAAAATCCCTACTTGGGGTGGAATTCCCCCATATTCGGCTAAATTCTAGTAGGGTCGGCCAAATTATCATAGCAATCGGTGCCATAAGGTACGAAGGATGCTCCGCCATCCTGATTCCTCGCCCAAAAACAAACAAAAACAAAATTTCATTTGTTTATTTGTTCATGACAATTGCTATTTCCATTTAAAGATTTGCATAGAATCTAAAATTTTGGACATTTCTTTAATGTTTGTTTTCTTCTTTATAAAACAAAATTGACAAATTTACTTCTCGAAAAACGTCAAAAAGATTTGTGTCATTTCATATAACTTTTTTTCTTCCTTAAATTGAATTTTCATCTTTGTGTTGCGTTTATTCGTCTTTATTTGATGAATTATAGTTTTAAGAATGCTCTTTTATTATTTTTTGCACGTACGATATATAAGGCTCTACTTTAGTCTCCCAAAAGAGGGAGTAAAGTAGCACTTTTACTCCCTGAGGGAGTAAAGTGTTTCCTTGACAACAACAACAAGTAAACAACAAAAAAAAAAAGTAATCGCGGTACATGTTAGGATTTATTATCCGGAAACTATGTGATTTTGGCAATTGTGCGAATGACATGTAACTAAATTTTCGAAATTTTGAATTTTTGCGATTAAGTCCTTTAGGACGTGCAAAAAATAGCGTATATACTACTGGACTAAAGTGTTTTCTAAGTGTTAATTAATAATTTAAAAAAATGCATTTTAGTCCCTGGATATATAATACACATTATGTCCGCTCGGGCGATTATGACCTATTTTGCGGACTGTTTCTAGAGCGTAAATCGCTAAATTGGAGCACCCCCTTTTACTACTTTTGTTTACGACGTCTCCATAGTAATAAGAATAATTATAGACCATAGCACCTACCTACTTGAAGTTTAGGACTTTTAAAAATATTTTTATTTTAAATTAAACTTAATTTAAACTTAGACCGCACATTTAACGTACGCATTTCGGGCTTAATTAGTGTTTTAGAGCCCTTTATCATCTTAGCGCCTTCGGTTTTCGCTTCAGGTGACTGCACGGGCTCTAAGACACTCAATTAAGCCCTTAATATACTATTAAAGACTAGAAAAAGCCTAATCTTGATTAGGCGAAATGTCATTCGAAAAAAAAAATTTATTCTTAATTAATACAAAAAAATAAAAAGGCTGCAAGTCCTCGAAGATTTATTAATCTCTTTTACAATGTATTTTAGTTTTATTGCCTAATTACAAATAATCAGACGTTATGAAATTAAATCTAAATATTTCCCTATCGTTTTAAATTTTGTAACAGCACAATAATACAACTTTTCTAAACCGATTTCCGCTCGTAAGAAATAAAATCGGCTATTTAGGGTATTTCCGTTCTCTTCTGTAATAGAATTAAAATCAATAGTGTATAACTTTCATTTTCACCGTTGCCACTTGTTCGGATCTCACTTTGCGCATCATTCATACAAGCTTCACACAAGAAATTATACGTCTGAAAAATATACATCTGGCGCAGCGACTCCAGGCGTCAACTCCTTGAACTAATCTGTATAATTCTAACCATTTTGGCAACATCTGAGGTCCAGCCCATTTTTTCAGTATCGCCAACTTATAGCTTCGAAAAGCTCTAGACGAAATATTATCGAATTTCAAAGTGAGGTCCGTATACTTGTCCTCACTTTGTTTGCGGACCTCACTCGAAACGTGAACTTTGTTCATACGGACCTCACTTTATACACTAGCGGTAAATATATATATATATATATATATATATATATATATATACACACATTAGGCGGCATTACCAAGCCTAAAACAGAGTGTTCTCCTATCTATACGAAGCCCGGCACCAACTTACGCAGCCCGGTTCTGGGCTTCGTAAATTTTATGTGTATAATAGTGTTTTCTTGATTAAGCATCATCAGGAGATGCGGAATCTCGATTTTCGAAATGGCGGGTAAAGACCGTCATATATCTCAAAATACACACGTTTAGTTCAAGGGAAATAAATATAGGGGGCCAACGATCGGTGTTGTATATATACTGTAGACATCAAACTGACCTTACGCGCGATGCAAATTACACGCATTATACGAGTCCCAGCGATCTGGCAATGGGGCTTGAAAGTCAAGTGTTTGGATTATTGATTTTTCTATAACTTTACACATTTTTATACCATAAGAGTGGTTAACGTATGTAGGGGGACTGGTTCCCGCGCAAATTCGTTTCCTACATATTTGTACATTTGCACACATTTAATATTGATTTTTGTAACAAACTTGTATTTTCTTTAAAATTATTTCCTAAGTTTCCGTTTCTTCATGAAAATGTTTAATTTATTATTATATTAATTTGGTAGTTTGTATAGCTATTTATTATAAAAACAAAACCCACACTATAGTATTTGTAGTTGCAGATAGGGAATTTTTAAAATTTCTAATTATACATTTTATATTTTCGTTAATTTTTTGGTGATATTAGGTACATATTTTATTTCTTGAACAATATCTCTCATAAAATAGGGTGATGTAGGCTTTTTGTAAGAATTCTACAATAATTAGTTATAATTAGCTACGTAGATTTTTCGCTGTAATTAACTTTTTAAATAATAAAGTGAAGATTGAAATGTTTTTATTTGAAAAAAATACCTGATAATTTATGAAAATTGGTAAATGGGTAATTATGAAATAAAATTGAAGAAACTACACGCAATTTGTTTCAAAGATTGATTACAAAATAATGGGTCATGTGAATAAAATGTAAGGTGTTTTTACTATTAATAAAAGATAACAGTTATGATTTTTAATTATTAAGAATAAAATAGATGTATGTATAGTAAAATAAAAGCTTTTGCCACATCTTATTCGCATTAATTACATTTTAGATTTCAGATCATGTTCTACATGCGTGATTAAATAAATATTAAGTTACCTAGGAAATCGCCTTTTGCGCACCGATTTTGATGATTTTTTTAAATTGTAGGTAATCGACTATATTTCAAAGTCTAAATGTTAGATTTGTCCGCTAATGCCCTGTTTAATTGTTGTTAACAAATTTTTATTTTTTCCATAAGGGGCTAATTAATAATTAAATATTTTTTATTATAATTGAATAAAGTTGGCTACTTATAGGTTTTTAGGGTCGTAGATTACGAATCCGTGGTCCAAATTGGTCCAAAGTGCAAAATGGCGGCTATAAAATGGCCGCCGGTGTCAAAGCTTAATATTTGAAATTTCGTATGAAAAATCGTACCAGGGGGTTTTTAAAGTAGCAAATTGTGCTGTTAAGCTAAAAACTGACCCAGATGCAAAATGCTTGTCACAAAATGGCCACCGAAACTAAATATGAATAAAATTCAAAATGTTTAATCTCTACTACAAGTTTGTTT
Source organism: Agrypnus murinus (assembly GCA_929113105.1). Lineage (NCBI taxonomy): Eukaryota > Metazoa > Arthropoda > Insecta > Coleoptera > Elateridae > Agrypnus > Agrypnus murinus. Next base: position 39,192,813 of record OV816027.1, read on the forward strand.
AAGATGGATTAATATAGTAGTTACAATTTTAAGATTGTTGCAATTATTATTTAGTTAAAAGTCAAATTGATGGAATGGAATTCCATAATTTAACCAGATTCCGTTTAAGTCTGAAACTTTAGTTATCGTCAGATTTAAATAAAGAATATTGTATTATTATTTACTTGTGTTTCTTGTGTAAAGCACTGTTAGTTTCTTCATCTACTTCTGGCAACGTAAAAAAAGAATGTGCTCTTTAATTTTTGAAAACTGATTAGTAAGCTTTTTTTTGGAAGACTAAATTCTTTATTACGTGCTCTTACTAGTTGCGACACTTTATCAGCGTTTTTCGGCAAAGGGAAAAATAAATTTTTCTCTTTGCCCCTAAAAAAAACTTTTTGAATGCAAAACTGTTTCTTCTTATTATTATTTTGAAAAGCATTCTTCATCAGAGAAATTTTCATCTAAATCTTCTTTTTCATTAATGTTTCCTACGTTTGGATATTTCCAAAGATTTGAAGATTTCAGTTTTGTTTTCGACTATGCTTCAAAATTGGCTATAAGTGGATTCGAAGATGCCAAACATAAGTTGAGAATTTTCTCATTAGTTTCTTATCTGGAAGATTTGCATGGATGACCTGTTCTAAATTAACTAATCAGCTTTATTTATTTCTTCTAAATAGCTTGAAATCTTTTTTCTCGCTTCTTCGCTAACTGTTCATCTGTATCTTTTTGATGGATCAGCATTTTATGCCTCGAAGGTTAGTTAGAGTACCATAAACATTTTCTGCAGTTTCCTTGGTTGAATGGTCTTGAGCTTTTCAACATTTATTTCATATCAACATGCAACTGTTTGCATAATATCAAATCTATTAATAAATTATCTCTGTCTTAATTTCTGTAATTTCTGCAGAAGTCGCAAGCGCTTTGAAAAAGCACCTGGCAGTATTACTGTCGTTGGTACTATGTCTCTCAATAGCAGTAGAATTGACATTAAATAATGTCATGTTTTATGTTATTATTTATAATAATAATTACCCAATAAAACATGTTATTTAAATAATTAATTTATTAACGTGTTCGATTTACTAATGTCAAACTAGTACAATGTTTGTTTATCTATCTGTAACTAGATCCCTGTATTACATCTCTCTTTTACTAATAAAATAAATAAATTACACATCATTCATTTAACAAATAACATATATCAATCACAACACATCAACTAATTCTGCAGTTATAAATTCAGTCTGTTTGGTTTCTTAATTACTCTACCATATCTTGATGTAGGTATATTGTTGTTGAAGAAATTGATCATTCGTTGCTTGTGCTTTTGGTTCTTGATTTGACACACTACTGTCAACTGCTTAACATCATTGCCATGATTTATTTATTGTAGCTCTGGGTGATTTCTTTTGATGAACCATGAATTTCTTCGATATTGTGTACCATCTGGTGTTTGTACAATAGGGTGGTCCAACAAAAAGCAAAGTCGGAAATCCTATGCTCTCACCCCCTAGGATTATTGTATATCGAAAAAAGAAGTACCCCTATTTTTTATTTTGACATCGAACGATGTTTAGGGGTGCCTCAAAGCCCTTAAAGTTTCCCATGTATTTTATATGAGAAAAAAAACACGTTTTCGTAGATTTGGCATAGAATCCTAGAAAATCAATATTTTTCAACCGGACTACTGTGTTTCTCTTCAGAAATGTTTAGAGAATGACATCCAATAATTTATTTGTTAAATTTTTTATATTAACTATTTTTTACAGACCCGCAAAAAACCCCATAAATGAAAGAAACAGAAAAATCGTTAAAAAATATTTATTACTATTTTTTAATATAAAATATTTTGATAAATAAATTATTGGATGTCATTTTCTGAACATTTCTGAAGAGAAACAGAGTAGTCCCATTGAAAAATATTGATTTTCTAAAATTCTATACCAAACCTATGAAAGAGTTTTTTTTCCCATATAAAATACATTGGAACCTTTAAGGGCTTTGAGGCACCCCTAAACATCGTCCGATTTCAAAATAAAAAATAGGGGTACTTTTTTTTTTCGATATACAATAATCCTAGGGGATGAGAACATAAGATTTCCGACTTTGCTTTTTTTGTTGGACCACCCTATTGTACAATCCACGAGCTTGGTTCTTCTGCCTTCTTTACAACTGTTGCAGGAGTCCATTCCTTGTGTCTCTTTCTAATTAATACTTTTTCATCATTTTAAAATTCTGGTAAATTTGCTTTTGCTCTATCTGCACATTTCTTCTCTTTTAGTTTAATATTTTTCAACTTTTCAGAAACATTTTTAACTGTTTCAGGTAATAATAACTTTGTATTAATGGGAATGAACGTTTTAGTTCTTCGACCCATTAATCTTTGCATTGGAGAACCTAGGGTGTCTCTTGGTGTGTTTCTGTGATGTAAAAGGGCTAACTGGATATCTGAACCTTCTTCTATACATTTATCTAGTATCGATCTTGCTTCTTGTACATATCGCTCTCCTAAACCATTCGGTCTGGGAAACTGTGGACTGGAAACTCTATGTTCAAACCTCCATCTTCTAGCAAATTCTTTAAATTCTTCAGATACATATTGTTTTCCTCCATCTGTACGAAGAATATCAGGTATTCCAAATGTAGCAAACCAACATCTAAATGCTCGAGTTATTGACCTGCTGGTTAAGCTTGATAATTGCACGAAGTCAAAATAACCTGAATAGCTATCTGCCATTAGCAAGTATTCCTTGTCCTTCAAATGATAAATATCAGAAGCGAATATTTGCCATGGCCGTTCTGGATACTCTTGAAGTAAAATTTTTTCTTTAGGATTCTCTTTTTGTTCCTTCGTACCAATCTTGCAGTTTTGCACCAATTTAATAATGTCTACAGACATTCTTGGCCAAAATACGCAAAATCTCTGGCCAATCAGAGAGTACCAGTGATACCTTTGTGACTAAAGTGACAACATTTGAGAACAACTTCTTGTAGTCTCGGAGGTATCATTATTTTATCATTTTTGAATATGATATCTTCATAAGTTGCTAGGTGCCTGTAAGACCAGTATTTTCTTAGAGAAGCCGGAACTTCGCTTATTCTGTCGGGCCATCCTACAAGTATTTGCTGTTTTAATTCCACCAATTCTATATCTGTATTTGTCTCTTATTTTAACTGCTGCAATCTCGTTTTACTCATTGGTATTATTACACATGTCTCAAATGAGTTTTCATCCTCGTCATCATGAACATTTTTTGCGCAGTCTCTGCTCAGTATATCAGCTATGTACAACATCGTTCCTTTTTTGTACACAATTGTGGGATATGGCAGTATTTCAAATAGGATTCTCTGTAGTCTGGGAGGCGCTTCAGTCAATGGCTTCCTGAATATGGTTTCTAACGGCTTATGATCTGATTCTACTATCAGATTTTTGTTTCCCCATATATAAACAGGAAATTTCTTGCAAGCCAGTAATATGGCCAATGCTTCTTTTTCAATTTGACTATAATTGATCTGCGTTTTAGTTAAAGATTTGGAGTAATAAGCTATTGGGTGACCATTCTGAATTAATGTCCCACCATATACTGTACTAGTAGCATCTACAGATAATAAAATAGGTAAATTTGGGTTAAAATTACCAAGTACTGGAGGGTTTTTTAATATTTCTTTTAATTTACAGAATGCTTCTTTTTGTTCATTCTCCCATCTCCATTCATCATCTTTTTCTAACGGCACTCTAAGTGGAGCTAATAATTCTGATAAGTTCTTAAAAGAACTTAGATAAATAAGTAATTAATCCAAGAAAGCGTTGAAGTTCCTTGACGTAACTATCTGAGAACGATAGTTCGGAAACATATGTCTAGCTAGTTTACCCGTAACGGAACCAGACTTAATGCGCAATCACAAATCACAGAGACATGAGGGCACTAGACCAGTCCAATTCTGAACGAGAGTCACAGATGCCTCGCCTGACATTTTTTCTATCGTTAGGTGAAGTTGGGGCACGCTACTTATTATGCAATAGTAGTCAAACACGATGCAAAGCTAAAAACTAATAGCAAAATTTACGCACCAAGCGCCAAAGCAAAAAAGCTGTAGAATTAAGAAACGCCAAAATTGTCAACCCTGTTTATGTGGTGTATGCATGCTATTCTTCTATTGGCGTTTTGCATTCGTAAGGTAAAAAGCAATTCCTGAGAAACCCGGTTTGAGTTAAATTCATGAGGCAGGTATGGGTTGGCTGCATGGCGTACGAATGAAATTCGAAACAACAACATTTGACCTGATTGGAAACAACCAACATCAGATTCGTAATCTTCATACCAAAAAGTTCTAGAAAAGCTATATGAAAATCTGAAAATTTCTTCTGTGCGTACCGTGTTATTTTTTATCATTTGTTTTATATTTTGCCAGTGTAAAATATGTATTACATCAGGATCCTTATGTTGTTCAAAAAAATTTAATGACACGCCTATGGCTTCAGCAGTTTGTCCATAAAGTACTTTCTTCATGTTTAAATCATCATCACCATCACTTAGAATTTCTTGATCTACTTGAGAGGTGTCGCGTAGAATTTCCCCTTCCTCCATTATTGCATCTCCTGTCAGTACTTGGTAACCTTGTTTTTTACGATCACAATGCATTTAAGCTTCAATGTCGGACTCTTCTATCTCTTTCATATCCTCGCTCTGATTTGCCAAACTACCAATACCTTTAGAACAAATCACGTCTTCAGTAACATCTTCGCCTTTAACTTCTTTTCCATTATTCATAATTGTAAAAAACGTTTTCTCGATTGTCAGTTGTTTAACATTGATCCATGCAATAGCGAAAGCAAAAATTGCATCTTTGATATTAGAGAACTTTCAAAATAGCATCATATCAAATGTTTCCAAGAAATTAATCGAAACGGTACGTCTGTAAAATCTCTTAGGTGTTTCTTATATATTCTTGGTCCGTTGGTTGAGTGATAGCAGTTACATTAAGTGAAAGAAATAGAACAAAGTTGTTCTCATCTGCAGATCTTAACACTGTCTCATTTGAATGCGAAGGCTGGCTGTTTTACACGAGAGAATTCCTTAAAAAAGCTGTCCGAACTGTAGGATTAATGCTTACTAAATAGTAGTAGTTTAGAAATAACAATGGAATAATGTTAGTAACCTGCCTGTAAACAAGTTGGAAAATAAATAATATCGGGCAGTAACCGGGTAATTTATTTCTGCAATCTTCTACAGAATTGATTTTCTTGTTGGAAAATGTTCGTAGGTGTCCCCTGAATGTAACGTCTAGTTGGCGGGACGGGAGAGATGAACGTTAGCAGCCATCTTGGAAAACACGTTTTATCAAATATCTCGTGACTGTGCATCGTGCCACAAAAATAGTAAAAAAATCGTTTTCGTAGATAATAACATTTTCTACAACTTTTATTTGAAACTTTTTTCTGTATAGTGCATAAGTTTATATTTATAGCGCGCCAAACTTTTTTCAATATGGTTTTTGCTAAATATATAGTTAACGGTTGATGATAAATTTGTAGAACACAAAATTTCCGATAAAATTTATTTGAAGTTTTTTTCTATAAAATTGATACTTTAAGACTTATAACGCTGTAAATGCCGAGTTTACGCACAATAGCCACGAAATTATACACTATATATAATCATGCGCCTCTCAATGCGTCCATTAACTCTCTTCGCTAAAAATGCTTCGCAAATTTGGCGAGTAACACCAAACTAAACCTCTCACTTCTACCTCCAACCCAAGATACGACACGTTACCATTCTTTTAGAACCTACCACCAGGTTCAAACTTGGCTTGGATTTTACCATGATCCTGAAGAATGGGATTGGAAGCGGACTACAAATGGACTTCAACCAATTCGAACTACTATGGCTCCAGCACCCTCAAGTTTGCTGAAAATAATATCTTGCAAATGCACAACAAATTGCGGGGCTGCCTGTGTATGCCGAAAAGCTGGCTTAAAATGTTCCATTATTTGTTCGAATTGTGGTGGATGCACATGTGCCAGATACATTGGAAACCATCGAAGACGAAGTCGATGAAAATGAAATTTTCGATTCACCTCCTACGGATATATCGGTGGCAGAAAACAAGGATGTGGAAGACGATGAGTGACTTCCTTCATCATCGAAACAGCTGAGACTTATGACGTAAAATAACTTGCCACTTTTTGTATAAATAAATGTTTTAATCCGTTTTTTATTTCAAAAAATTAATTTGCATTCTTTGAACTCTGTTTTCCTTTTCTCCACCTTTCCCTTCTCATGATTATTATTATCATCATGATTATTATTATTTTTTATGATGTACGTGATGTACGTGACAAACTATTATATCTTGCTACATTGACAGTTTTTTATGATAATACGTTCTACCCATGCAATTTAAGAAAGATGTATAAATTATGAGTACTTCTTGGCACTATTTATAAGATTAATACATTACATTCACTACACACTACACAGTACTGTCATTTTTCTGAACACTTTTCGCCGTTTTATGTGTTATGAAATGTTTACCGTGTACTATGACCAACATTACCACTGATAATTCACGCGGTGCAATAGTTTACCAAGCTATAGCTCTTAAAGTATCAATTTTATAGAAAAAAAACTTCAAATAAATTCTATAAGAAATTTTGTGTTCTACAAATTTGGTTATTACCATTTTTAATGTATCATCAACCGTTAACTATATATTTAGCAATAACCATGTTGGAGAAAGTTTGGCGCGCTTTAAATATAAAGCTATACACTATACAGAAAAAAGTTTGTAATAAAAGTTGTAGAAAATGTTATTGTCTACGAAAACATTTCATTGCATTATGAACCTACTTTTTTGCTCTTGCTCTTGGACTAATAATTTAAAAGTCATATCATAATTCTTTATGAAGTATTAAATAGCAACTTAGAGGTACACTGCCGCCCATTTGAAAGTACACGATAGACCCGATTTACCTCGGTTATGTTTTCTATAACTTACTCTAAGCTGATAAATTATTTTAAACAAGTATTTGAAAATAATAATAATAAACCTTTCATTCCGCTGCAGCTGTTATAAACACAGACCATGGAATCCTGACTTACACGATGTCATTTTGGAATATTACATATAAAGAGTCGTGCACTTTCAAATGGGCGGCACTGTACATGGTTAGTGAATAACATAACACGAACTGGGCACCTATCTGTCAGTCTTCCCTTAGTTCCTCTGTCAGTTTGTGGATTTGTTTAGGTCGTTCTTTTTGGGGAAACGGATTTACAAGATGAAACCTTTACTGATTGAAAGCTCATATCATAATAAATTAATCTAAATCCGAAAGTCATCAAAACTTGGAACGGACAAAAAGGCAATACTGTCAAAAATTTAGACTATTCCACCGTCTCATGTAACGGGATTTTGCTTCAAAAGCTGACAAAATGTCGAAAGAATTAAACGGCTAAACTAGCGGTCTCTAATAGGTATCTCAGACATGTATTCACATGTTTTCAGCTCAGTAAGGTTTGCAAAACACCCAGTTCATTCATTTTTTCTTAAAATGTTTGCCAGTGAATCACAGTTACTTGTTTATTGTTTGATACACAGATTCACGATTTTTTCCCACATGGTTTACAGTTTTAAAAACAAAGAAAATATGAAGCAATGTGCTTTTTCAAAGCGCTTGCGACTTCTGCAGAAATTACAGAAATTAAGTCAGAGATAATTTATTAATAGATTTGATATTATGCAAACAGTTGTATGTGGATATGAAATAAATATTGAAAAGTTCAAGACCATTCAACCATAAAAGCTGCAGAAAATGTTTTAGTAAAATGTACCTACGGTACTCTAACTAACCTTCGAGGCATGCTGGTCCATCAAAAAGATACAGATGAACGGCTAGCGAAGAAGCGAGAAAAAAGATTTCAAGCTATTTAGAAGAAATAAATAAAGTTGATTAGTTAATTTAGAAGAGGTCATCCATGCAAATCTTCCAGAGAAGAAACTAATGAGAAAATTCTCAACTTATTTTTGGCATCTTCGAATCCACTTATAGCCAATTTTTAAGCATAGTCGAAAACAAAACTCAAATCTTTTAAAGTTTTGGAAATGTCCAAACGTAGGAAACATTAATGAAAAAGAAGTTTAGATGAAAACTTCTCTGATGAAGAATGCTTTTCAAAATAACAACAAGAAGAAACAGAACGCAATGACTCTGAAGATGATATTATACAATATGGGATTTGTCAAATAAAATAAAATTAAATCAATTTCTTTTAGTTGTATTTTCATGCAATTTCTAATAAAAAAGTTCCATTTTATTTATTTTCTATATATCTTATCTTGTCTTCAGTAACCCTAACTGTTTCTAAAAATTATAAAAACACCTATAAAATTTTGCATTCAAAAGTTTTGAAAAATTTATTTTCCCCTTTGCCGAAAAACGCCGTTGAAGTGTCGCAACCAGTAAGAGCATGTAAAAAAGAATTTATTCTTCCCAAAAAAAAGCTTACTAATCAGTTTTCAAAATGTAAAGAGCACATTCTTTTTCTACGTTGCCAGAAGTAGCTGAAAAAACTAACAATGCTTTACATGAAACACAAGTAAATAATAATTAACACAATATCCTTTATTTAAATCTGACGATAAATAAAGTTTCAGACTTAAACGGAATCTGGTTAAATAATGGAGTATTAATTTATTTTAACACTATTCATACGGAATAACTCCATTCTATCAATTTGAATTTTAAATAAATAATAATTGCAACAATCTTAAAATTGTGTTAACTACTATATTAATCCATCTTAAACAAACATACAGTAGAGATTAAACAATTTGAATTTTAATCATATTTAGTTTCGGTGGCCATTTTGTGACAAGCATTTTACATCTGGGTCATTTTTTAGCTTAACAGCACAATTTGCTACTTTAAAAACCCCTTGGTACGATTTTTTATTCAAAATTTCATATATTAAAGTTTTGACACCGGCGGCCATTTTGAATTTTAGACCAATTTGGACCCCGGATTCGTAATCTACGACCCTAAAAACTTATAAGTACCCAACTTTATTCAATTATAATAAAAATTTGATGAAATGATTTAATTATTAATTAACCCCCTATGGAAAAAATAATAATTTGTTAATAACAATTAAACAGGGCATTAGCGGACAAATCGAACATTTAGACTTTGAAATATATTCGATTACCTACTATTTTAAAAAAATCATCAAAATCGGTGCCCAAAAGGCGAATTCCGAGGTATTTTTTTTCTAGGAAACCGTCTAATATTGATTTATCTTTTTTTAGAAATAATATTTTTATTTATATTAATTTTATTGAAAACTGTAATTTTGTTCTTGCCATTTTCTTTCAAACTAAAATATTTAATTGGTAAAGTCTGTACTGTCGAAGGTTTGAAAATTACTGTTTAATTGTTATTAACAAATTATTACTTTTTCCATAAGGGGCTAATTAATAATTAAATAATTTCATCAAATTTTTATTAAAATTTTGAATCTACGACCCTAAAAACCTATAAGTACCCAACTTTATGCAATTATAATACAAATTTGATGAAATTATTTAAATGTTAGTCCCTTATGAAAAAAGTAATAATTTGTTATTAACAATTAAACAGGGCATTACAGGACAAATCTAACATTTAGACTTTGAAATATAGTCGATTACCTACAATTTAAAAAAAAATCATCAAAATCGGTGGCCAAAAGGCGAATTCTGAGGTAACTTAATATTCAGTTAATTATGCATGTAGAACATGATCTGAAATCTAAAATTCCATCTTCTTTTCATAAAGTTCGTTGTATATAATTGTCTGTGTTACTATGTCGCGAGAAAGCTAAAATAAAATCGATAATAACCAGATGTACCTACGACCTTGACTCAGGCTGTTGGCGAGAACAAAAGTTCCGCTAGGATAGTCCCAACTCGGCATTACCATCACATAAGAACGAAAGCATTCGGGAAGTCTCGGTGACTAACCGTGGTTTGTCCGACATTCACAGCCGGCGAGACAAATTACACGATCAATAATCTTACGTTTTGCTGGTAACAGTAGCGGCAACCCTGCGTGGCTTGGTATAATGCGTGAAATATCTATTTTTATACAAACAGGACTGCTACAGTACCAATAATATATGCGGTCTCGTAAAAGCTGTACAGTATATATTCATTTGTATGTAAAAATAACTTACCCCTCGCAGGTTGCGCTTAATAATATGAAATTATCGGTTCGATTGAGGTAGAATATACAGCTGAAACTCTACAGGAAAGCCCGGGCTTCTGAGTGCCTGCGTAACATAGCGGGCTTGGTATGGATAGTTGGGCGTGTATATATATATATATATATATATATATATATATATATATATATATATATATATATATATATATATATATATATATATATATTGTAGTGGATTTTACCCTTTGAAAGTATTTATTTTAAAAGGAATAGTAGATTACATACCGAGGCGGGAAGTGTTTCATTCCTGTCGAGAGCTAAGATAGCTCACCGAGGGCCCAGGCCCGAGGTGAGCTAATGCTCGAGACAGGAGGAAACGTCCCGCCGAGGTTTGTATACTATTTTATTCGGAATCATCATATTTTTTAACAAATAATAATTATTTACAACTGACAACTGAAGTGACAAACTTGACCTAATAATGCACCCGCCCTCTACCGAGCAAACTACGAACTTACAACAGGTCGGGAATGATCACATTCCTGACCAAGAGAGGGATAACAGGTAGGGAATGATTACATTCCTGACCAAGAGAGGGAATTAAAAGTAAGTTAGGAATGGTTAATTTCCCACCCTCTGAGGCGGTTAGGAATGCACATATTACCATATGATTCCGAATAAAATATTTTTTTTTAGGCTAAGGTCCATTTTCGTGATATTAGGTGATCATTAATGAGTTTCCGTTATGAAAGAACGAAATATGAATTTTCTTTTTGTGATTAAGCCCAATTTTATGAGACGCTAATGGTTTTGAGATTTATTGTACGCAAATTTTTATTATTTTGAAATTGTAGTTTCAAATTATTATTTTGGAAACAATCAGACTAATTAAACATTTATAAATTGTGTCATTATTAATTTAATACGTTATTTTATATTTAATTTTGTAAATCAAAAATATTGCATTAGACTGTATATTAAGAATTGTGAATATTTTGAAGAATTTTGAAAATTCTACTAGAGGGCACTTTATGTGTCAGGTTTTGGGAGAGAATTGAAATGTAGTGGACTTGATTAGAGATGCTTGAGGTGTAAACAGTTAAGTTCACCGTGGTATTACTAGATATTTGAATAAAAGGTGTAAACAATAAAGTTCACCGCAATAGTAATTTTAAGTATTTAAAACAAAAGTGTAAACAGCAAAGTTCACAAAAAAATATAATAAATTAATAATAATAAAGATTAATGTAAAATAACGTTCATCACAGTTATAGCCTAATGTTTGTAATTTGTTTATGTGGAAATAATATTTTTTTGTTTGGAATAGCGGGAAATAAAAATACTAAAGTGTTATTGTGTTTTTATTTTATTAAAAATAAAAAAACATTAGATATAAAAGATTAGTAAACAAAACAACAAAACAGGACTTACTCTATAAAATAAAAGAAATAAATCAACAAATCTTCAAGAACGGTAAGCTGAATCCATGTTCCATATTACTCCAAGGCATCCTGGATGGCAGCTTCCTGGCAATCATGCGTCCTGCATCAACTATGAGCTCTTCAGCTGCTGATGTTCCGGCGAGCTTCTCCAGGTAGGAAAATATTGTGTGGTGAAACATTTTTCTTTTGGTTTTGTGTGTGCAAGAGAATTTTCGGCTACAAAACAACAATCTAGATTCTCAGTTTTATGATACTCGTAATAGTTATTTTTTTTCTTATTAGACAGAATGTAAAGTCTGATCGTTATTTGAATCATAAAAGTAATTTATTAGTTTTTTCTTAGGAAAGAAGGAATTTGAGAACTTTTCATGACACTACCTGAGATCAACAATTTCAATTAACTTTTTGAAATTTGTAACATGTTTATCATGCTCAATCTGAGTGAGCTGGCGCCCAACTTTTAGTTTTTATAGAATTGGTCGATTTTTTTTTTTGGTTAAGTCGACGAACATCATTACAATATATATATATATATATATATATATATATATATATATATATATATATATATATATATATATATATATATATATATATATATATATATATATATATATATATATATATATATATATATATATATATATATATATATATATATATATATATATATATATATATATATATATATATATATATATATATATATATGCTTTTAGTACTTATACACCTCCGAACGCTATATACAGCGTACGAGTCGGACTCAAAATCCGGAGGCAACTCGTCGGTATCGGAGTCGAACGCGCTAACCATGTTATTCGGCATCAGGACACCTCCAGGATCATTTTCCACCTATTTTCAGCCGGAGTCAAACGGGACCTATTTACGTATACTTATATACATTTTAGTTCCAGCGATTGCCGCAGAGTCGCTGCGAGATATACATGTATACGCCACGCGGTTTTGTTTACCTCCGCATGTATAAAAGCATTCAAAGGATGTTTTCGCCTCCGAATTCGCGGCAACACTGCCTAGCATATTTTTAGTTTATATTCGTGATTTGTTTTGCTGAAGCCCGTTTAATAACGCGACATTTTCTTATCTAAGGTATCACATTTCTGTCTGTATTTCTTAGTAAATATAATTACATCTTTTTAAATGGAAAGAATGATTATATTATATTAAAACTGTACTCTTATTTGAAATTCTTGCAAATGATTACGAAATTATGACTTATTACAGTAATAAGAATTTATTTTTAATGCATAAATCTTAGATTTGGGACAATTCGTGAAGTGGACCCAATTTAACAACAGCTAATGCTTAGTGATGTTATAAAATTATTGATTTATTGATAGTTATGAACAGTAACGTTTCTACACAACGATTCAGGAAAACATTAGTTTTTAAGATACTCTAACATTAAAATCAATGTTTTTCGGCAAATCTCTGTAGTAGGTATTGCGCCCCTTGAGCGTGGGAAAATTTTGATGACCGTGGGAACCTAATTAGCATAATTAATTGCTCTAATTAAATTGATTGCTCTAATTAATATGCAAATGAGGCGCGAATTAAATTTATTGCTCTAATTAATATGCAAATGAGGCGCGAATTAAATTTTTGCTCTAATTAATATTCAAATGAGGCGCGAATTAAATTTATTGCACTAATTAATATGCAAATGAGGCGTGAATTAAATTGATTGATCTAATTAATATGCAGGCGTGAATTTATTGCTCTAATTAAATGATCGAATTATTTGATCTAATTGCAGGTAATAATTTATTGCTCTAATTAATATGTAGGGACGGCCATTTTGGAACTTTATCATTCGCAGTCTCCTCTCTCTCTCTCTCCTGTTAGAGGACGCATGAAAGAGCCCTCTCTCTCGCTCCTATTAGAGGACGCATTAAAGAGCTCTCTCTCTCTCTCTCTCTCTACTATCAGAGGACGCATTAAAGAGCTCTCTCTCTCTCTCCTATTAGAGGACGCATTAAAGAGCCCTCTCTCTTATTAGAGAATGCTTTCTCTCTCCAGCGCACACACACACACCCTGTACTCTTTCTACTACCTTTTCTAGAAGAAATAATAATAAAGCCACATAGGAATTAAAAATTATTTTTATTAATATATACTGTTAAGGCTACATTTAATTTATAATAAAAATGTTGATAGAATGCTGGTGCTTGAGGGCTTCAGGACTGACCTCTGTTTTCTATTTGCGGTTCCAGGGGCTGTAACAACAACGACAACAATAGAACATTAAAAAGGGGTTTATTGTATAAACTTGATGTTTACTCGTACCTTATTTAACTCCACAAACAGGCAGTCATCATAACAGTTTGTTTTCCCCATGTACATCAAACCTAGAGAAATCGTTTTAGCTTCAATCTGCTGGTTAAGCTCGGTAACCCTTTGATCTGTTAACTTATCGCTGATTCGCTTTGGTAGAAATGTAACATGCTTTTCAGCAACAATAATCACACTTTGACGCTTATCACGACAAACGACTCTTTTGAATTGTAGTATCTCTGCAATTTCTTTTATTTTGTAATCACATAACTTCTTGATTGGCTTCTGGCTAACGGGAGATTTGTTCAATTGTTGTATTAGCAAATCAATTTTTTTCTATGTAAAAAAAATAGACAAAAACTTAACACTCACAAGAATAATAAATGATTATTTTAACTTACCTAGTTCAAGCAAACAATAACAATATTACTATCACCGTAACCGATGTCAAGAACCAACTAAAACGGAAGGGGGTTTGACTGAGCTTTTATAAACTTCGAACCTGCGCGAATGAACATGATTTTAGATAAAATCTTAATTTATTACCAGAACAAAAAGGGTATTGTTAAAAAAAAACCTGCACTGTCAATTAATTACTTGAGACCAGATAAAAATCTAAATTTATTACCCTCTGAACAATGGGCATCATTAAAAAAAGGTCGACACCTGTGCTGTCAATTGAGCAGCTGTTTTAGATAAAAAAGCTAATTTATTACCCTCAGAGCAAAGGGATATCATTAAAAAGGGTAGCGCCGTCAATCAGACAGTTGTTTTTAGATAAAATCTTAATTTATTACCCCCCTCGGAAAAAAGGGTGTCGTTAGCTTTTATATTTATTACCCTCAGAGCATCTTTATTTAGAAGGTATTTTTCACCTATTTTTCAATTATCTGTAAATTTAGACATTTTTTTTATTAAAATATACCTATTTAAAGAAATGGTTTTTTCGATTTATCATACTTCTAAACAAAGGGTTGACAGTGTTAGAGCATTAAAAGTACAGAATAGGAAAACTAACAAGTATTTAATAAAGAATTTAAAAGTAAGGTATTAAAATTTAAAAAACGTTATATGTACAAATTACTTATGACTAAATTACGTTTCTCTAAAAGAAATGTAAAAAAGGTTACACACTACTGCGTAATTATATATAATATTGAAATAAATAAAGATTATTAAAAGTTTCACAGTTTTATTAAAATATAACCTGACAATATTGTTTCGACAGCTGTAATATATAATATTGCTAGTACGAGTTCTATCATATTTACCATTCTTGTTATTATTTAATCTACCTGAGCTCGCTTGTTTATGACATCCGACTGATTTATGACCTAGTAAAAATACTTAATTAACAAAGTCTTGAACCAGGCGCATTCTTATCTATTTCGTAATATTACGCAATATCATGCAATACGTAAACGATGTTTTAATGACAACCAGAGGACGCTACGATTGTTTTTTAGAACGTATAAAAACAAAATCCTTAAAAGCAACCTCATAATAGGGCATAAACGTTTGAAGGTTTTTATTTAATTAGAGCAAATTCCATCGTATTTTAGTTATTTGAACACGATGTCGAACTAAAGAAATATTATAGAGAATGGATTTATCTATCGATATTTGTTTTAAAGCGAAGCCTAATCCTTCAATAATGTTTTTAAAATGATAAACACACACACCTTTAAAAAAGGGGCTGTATCGAATGCTAAAAAAAAAATGCAGGTAGATTCTTTTAAAATTTTAAATCATTATGACAACAGAACGAGTTATAACCCTGTTCAGAGAAAGAAAGCTTATCTTTTACTCAGATCTGAGTGTAATCATTACCGATACGACAGACGATGCTATGCTGACAAACAAGATGAAACAAGCATAAGAGGGCTCGCTTGTTTATGACATCCGACTGATTTATGACCTAGTAAAAATACTTAATTAACAAAGCCTTGAACAGTCGCATTCTTATCTATTTCGTAATATTGCGCAATATCATGCAATACGTAAACGATGTTTTAATGACAACCAGAGGGCGCTACGATTGTTTTTTAGAACGTATAAAACAAAATCCTGAACTTCCGGGCATCACTTGTCTACATCAGCTATCAACGTTAATAACTCTTATTTACGGCTATTGTGTTTTGGTGTATGTGTGTGTATTTGTTAGTCTCGAATAAATCTATTTTTTTTAAATAAAGCTGTGAGTGTTTGACGAACCAAGACAGCCAACCAACAAAGGTAGGAATTTATTATTAATTGTTTTATTACGTATTACTGATTAAAGGCTTTATTAATCTGCATTGAAACTGATCTTTCTCTGACTTTGCTTTATTAATTTGCATTGAAACTGAACGTATTTGTTTATAATAATAATAATAATGTTAAATTTTGTAGTTTTGCAAGTCGGTTTCTTTAACTTTGTACAAACCAAATAATTAATTTATAATATTTAATAACCCGCATTGCGTTCGGGCGTTACGAAAATATACCTTCGTTTATTAGATTAGTTTATTCAAAATTATGTACAGAAAATTTCCAGTATCAACATACTTTGTAACGCATGTAATTTCTCAGTTTTAGCATTAGACGTAAAAGCTCAATTATATTCCCTGTACTTGTACTACTACTACCCGTAACAAAATGGCTCTTTATGAAGTTATTACTGAAAGTGTATCTACTGTTAAGAAGTTTAACACCCAAAAGCGTCGAGTTGTATTCAAAGTGAAACAGTCTTCAGATAGCCAAGACCTATTGGTCTTTTTCAAAACAGCTATCGAGCAAATAATTACACATGCCATGTCTAACGTTTCACCAACCGACCGTGTAGGAATTACTTTCGAGTTCGATAGTTTTAAAGATAAACTCCCCGGCTACATGAGTTTTAGACTGGCTAGTGAGGTTACCTACAAAGATGTTTGGGGAATTCTAGAGAGCATCCTACAGAGTGACCCTGAAGCTCTCAGTACTGATAAGTTCCGTATGATTGTTTCATCCGTGACGCCGCCTGCAGGGCAAGGGCGTAACCGAAGCGGCATTTACAGTACCTTCGCCGAAGAGTGCAGTAGGCGTAGAGGTATTGTAACGATCAAGAATACCGACAATCTATGCCTACCCAGGGCTTTGATCGTAGGGAAGGCCCATGCTGATCAAAGCCCTGATTACAAGAAGACCAGGACTAACCAGGGTGTACAAAAGATAAAGGCCGAGGAATTAATGCGAGAGGCCTGTGTACTCGTCATTCCATCAGAGGGAGCAGGTGTCAACGAATTAAGATGCTTTCAAAGACATCTTAATGAATACAAGATCACTGTGTATGGGTATGGTACAAAGGGCCGTGATGTGATCTTCGAAGGAGCTACTGATACAGAGAAGAAGATCAATCTACTGTATCACGATGGGCATTATAATTTAATCACCTCATTGACCGCTGCCTTTGTATGCAGATACTTTTGCGAAAGCTGTCACGCCCCGTATGATCATAAAAGTCACCATAGGTGTGAAAAGTCTTGCATGGGCTGTGGCAGTTCACCACCTTGTACTAGACAAGCCCTACTCATCAGATGTCAGGATTGCAGAAGAGACTTTAGAAACCAAAACTGTTATGAGAATCATCAGACTAAAATGTGTCAGATTGTTAAAAAATGTGAGGAATGCTTTAGGATCATAAATCTAAAGCTGAGAAAAGAGCCTCATATTTGTGGAGAAATTTATTGTAAAACTTGCCAGGCTCACAAACCTGAAAACCATTTTTGTTTTGTAAAACCGGTCGGGGAAATGTCTGCTGTTAAACAGAACGAGACTCTTTTTGTATTTTTTGACCTGGAAACAATGCAGGAGAAACAGATCTCTGAAGGTGTCCGTATTCATGAGCCTAATTTATGTATTTTGCACCAGGTATGCCCTAGCTGTTATAATGAACAAAAATTGTATTGCTGTCAACGTTGTGGTATCAGAGAGCGGGTCATAAAGAAGGACTGCATTGAAGCGTTCCTGACCTATTTATTAGAAATCCGCAAGAAGTTTAGAAACGTCGTAGCTATAGCTCACAACGGACAGGCCTTTGATACCCAATTCATCCTGAACCACATCATTACAAAGACCTCGCTGAGGCCTGAGCTCATAATGAGAGGCAGCAAAATCCTTTTACTTCAATTAGATAATCTAAAGTTTATCGATTCTCTGAACTACTTCCCTATGGCCCTATCTGCACTCCCTAAAGCGTTTGGGTTACCAACACCAAAAGGATACTTCCCGCATCTCTTTAATACCGAAACAAACTACGTCGGCCCTCTGCCAAGCATAGAATATTACAGCCCCGGTACCATGAAACCGAGGGCTCGTGAAGAATTCCACAACTGGTACGAGGCGAACAAAAACATCGAGTTCGACATGCAGAGAGATCTAGTGACGTACTGTAGAACCGACGTGGATATTTTGAAGCGAGCATGTCTTCACTTTAGAAACCTGTTTGTTGAAGAGTGCGGTGTCGATCCTTTTACCGAAGCAATCACTATCGCTTCGGCTTGCAATCTAATGTTCAGGCGCAAATTCCTGCAACAAAACACCATAGGGATAATACCCAAGGGCGGTTACAGGAGAATCGATAATCAGTCCAAAATAGCTCTCCAGTGGTTGATAGGTGAGGAAGAGCAGAGAGGTGTTGTGATTCAACACGCCGGAAGACAGAAGGAAGCCGTTGTAGCCGGTTTAAAAGTTGACGGCCTATACGAAAAGCAGGTGTTCCAGTTTCACGGCTGCTACTTTCATGGTTGCCCTAGCTGCTTTGTAACCAGACGTGACGAGTCGCTTCATGATGATCCCGCCGATACCATGGCCTTGCGTTACGAGAAGACTCTGGCATGCACGAATAGACTCAAAGCGCTTGGATACGAGGTTATAGAGCAGTGGGAATGCGCGTTCCGGAAGCAGTTAACACCTGAAAGGAAGCTGCAGCTAGATAATCAGCCTATGCTAGTTAATACACCTCTCAATCCTCGTGATGCTTTCTTCGGCGGTAGAACGGGCGCTACCAGGCTAAAGTACCGGGTAAAGCAGGGTGAGAAGATCCGATACGTAGATGTATGTAGTCTGTATCCATGGGTGTGTAAATATGGAAAGTTTCCCGTTGGACACCCTAAAGTTTACGTTGGAGACGAGTGCAGGCAACTCATTGAGGGTAAAGGAGGTATAGAAAACGTTGAAGGCGTCATTAAATGCACCATACTTCCACCCCAGCATCTGTACCACCCCGTTCTACCATTGAAAATACATAATAAATTACTATTTCCACTCTGTTACTCATGCGTTAAAGACTTAAATCAGGGAGAGTGTTCTCATTCGGAGACAGAAAGAACCATAAGCGGAACATGGGTTATTGATGAGGTCGTGAAGGCTGTGGAAAAGGGTTACAGGGTAGTAGAAGTACAAGAGATATGGCAGTACGTAGTCACCCGGTACCAGAAGACCTCTAAGTCGGAGGGTTTATTTGCCGGGTTCATCGACAAATTCCTGAAGATAAAACAAGAGGCTAGTGGTTGGCCTGGTTCCTGCAACACGGAGGAGGCCAAAAAGAAGTATATTGAGGAATACGCCGAAGTAGAGGGTGTTTCGATGGATGCTTCGAAGATTATCAAGAATCCGGGGCTTAGATCGCTGGCCAAGTTAATGCTAAATTCATTTTGGGGTAAGTTATACAATTACTTTGCGAATAGTCGCTTACTAACTATGTTTTTGTTACAGGAAAATTTGGTCAGCGCGAAAATCAAGCAAAGACCTCTATTATTCGGGAGCCAAAAGAATTCTTCGATCTACTTACCAACCCTAGCATCGAAGTTAACCATCTTCAGGAAATTAACCAGGAGGTGATTGCAGTCAACTGGCAACACAAGGATGAAGCGGCTGTACCCTTATCCACGGTAAATGTAGTGATTGCTGCATATGTCACTACTCAGGCAAGGCTTAAATTGTATTCTTACTTGGAGCAGCTGGGTTCGAGAGTGTTGTACTATGATACAGGTAATAATTATACGTTTCTTGTGTATTTTGATAACTACTACTTAATTTGTTTTTCCTTTTTCGCTATAGATTCTGTAATATATGTGTCGAGGCTAGGGGAAGAAGATCTACCTACAGGCAGTTTCTTGGGGGATCTCACGAACGAACTCGAGGATTACGGGCCAGGGGCATACATTATAGAATTTGTATCAGGTGGTCCTAAAAATTACGGGTACATCGTGTATGACCCTTCAACCGGGAAAGTCAGCAGGGTGGTGAAAGTTAAAGGCATTACTTTGGATCATAATGCCTCCCAGCACATTAACCTAGAGTCAATGCTCGACCTGGTAGAGGATCTGAATAAAAAGATATTAATAGAATCCAGTAACATCAGACGGGGAGAACAACACCAAGTTATAACGAGGACAGAGACGAAGACGTATCGGGCGAATTTTACAAAGAGACGTAGAGTCGACGACTTCGACTCTGTGCCTTACGGGTATAAAACACTTCGAGTCGAATGATGTTACTAGGTTCTACTAATATCGCATTTCTACATTCTCGAATGCTCTTAGTAATGTTTGTAGTGTATATATATATATATATATATATATATATATATATATATATATATATATATATATATATATATATATTTATTATCTTTTAGTGGTTGTATATGAGCATATTTTTAAGCTTTCTAGTTTTGTAGCGTGTAAATATTTTTAACAACAGTTATCCCCTTATATTGTATATAACTGTTTTTTCTCTATATTGTATTATTTCTTGTGTTTTTATTTCTGCAACGACATAAATAAAACATCGAGTATTTTATATTAGTCATGACTGCTAATTAACATGTTTGTAAATTTTTGTATATCACTTGTATAGGTAGTACCGTATCTAACTTTTAAGTAGCAAAATATTTGTATAGTAATAAGTACAACACCAGCTGAAGGTCGATGTTTTCAATGATTATCATGATGTATATAATTATTGTACAGTTCAATCATAATAGTAGTAGCCGGGTATGTTAATCGACAAAGATCGACCTTTAGCATAGTGTAGTTATAATAATAAGTGAAGCTGGCGCTGGTTATACTCTATGTACCGTAATTAATTATCAAAAGATGGTGAAACTTGGGGTGATTGAATGTAAATCACAAGAGGATACTTGGGGGAACATACTCATGAAATAGATCTGATAAACGCGATTTTGTTCTTTTCAACTATGTAGTAGTAGTAGATCAAGACAATATTGAAAAGAATATTTGGCATAACAAAGCGTACAAAGCATTCAATAGGACGTTTCATGAAAAATGAGTATGTCTTCATGGTTATCCGAGAGAACCGATTTCAACCTAATAATTGTTTAGTTATTTTGATTATTGTCTAGCTGTTTTTGAGAAACATTATCGTAGAATAAAAGATGTTCTATCATGATTACCCGAGAACAGATAGTTGTTTAGTTATTTAATTATTGTTGTTTTGTTGATGTTCAATAAAATTTTTGAGAAAGAATGTCATAGAATAAAAAGATTAATGTTCTCTATATGTGTATTATTACTATTCTCACCCGTCTGTACCAAGGTATGAAAAAGGTGATAGCTACAACTGAGAGAGAGAGAGAATGAGGTAATTACCTACGAACACCTGCCTGTGATGATGACGTGTCAGCGACAGGATGAAACTTGTCTGCCAGCGATGACTGTTTGTTTATCGTATGCGTGTTACTGAGCATGCGTTGGATCTAGGTAAGTATAAGTGACTATATAAAGCCGTCCGTTGTTAGCGTGTAGCAGTAGACAATACGTGTGTGGCAGCAGCAGCAGCAGCAATTACGATGATGGCTAGCAGTCCTAATTATTATTGTTATGATAACTATGAGAGCGAACCCTTGAAAATAGGTAAGTTGTTGTTTATAAAACTTCAAGTTTGTATGCTAATTTGTGTCTATTTTGTTGTTTAGATGAGGAAGGTTCGGATTTTACAGATCATGCATCATCATCAACAGCAAGTACCTACAACGACGACGGTCAAGCGTGGAACAATGAAGAAGAAGAAACAGGTAAGATGTTTAAGACTTTTGTGTGTGTGTGTGTGTTTATGCTTATATTAATCGATTATTGTATTATTATTGTTTTAGCGTTCCTGTCGCAGCAGTCGCCTCTATACTACGCTGATGACGCTGTAGCAGCAGCATCAGCAAACTTTACCGTCATAGATACACCAGTACTAGCAGCAGCTAAAGATGAAGTACGTGTTCAACTGCTCGGGGCTGTCCAGTATCCGTTGTATGTTACGAGACCTCCCGGGGAAAAAGAAAACTACGACCATATACACAACATCCAAGTAGGACTTATTCCGCCCGACGACGACGACGACCAGGGAGAATTTGACGTGGTAGTGAAGCTCGAATGCGTGAATAGTATATGTGAGTATGGTGAATTTGTGTTGTCGGAACGGGACTGGTTCGAGCTGTATGATATACGAGTCGAGGCAATGTTTAAAAATTTCTTTCATGCTTGCTGCTGCAACGACGACCCCGACAACAGCAACAAAACACATCGTGATAAACATTTGAAATTTCATCTATGTGAGAATTTATACATCGAGATTATTCACAACGAGTTTTTCGGCAACAGGGTGGCCATACATGATAAACAGCGGACTATAAACTTAAAAGATTACGAGTTTCAGTCTATACTGCATTTAGCACCGTTGATCAATCATCATGCTCGAACGTTACGTCACCTCGACTTTTCACGTTTCTACCGCTCAAACATAGAGAACGTAGCAGAAGGTCAACTGAGACGCCATGAAGATGCCTATAAATCGCTCCCGACATCCGATTCAATTTTATTCACATCCGAACTGTTATGCGGTTACTACTCAGCTACCAGTTTAATAGACAACACAGCAGCAGCAATTGGTGGTGGATTGAACTCGTTCATTTTATTAGAAATAATAAAACATTATCCGCAAAAGTTTATCGATGCCGTACGTACACGACTGCTATCATATCAGCCGGAGACAACAACGCAGACGACGTTTACACCGTCATACTAGGGACACCTTGGCGTAAATAAACTTAGAAATAGGTTACAACAAAAACAATTTGTAAGTGCTACGAACTCTCAGCTCATACTGTGTGTGTGTGTGTGTGTGTGAATAATTTGTCAAATATGGATATTGTTACTCTATGCCTATTAAATGTATAACAAAAATAAATAAATAATATGTATAAATATTGATGTTTCATTTACTAGCATGATTAGAAGAGCGTTCATACATACATCAAAGTGTTTGTTCATACCTAGTATACATGTAACGGGTATACATGTATGAGAGAGAGAGAGAACTAATATTGATACAACTACGCCTGTTGAAGATGATGATGATGACGTGTCAGCGACAGGATAAGACTTGTTTGTCAACATCGACAACTTGTTTACCGTATACGTGTTACTGAGTATGCGCGCACAAGACCTAGGTAGGTGTACGTGTCTATATAAAGTTAGCAGTTATTAGGCTGTACTAGTAGCAGCAGACATCACATGTACAGCTACCGCAGCAGCAGCAGTAATCAATATGATGATGATGACGAGCAGTTCTAATTCTTGCTACGACGACGACGACAACTCCTGTATGATCGAAACCCTGGAAATAGGTAAGCTGTTATTGTTTAGAAAAAACTTCAGAGTTTTATTACTTCAGATATATATATATATATATATATATATATATATATATATATATATATATATATATATATATATATATATATATATATATATATATATATATATGCGCTAATATATTTGTGTGTATGTTGCCGTTTAGATCAGGACCTTGCAGATCACGCGTCAAACGTATCAGCAGCAGCAAGAGCTAAGGGTAATCATATCAACACCAGCAGCAGTAGTCGGAGACGTCAACGACGACGACTACAACGTCTGCACCGTCGTACCTTGGCACAAATAAACCTCCTTAGAAATAGATTACAAAAATATTTAAAAAAATTACAAATGTTACGAGACGATCTCGACTCATACTGTGTTGTGAATAATTTAACAGATAACATGTTAAAATTGTCTATTAAATATACAGCAAAAAATAAATAATATGTATAAACATTGATGTTTCATTTACTAGTATCATCACCAGCATTCTATCATCATTTTTTTTTATTATAAATTAAATGTAGTCATAACAATATATATATATATTAATAAACATAATTTTTAATTCCTATATGCTTTTATTATTTCTTCTAGAAAAGGTAGTGGAAAGAGTACAGTGTGTGCGCTGTAGAGAGAAAGCGTCCTCTAATAGGAGAGAGAGAGAGAGAGAGAGAGAGAGGAGACTGCGAATGATAAAGTTCCAAAATGGCCGTCCCTGCATATTAATTAGAGCAATAAATTATTGCTTGCAATTAGATCAAATAATTTAATTCGATCATTTAATTAGAGCAATAAATTCGCGTCTGCATATTAATTAGATCAATCAATTTAATTCACGTTCTTCTAGAAAAGGTAGTGGAAAGAGTACAGGGTGTGTGTGTGCGCTGGAGAGAGAAAGCATTCTCTAATAGGAGAGAGGGCTCTTTAATGCGTCCTCTAATAGGAGAGCGAGAGAGAGAGCTCTTTAATGCGTCCTCTAATTGGAGAGAGAGAGAGAGCTCTTTAATGCGTCCTCTAATAGGAGCGAGAGAGAGGGCTCTTTCATGCGTCCTCTAACAGGAGAGAGAGAGAGAGGAGACTGCGAATGATAAAGTTCCAAAATGGCCGTCCCTACATATTAATTAGAGCAATAAATTATTACCTGCAATTAGATCAAATAATTCGATCATTTAATTAGAGCAATAAATTCACGCCTGCATATTAATTAGATCAATCAATTTAATTCACGCCTCATTTGCATATTAATTAGTGCAATAAATTTAATTCGCGCCTCATTTGAATATTAATTAGAGCAAAAATTTAATTCGCGCCTCATTTGCATATTAATTAGAGCAATAAATTTAATTCGCGCCTCATTTGCATATTAATTAGAGCAATCAATTTAATTAGAGCAATTAATTATGCTAATTAGGTTCCCACGGTCATCAAAATTTTCCCACGCTCAAGGGACGCAATACCTACTCTCTGTATAAAGAAATATACAATACGAAGCAAATGTTTTTATCAAATATGATATTTTTATAAACAATAATAGGATACACAAATTTTTACAGCAAACAAAATTAACAAAATATCTTATTTTAAAGGATTCTCTTACAAATTAAGAAAATTGATGATTATGAAGAGAAACGGCAGATTTTGCAGGTGGTCAACTATACAGTGTGTGCCATAAAGTTCGATCCATATGGGAAAACATTTTAATATTCTTTGTTTAAAGGAAAAAACTTTGTTGTTCAATCACTTCTGCTTCCAAAAATACTTGAAATACGCCATGTCAAAGTTTACAAGTGACAATAGGTGTTTAAATCGAGATGACCTTATTTGTTAAAATATAGAAA
The DNA here is from genome assembly GCA_929113105.1 of Agrypnus murinus. Lineage (NCBI taxonomy): Eukaryota > Metazoa > Arthropoda > Insecta > Coleoptera > Elateridae > Agrypnus > Agrypnus murinus. The sequence goes on from OV816027.1 coordinate 39,218,251, forward strand.
AATCTTATTAAGAAAACATATTGCTAATGACATTTTACGTTCACAAACCGGGCTTGAAGAAATATCCCGACATGAAAAATTCCTTTTTTAACATTTTTTGATACACCCCCATTACTGATTATTTTGAAATCATTAAAAATGCTTTAAAGGAGTAGGAAGGCAACAATTGCAGAGCATATTTTCTAATAATATTGAATGGTGTAGGTATTTTTGAAAAATATTAAAATTATCAAAAAACAAAATAAAACTTTTTGGCGATTTTCCAATTTACAAGAAAACAACGTATATTTTATTAACTTTTTTAAATAATTGTTTGAATAATACAAGAGTTGTTGAAACTACTACTTAAAAACTTAATAAACTAATTCGCAAAGAATAGTACAATTTGAGGTTTTGGAACCGATCAACAAGATTGAAGAAACTCTTGAAAATTTCTATCTAATAAAACATAATGACAAATTTATATCCCAAAATTGAGAAGATATTAGAATGACGTAACAACAAGCTTGTTTGGTTTCCAATAATAACTTGCTAATAATAAATTCCAAAGACCTAAAGATTATGTCAAAACTTGAGATATTCGTTAAGTACTTCTTTTTTGGTAGATCTATATCTTCCTATACCATCAATAGAATTTAAAATTTTTAAAAATATACCGGATGGCCTAGATAAAACGCTTCATACTTTGGAGTTCAATGACGATTGTTACCAACCTCAAAATAGCTGCGCGTTCGTTAAAGTATAATTTTATAAGTCTACATAATTACAATACATATTTAATTAATAGCACTTCTAATACGATATATTGTATTAGAGTTTATATATACTAGTTTCACCAATAAAATGACACTATTTTCCCTATTTTCAGTTATGATCATTCTCAATCGTGCTTTCCACTGCACAATAGCTCACGGAATAGTTTCTTGAAAATCTAAATCTCTCCCTTTCAATTCTTCCCTATTTTTAAACGGTTTCAGGATACTGCTCACTTTTCTCTGTAAAGCTTTAACTTAGTAATCAAAAGAATTAAGGTCTGGCGAATTTGAAGGCCAATGCTTGGCTGAAATAAAATTAGGACAACGTTTTAGTAAATTAATTATGAGAACATTTAAGCTTGTCGAGAACGATGCGATGTATTGCTATCCAAAAACTATAATAATATTTATCTATGTGCAGTCGTTCACATTCCGGAAAAAGTTGTAAATGTCTAATGAAAGTTTCATTGTTGAATCTTGTCTTGTAGATTTACAAGAAACCAGTTCATTTCAGGAAACAAAGCATATACCACAATTTTTAAAGAAAACCTGACTCGGTGTTTGTACAAGCGTAGTAGGGAGATGTTACTTTTTAAACCTCGACTGTTTGTCCGATTATGCTATTTTGCAACTTGTGGGAGCATGCACTATAAAATCTTTTTCGTTTTGAAAACGCATTCGTTTGACATCATTGAACATGTACATTCGCTACAGATATGACTATAAATGTATTTCTATCGTCGTTGCATCTAGTAGGGTACAAGAATATTTTTTCTAAGTGTCTGGGGAGAAAGAAAGCTGCGCAAATTTGAAATATGAATAATTCTTTTACTATTGAGTTTAGATAAGCTGCGATTTTTAAACAGATAACTAGATGTTCATACAACAGAATCAGCACCTTAGAAACTTTCGGTTATCTTCTCTTTGGCAACCTATAAAGACCGTAATTTTATAGGTGTCGCATCGGTTAGCATTTGGTACTAATGTTAGTCATTAGCTTGTAAGCCAGGAATCTGTGTGTGGGGTTCACAGGTGATTAGCTCCAGCTGATGAGAATGCAACAAACTCAAAACAGTCTGTCCTAGAGTATCACTTGTGAATTCCACACATTTCATTTTTACTGTGGGTTAATCGTCTTAAATAGTCTTAGTAAATCTTTTATATTTTAAATTGTCAATTCCTATACGATGTTTTGTCTTTGCTGATTCACTAGATTTATAAATTGCAATTTTGGAGTTTTCCGGAGTTTTTAGTTAGAATCAGGAGCCGGGAGAGTCTGGAACATTGGCCACCTTTTTTAATAACATCAATAACAACCACAATTAACCCTTTTTTATAGAATCTGTTACCATTAGATAACAAATACTGTTTTTACTTCTACACCATTGCATTCTAGAACTGAAAAAAATAAAATTATAACAAAGATTTTGGAGTTGGAAGAATTTAAGATAAAAGTGGCCACTGTACCTACAGTGATGGTACAGTGGCCATTAGAGTATGGTACTGTAGCCACTACTGTGTAGAAGATGGGAATAGTAAAAACCAGTACGCATACATTTACAGAATAATGATTTATTTTGTAAAAAATAGTTTGTATTGAAAAAAAGCCAACTTAAATTTAAAAAACCAGGCAAAAGCTAACAAACATTATACATAGATAAATTAATGGAAAAAAACAGATTTGCTGTTCTAGTAGTGCCGCCTATTTTTACAGGTTGATATAAATAATGTACAAATCATCAGGAACATCTAGGAAATAATATCTGAAATAAATAAAATATTGTACTAAATAATAGTACAGGGACCTGCATAACAAAGAAGTGGCCACTGTACCTACACTTATGTACCAACTACATGTTTTTAATCATTTAATAATAAAATGTTTTTAACATCAACTTCATGTTTTTTAAAAAGTAGGGAAAAACAAAAACTATCCAACATAATCAAAATATTATTATACCAATAAATATTTACATGAAGTAGGTATAAGCGGCCAACGCTAGTTCCTTTCGACGTTTATTTAATTAGCCACTAACATTTATTTCACTTGCCTGTTGTATTTTACTTCAAGTACAAAATTTCAGGTTGTTTGTTTTAAAATAAAAATTTCGAGATTTAAATGGAAATACTTTGTTAATATACTTAGTGTCCTATTGGTACATTCTGTGCTAGATGATAGCACCTAATCTTGAGCAGCACCTAATAAATAAGAAAATGGCGGGAAGGTGGCCACTGTTCCTGCATGGCCAATGTTCCAGACTCTCCCCTACTTTTTCTTTTTAACAATCCCTGTCTTGTAGTCTCCTTATTTGTACAGCGAATTTCTTGTTTACAATATTCATGCTATTGGTTGATTTATGGAATTGTCAAAAAGTTGTACCGGTTTATAAGAGTAACAAACCTTTTAGTAGGTATTTGATTGTAATTTGGTATATATTTTGGAGTTGCTAATGACAAACCTTACCAAACATGTACATTCGCTACAGATACGACTAGAAATATATTTCTATCGTCGTTGCATCTAGTAGGGTACAAGAATATTTTTTCTAAGTGTGTGGGGAGAAAGAATCTGCACAAATTTGAAATATGAATAATTCCTTTACTATTGAGTTTAGATAAGCTGAATTTTTAAACAGATGACGAGATGTTCATACAACAGAATCAGCACCTTAGAAACTTTCAGTTATCTTCTCTTTGACAACCTATAGAGACCGTAATTTTATAGGTGTCGCATCGGTTAGCATTTGGTACTAATATTAGTCATTAGCTTGTATATAAGCCAGGATGCTGTGTGTGGGTTTCACAAGTGATTAGCTCCAGCTGATGAGAGTGCAACAAACTCAAAACAGTCTGTCCTAGAGTATCACTTGTGAATTCCACACATTTCATTATTTTTCTGGGTTAATAGTCTTAAATAGTCTTAGTAAATCTTTTATATTTTAAATTGTCAATTCCTATACGATGTTTTGTCTTTGCTGATTCACTAGATTTACAAATGGCAAATTTGGAGTTTGCCGGAGTTTTTAGTTACTTTTTCTTTTTAACAATCCCTGTCTTGTGGTCTCCTAATCTTTACTGCCAATTTCTCGTTTACAGTATTCATGCTATTGGTTGATTCCTGGAATTGTCAAAAAGTTGTACCGGTTTATAAGAGTATTTTTACAAAGCTTTTAGTAGGTATTTGATTGTAATTTGGTATATATTTTGGAGTTGCTAATGACAAACCTTTCTTGTTGTAAATCCTACCATGCTTTATTGCAATACTGAATCTTTGACCGAGGATTTGTATTGTTTGAGCAAGCTTTCCAGAAGCTGCATGTTTACAGCAGAAAAGTTTTTCAAAATTCCATGCCAAGTATAAAATTTGTCAATTTTATCTTCGAGTTAATTCTTGTTTAAATTCTTGATTATTTATGCATTAGAAATTAATTCTACTAGCTAAGTAAACTACACTGTAAATAAAAAAACCCAGAAAGTATCATAGCATTCTAGATGAATGCAAGCAAATTAGAGTTGCAACCAAATTTTGCAGATTTTTCCCCACAACCTTATGTATGGATATATCTTGTATACCTTTGAGATTTATATTCACATGCAGTCATCCAGTAGGTACCTGTCAGAGATTCTGTTGAATTTAATTATTTTAAATGGGTTTGCCACCCCGATCTCCCAGTTATAGGCCTGGTATGCCCCCGATAGAGCTTCGTTTCGAGGCTACTTTATAGGGCCCATCAAAGTAGCACCCCGGTGTGTGCCCGTTAAGGTGAAGTTGTCTTGAACGTGAGAGGCTATGCATCTTCGCATCAGCATCCTTTAAGTGTAGGTCTCTAGACGATTTCTCATTTTCAGTTTCTCATGGGTTAGCGAGCGAACTCCCTAACCGAGATAAACCTCACTTGAATCTCCTCCATTCGTCTAGGCCAGACATGAAATGTCAAGGTTGTTTTACGTGGGGTACCTGTGTGAACTTACCCCCACGTTCCTTCCAGAAGGAAGTGATTGGGATACGCCCAATCAGCGCGCAAGTTGCATAACCGGCAGTCGTGCAATTGCTACCAGATTGATTCACTGGTAGGAGCGAGGTTGCCTATCCACCCTCTACTAGCTAAGTCGCGCATAGTGACCGAGCAGTTGACTTAACACGCTGCTCACCAGCCAGCACCCTCCCGTCCTCTTTCATGCGGGGTGAAGTACCTCGTCCAGCAATAGGACTATTCCCCAACTTGACGCTGTTATCAAGAGGGACCACTGCCCGATCGAATCCAACCTCAAATGTGACAAGACTTGGTTTTTAAGCGGTTTTGCCACCCCGATCTACCAATTTTAGGCTTGGTGGGCCCTCGACAGAGCTTCTTTTAGTCTACACGTTATAGACTCCCGGTGCGTACCCGAATTTGGTGAAGTTTTCTTGATAGTGAGAGGCTATGTATTCGCTTCAACTATTCTTAAGTGTAATGGCTTTCAGAGCTTCTCCCAATCACTGTACCCGGCTGCAGTCCGGATCATAGGGTGGTCAAATGGTACCTTACTTTATTGCAATATTGAATCTTTGACCTAGGATTTGTATTGTTTGATCGAGCTTCCCAGAAGCTGCATTCGCCAATACCTCATCTTTTTTTGGAAAGAGGTTATATGTCTTTCAAAATCTCATCTTTTCTAGTACGTATCTTTTTCTAATACAATACAAATATAAAATAATAAATCTTGTTTATTGTTTCCAGCCTTATTTTGTGGAACTCCATAATCATGAAATAAATAAAGATTATTAAAAGTTTCACAGTTTTATTAAAATATACCTGACAATATTGTTTCGACAGCTATGCTGTCATTATCAAAGGTAATATAATTATAAACAAACACGTCGCTAAGGTAGATACAAAATAGGTAACTAGATAAAATAATAATAATAATAAAAATTAATAATAAAAATCATAATTAAACATCTAATACTTCCAGTAACGGAGAATTACTGAGCTCAAGTTGTTCATTCATTAAAGGTACCCTGAGTTTGTGTTTGTATATCTCAAAGGCTTCTAAAATGTCTAATTTGCGTTTGTTATTACAAAAATGTAGGAATTTAATATTATTTTGAGGAGTCATTGTGTGATTTTGTTCTAAAAGGTGTTTGGCGTAATTCGATTTTTCAGGATGTTTATTTTTGTAATGACGTACGTGTTCTTTATATCTTATGTCAAAATTTCGAAGTGTTTGTCCAATATATACCGAACTACAAAAAGAACAATTTAAACGGTAAATGCCCGATTTCATGATATCATGTGTTCTGTCTTTAGCATTAAATAAAAATGAAAAAGTGTTAGTGTTGGTTTTAAATGTTATTTTATAATTGTTGGTTTTTCTTAGTATATGTGCAATTTTTTCTGATATTTTGCCAAAATATGGTATAGATATGTAATTTGTGTCTTCTGTTTGATTGTCAATGGGATATATTCTTTTGATAGCTAACCTATAATCTTTTTGTTTAATTAAAGTGTCAATCATGTTCGGATTATAATGATTTGCATGTGCTAGTTGTTTAATGGTTGATATCTCTTTGCTAAAATCTGATTTTGTTAGTGGAATAGTTAAAGCTCTGTGTACTAATGATCTGTATGCTGCTATTTTATGTGTATTGTGGTGACAAGATTCATTTGGTATTGTTATATCTGTTTGTGTTGGTTTTCTGTATATGGAAAATTCAAAAAGATTGTCTGCGTTAATCTTGATATTTAAGTCTAGAAAGTTTATAGCCCTGTTTTGTTCTGTTTCTAGTGTAAATTTTATATTAGGATGGATATTGTTTATAAGAATTAAAAATTCATTGATAACCTCAAAAGAACTGTCAAAACAAGCTAAAATGTCATCAACATAACGAAACCAGAAGATAATGTGTTTAGAGAGGTTTAATTCAAATATTCGATCTTCAAACTTGTCCATAAATATGTTAGCTAATAGAGGACTTAGAGAATTACCCATAGGTAAACCATCCTTTTGTAAATAAATTATGTTATTAAAAGTGAAATAATTTTGACTTATACAAAGGTCAAATAATTGAATTAACTCTAACCTTTTATTCTTGATCAATAGTAATATAGAATTAGTTAAAAGGTTAGAGTTAATTCAATTATTTGACCTTTGTATAAGTCAAAATTATTTCACTTTTAATAACATAATTTATTTACAAAAGGATGGTTTACCTATGGGTAATTCTCTAAGTCCTCTATTAGCTAACATATTTATGGACAAGTTTGAAGATCGAATATTTGAATTAAACCTCTCTAAACACATTATCTTCTGGTTTCGTTATGTTGATGACATTTTAGCTTGTTTTGACAGTTCTTTTGAGGTTATCAATGAATTTTTAATTCTTATAAACAATATCCATCCTAATATAAAATTTACACTAGAAACAGAACAAAACAGGGCTATAAACTTTCTAGACTTAAATATCAAGATTAACGCAGACAATCTTTTTGAATTTTCCATATACAGAAAACCAACACAAACAGATATAACAATACCAAATGAATCTTGTCACCACAATACACATAAAATAGCAGCATACAGATCATTAGTACACAGAGCTTTAACTATTCCACTAACAAAATCAGATTTTAGCAAAGAGATATCAACCATTAAACAACTAGCACATGCAAATCATTATAATCCGAACATGATTGACACTTTAATTAAACAAAAAGATTATAGGTTAGCTATCAAAAGAATATATCCCATTGACAATCAAACAGAAGACACAAATTACATATCTATACCATATTTTGGCAAAATATCAGAAAAAATTGCACATATACTAAGAAAAACCAACAATTATAAAATAACATTTAAAACCAACACTAACACTTTTTCATTTTTATTTAATGCTAAAGACAGAACACATGATATCATGAAATCGGGCATTTACCGTTTAAATTGTTCTTTTTGTAGTTCGGTATATATTGGACAAACACTTCGAAATTTTGACATAAGATATAAAGAACACGTACGTCATTACAAAAATAAACATCCTGAAAAATCGAATTACGCCAAACACCTTTTAGAACAAAATCACACAATGACTCCTCAAAATAATATTAAATTCCTACATTTTTGTAATAACAAACGCAAATTAGACATTTTAGAAGCCTTTTAATTCTAAGTTATTCTTGATCAATAGTAATATAGAATTAGTTAAAAGGTTAGAGTTAATTCAATTATTTGACCTTTGTATAAGTCAAAATTATTTCACTTTTAATAACATAATTTATTTACAAAAGGATGGTTTACCTATGGGTAATTCTCTAAGTCCTCTATTAGCTAACATATTTATGGACAAGTTTGAAGATCGAATATTTGAATTAAACCTCTCTAAACACATTATCTTCTGGTTTCGTTATGTTGATGACATTTTAGCTTGTTTTGACAGTTCTTTTGAGGTTATCAATGAATTTTTAATTCTTATAAACAATATCCATCCTAATATAAAATTTACACTAGAAACAGAACAAAACAGGGCTATAAACTTTCTAGACTTAAATATCAAGATTAACGCAGACAATCTTTTTGAATTTTCCATATACAGAAAACCAACACAAACAGATATAACAATACCAAATGAATCTTGTCACCACAATACACATAAAATAGCAGCATACAGATCATTAGTACACAGAGCTTTAACTATTCCACTAACAAAATCAGATTTTAGCAAAGAGATATCAACCATTAAACAACTAGCACATGCAAATCATTATAATCCGAACATGATTGACACTTTAATTAAACAAAAAGATTATAGGTTAGCTATCAAAAGAATATATCCCATTGACAATCAAACAGAAGACACAAATTACATATCTATACCATATTTTGGCAAAATATCAGAAAAAATTGCACATATACTAAGAAAAACCAACAATTATAAAATAACATTTAAAACCAACACTAACACTTTTTCATTTTTATTTAATGCTAAAGACAGAACACATGATATCATGAAATCGGGCATTTACCGTTTAAATTGTTCTTTTTGTAGTTCGGTATATATTGGACAAACACTTCGAAATTTTGACATAAGATATAAAGAACACGTACGTCATTACAAAAATAAACATCCTGAAAAATCGAATTACGCCAAACACCTTTTAGAACAAAATCACACAATGACTCCTCAAAATAATATTAAATTCCTACATTTTTGTAATAACAAACGCAAATTAGACATTTTAGAAGCCTTTGAGATATACAAACACAAACTCAGGGTACCTTTAATGAATGAACAACTTGAGCTCAGTAATTCTCCGTTACTGGAAGTATTAGATGTTTAATTATGATTTTTATTATTAATTTTTATTATTATTATTATTTTATCTAGTTACCTATTTTGTATCTACCTTAGCGACGTGTTTGTTTATAATTATATTACCTTTGATAATGACAGCATAGCTGTCGAAACAATATTGTCAGGTATATTTTAATAAAACTGTGAAACTTTTAATAATCTTTATTTATTTCATAAAAATAATAAATGTTGTTTCCAGAATTTCAATTTCAGAAAAATTTACAATAGAGAAGTCGCTGCAATAAATGAAGGTTCACTCCACTGGGTAATGAATAATTTTATATCCAGACGTAAAAAGTGTATTGAAGTTGGCGAGGGTCACTTAGATGGTCTAATCTTTAAAGATTAAGCAAATATCCACCCTGTTTGCCAAGTTTCAAAGATTAGGCTTAATTTCATCCAATAAATTTTAATAGTACTTATGGGTATAAGCTAATGCTCATGTATGTAGTATTTCGTACATTCGGAATAAATAGATGATAATGATTTATTATAGCGGAAAACAACTTGAGTTAGGTAACATTACTTGGTAGTGGCACTTCCAGAATCGCCTTTTTTCTCGATTCCCCGTGAATTATGCTTTTATCGATACCTATTTTTTCCTAAAATTTCAAAAACTTTACACAGTCTTTCAATATGTAACTTTTTGTTTGGCGTAGATTTCAAAATACCATCCCAAAACAGATAACTCAGGGAATATTAACAAATAAATGATCAATATTTCTTTGAAAGATTGAACCCTGGTATACTTTATGTGTTTGAAACGAGAATGTGTTTATCTATCTAGATTTAAAACCTTTTGAAACTTCGTCCATGTTTGTTTGTTTTTATTTTTAATATATGTATTTCAACGATAATGATTGATGTAACGGTAATGGTTGATGTAATTTTTCGATTAAATTTGATTGTCGTTTTTAAAATTAAATTGCAACAGACTTTTTAATGCTGTAAACGCCTTAAAAAACCCTGACGCTACACTGTTTAGATTTTGGTTATTTACGAGCTGGATCTGTATTTTCAGACCAAATAGTTTTGGTTCAAATTTGACATTGATATTTGCAATAATTTCAAAACTTAACAGGTGTACAGACAAAGACAAAAACAACAGGATTTTTTTCCTCCAGGGATGTCTGTCGTGTTATTTAGGTCATATAACGTCGAGAAATGAAGAAAGGTATTTTTTACAAAAACTCGTTCTCATTCTGTGGACTTGTACATATATTGTGAGAAAGCAAAAGCAAAGAAATGGGTTTAAAGAATAAACTTTAATTGTTTTCAACCACTTTGTTGTTAGAAATGTAGTTCTGAAATGATTCTAGCTACTTACCACATCGCACATACTTTATACAGTAAGGAATGTCATTTTTTGTTAATTATTTAAAAATACAAAAAATTGTAGGCGTGACATTATATTATTTAATAAAATATTAAACATATATGATTTTCTTCCATTAGAATATAACCGAAACAAATTTACATTATTATAATCTGAAAATTCGTTTCTAACAGAACTATATCTCGAAATATCTTATATGTATAAATTTAAAGGTCCGTTTTGTTTAACGGCATACTTTCAGCAGGTGTCCTCGAACTCAGCAATTATAGCAGACATAAACACGGACTTGATAAACAGAATCTGCTGAATAGTGATAAGTACCATAGTTTTATACCTTGTAAACTTGACAACGTTGATGGAGGCGTATACGAACGCTTAATTTGCCAAAATTATATACACGGAGGTGAATACGAGCGGTCTATGTACGGAGGCTGACACGAACGCGCACTATACAGAAGCATGTATATCTAAAAAATTAAATAAAATTACCCCTCTTGGTGGATTTAGGAGTGTTAGTTCAAGAAAAATTCTGTGACAATAGAATAATTAATATACAATCATTATTAATGGCGGAGTTGTGGTCGTCTGTTCAGTATACGGAGGCGAACACGATACAAAAGCACATATATATATATATATATATATATATATATATATATATATATATATATATATATATGCTTTTAGTACTTATACACCTCCGAACGCTATATACAGCGTACGAGTCGGACTCAAAATCCGGAGGCAACTCGTCGGTATCGGAGTCGAACGCGCTAACCATGTTATTCGGCATCAGGACACCACCAGGATCATTTTCCACCTATTTTCAGCCGGAGTCAAACGGGACCTATTTACGTATACTTATATACATTTTAGTTCCAGCGATTGCCGCAGAGTCGCTGCGAGATATACATGTATACGCCACGCGGTTGTGTTTACCTCCGCATGTATAAAAGCATCTAAAGGATGTTTTTGCCTCCGAATTCGCGGCAACACTGCCTAGCATATTTTTAGTTTATATTCGTGATTTGTTTTGCTGAAGCCCGTTTAAAAACGCGTCATTTCCTTATCTAAGGTATCACGTTTCTGTCTGTATTTCTTAGTAAATATAATTACATCTTTTACCCATTAAATGGAAAGAATGATTATATTATATTAAAACTGTTTATTTGAAATTGTTGCAAATTATTACGAAATTATGACTTATTACAGTAATAAGAATTTATTTTTAATGCATAAATCTTAGATTTGGGACAAAATTCGTGAAGTGGACCCAATTTAACAACAGCTAATGCTTAGTAATTTTATAAAATTATTGATTTATTGAGAGTTATGAACAGTAACGTTTTTACACAACGATTCAGGAAAACATTCGTTTTTAAGATACTCAAACATTAAAATCAATGTTTTTCGGCAAATCTCTGTATAAAGAAATATACAATACGAAGCAAATGTTTTTATCAAATATGATATTTTTATAAACAATAATAGGATACACAAATTTTTACAGCAAACAAAATTATCAAAATATCTTATTTTAAATGATTCTCTTACAAATTAAGAAAATTGATGATTATGAAGAGAAACGGCAGATTTTGCAGGTGGTCAACTATACAGTGTGTGCCATAAAGTTCGATCCATATGGGAACACCTTATAATATTCTTTGTTTAAAGGAAAAAACTTTGTTGTTCAATCACTTCTGCTTCCAAAAATACTTGAAATACGCCATGTCAAAGTTTACAAGTGACAATAGGTGTTTAAATCGAGATGACCTTATTTGTTAAAATATAGAAAAATCTTATTAAGAAAAAATATTCCTAATGACATTCTACGTTCACCAACCGGGCTTGAAGAAATATCCCGACATGAAAACTTCCTTTTTTAACATTTTTTGATACACCCCCGTTACTGATTATGTTGAAATCATTAAAAATGCTTTAAAGGAGTAGGAAGGCAACAATTGCAGAGCATATTTTCTAATAATATTGAATGGTGTAGGTATTTTTGACAAATATTAAAATTATCAAAAACAAAATAAAACTTTTTGGCGATTTTCCAATTTACAAGAAAACAACGTATAGTTTTATTAACTTTTTTAAATAATTGTTTGAATAATACAAGAGTTGTTGAAACTACTACTTAAAAACTTAATAAATTAATTCGCAAAGAATAGTACAATTTGAGGTTTTGGAACCGATCAACAAGATTGAAGAAACTCTTGAAAATTTCTATCTAATAAAACATAATGACAAATTTATATCCCAAAATTGAGAAGATATTAGAATGACGTAACAACAAGCTTGTTTGGTTTCCAATAATAACTTGCTAATAATAAATTCCAAAGACCTAAAGATTGTGTCAAAACTTGAGACATTCGTTAAGTACTTCTTTTTTGGTAGATCTATATCTTCCTATACCATCAATAGAATTTAAAATTTTTAAAAATATACCGGATGGCCTAGATAAAACGCTTCATACTTTGGAGTTCAATGACAATTGTTACAACCTAAAAATAGCTGCGCGTTCGTTAAAGTATAATTTTAAAAGTCTACATAATTACAATACATATTTAATTAATAGCACTTCTAATACAATATATTGTATTAGAGTTTATATATACTAGTTTCACCAATAAAATGACACTATTTTCCCTATTTTCAGTTATGATCATTTTCAATCGTGCTTTCCACTGCACAATAGCTCACGGAATAGTTTCTTGAAAATCTAAATCTCTCCCTTTCAATTAATTCTTCCCTATTTTTAAACGGTTTCAGGATACTGCTCACTTTTCTCTGTAAAGCTTTAACTTAGTAATCAAAAGAATTAAGGTCTGGCGAATTTCAAGGCCAATGTTTGGCTGAAATAAAATTAGGACAACGTTTTAGTAAATTAATTATGAGAACCTTTAAGCTTGTCGAGAACGATGCGATGGATTGCTATCCAAAAACTATAATAATATTTATCTAGGTGCAGTCGTTCACATTCCGGAAAAAGTTGTAAATGTCTAATGAAAGTTTCATTGTTGAATCTTGTCTTGTAGATTTACAAGAAACCAGTTCATTTCAGGAAACAAAGCATATACCACAATTTTTAAAGAAAACCTGACTCGGTGTTTGTACAAGCGTAGTAGGGAGATGTTACTTTTTAAACCTCGACTGTTTGTCCGATTATGCTATTTTGCAACTTGTGGGAGCATGCACTATAAAATCTTTTTCGTTTTGAAAACGCATTCGTTTGACATCATTGAACATGTACATTCGCTACAGATATGACTATAAATGTATTTCTATCGTCGTTGCATCTAGTAGGGTACCAGAATATTTTTTCTAAGTGTCTGGGGAGAAAGAAATCTGCACAAATTTGAAATACGAATAATTCTTTCACTATTGAGTTTAGATAAGCTGCGATCTTTAAACAGATAACGAATAATGTTCATACAACATAATCAGCACCTTAGAAACTTTCGGTTATCTTCTCTTTGGCAACCTATAAAGACCGTAATTTTATAGGTGTCGCATCGGTTAGCATTTGGTACTAATATTAGTCATTAGCTTGTATATAAGCCAGGATGCTGTGTGTGGGTTTCACAAGTGATTAGCTCCAGCTGATGAGAATGCTACAAACTCAAAACGGTCTGTCCTAGAGTATCACTTGTGAATTCCACACATTTCATTATTTTTCTGGGTTAATCGTCTTAAATAGTCTTAGAGTAAGGAGCCGGGAGAGTCTGGAACATTGGCCACCTTTTTTAATAACATCAATAACAACAAAATTAACCATTTTTTATAGAATCTGTTACCATTAGATAACAAATACTGTTTTACTTCTACACCATTGCATTCTAGAACTGAAAAAAATAAAATTATAACAAAGATTTTGGAGTTGGAAGAATTTAAGATAAAAGTGGCCACTGTACATACAGTGATAGTACAGTGGCCATTAGAGTATGGTACTGTAGCCACTACTGTGTAGAAGATGGGAATAGTAAAAACAAGTACACAGGCATTTACAGAATAATGATTTATTTTGTAAAAAATAGTTTGTATTGAAAAAAAGGCAACTTAAATTTAAAAAACCAGGAAAAAGCCAACAAACATTATACATAGATAAATTAATGGAAAAAACCAGATTTGCTGTTCTAGTAGTGCCGCCTATTTTTACAGGTTGATATAAATAATGTACAAATCATCAGGAACATCTAGGAAATAATATCTGAAATAAATAAAATATTGTACTAAATAATAGTACAGGGACCTACCTAACAAAGAAGTGGCCACTGTACCTACACTTATGTACCAACTACATGTTTTTAATCATTTAATAATAAAATGTTTTTAACATCAACTTCATGTTTTTTAAAAAGTACGGAAAAACAAAAACTATCCAACACAATCAAAATATTATTATACCAATAAATATTTACATGAAGTAGGTATAAGCGGCCAACGCTAGTTCCTTTCGACGTTTATTTATTTAGCCACTAACATTTATTTCACTTGCCTGTTGTATTTTACTTCAAGTACAAAATTTCAGGTTGTTTGTTTTAAAATAAAAATTTCGAGATTTAAATGGAAATACTTTGTTAATATACTTAGTGTCCTATTGGTACATTCTGTGCTAGATGACAGCACCTAATCTTGAGCAGCACCTAATAAATCAGAAAATGGGGGGAAGGTGGCCACTGTTCCTGCATGGCCAATGTTCCAGACTCTCCCCTACTTTTTCTTTTTAACAATCCCTGTCTTGTAGTCTCCTTATCTGTACAGCGAATTTCTTGTTTACAATATTCATGCTATTGGTTGATTTATGGAATTGTCAAAAAGTTGTACCGGTTTATAAGAGTAACAAACCTTTTAGTAGGTATTTGATTGTAATTTGGTATATATTTTGGAGTTGCTAATGACAAACCTTACCAAACATGTACATCTAGTAGGGTACAAGAATATTTTTTCTAAGTGTGTGGGGAGAAAGAGTCTGCACAAATTTGAAATATGAATAATTCCTTTACTATTGAGTTTAGATAAGCTGCGATTTTTAAACAGATAACGAGATGTTCATACAACAGAATCAGCACCTTAGAAACTTTCGGTTATCTTCTATTTGACAACCTATAGAGACCGTAATTTTATAGGTGTCGCATCGGTTAGCATTTGGTAGTAATATTAGTCATTAGCTTGTATATAAGCCAGGATGCTGTGTGTGGGTTTCACAAGTGATTAGCTCCAGCTGATGAGAGTGCAACAAACTCAAAACAGTCATTTCATTATTTTTCTGGGTTAATATTCTAAATAGTCTTAGTAAATCTTTTATATTTTAAATTGTCAATTCCTATACGATGTTTTGTCTTTGCTGATTCACTAGATTTACAAATGGCAAATTTGGAGTTTGCCGGAGTTTTTAGTTACTTTTTCTTTTTAACAATCCCTGTCTCCTGGGTGGTCTCCTAATCTTTACTGCCAATTTCCCGTTTACAGTATTCATGCTATTGGTTGATTTCTGGAATTGTCAAAAATTTGTACCGGTTTATAAGAGTATTTTTACAAACCTTTTAGTAGGTGTTTGATTGTAATTTCGTATATATTTTGGAGTTGCTAATGACAAACCTTTCTTGTTGTAAATCCTACCATGCTTTATTGCAATACTGAATCTTTGACCGAGGATTTGTATTGTTTGAGCAAGCTTTCCAGAAGCTGCATGTTGTTTCCAGAATTTCAATTTCAGAAAAGTTTACAGCAGAAAAGTTTTTCAAAATTCCATGCCAAGTATAAAATTTGGCAATTTTATCTTCGAGTTAATTCTTGTTTAAATTCTTGATTATTTATGCATTAGAAATTAATTCTACTAGCTAAGTAAACTACACTTTAAATTAAAAAAACCAGAAAGTATCATAGCATTCTAGATGAATGCAAGCAAATTAGAGTTGCAACCAAATTTTGCAGATTTTTCCCCACAACCTTATGTATGGATATCTTGTATACCTTTGAGATTTATATTCACATGCAGTCATCCAGTAGGTACCTGTCAGAGATTCTGTTGAATTTAATTATTTTCTAAAGCATCTTTTTGTCTTGAATAATCGTGTCATTGTCATAGAAATATCCGACTTGGGCGTCACAGAATTTATGTAGAATGGTGTAATCAACAAACAAAATTTTAGTCATTGGACAGGTGAAAATATTGGCAAGCGTTAACAAAAAACCTACATAGCCCGAAAGTCATTGTTTGGTACAGTGTAGGATCGTTTGGAATTATAGGTCAATACTTTTTCAAACACGAAAATGACATTCCGTTACAGTAACCTTCCAACTCTACTCACATATGTTAAAAACCTATGCTGTTCCCAGATTAAGATGCCGGGGATTACTAAATAATGGCCTGTTGTTCCAGCAGAATGTGACAACTCATACAGCTGGAAATTCAATGAAGATCCTCAGGCAATATTTTAATGGCCAAATCAATTCACCTTTTGAATATTTACCGTGGCACGTGTGGTCAATCGATCTAATTAGAATCTAATGTATTTGAAAACGAAAGTGTCGTCTTAGAACCATTGAGGAACTAACAGCATGCATTTATAGAGAAGTCGCTGTAATAAATGAAGGTTCACTCCACTGGGTAACGAATGTTGGTGAGGGTCACTTAGATGATCTAATCTTTAGAGATTAGGCAAATATCCACCCTGAATGCTAAGTTTCAAAGAATAGGCTTAATTCCATCCAATATATTTTAAGAAAACGTATGGGTATAAGCTAATCGCCAGGTATGTGGAAGCTACCGTTTCTCTTCTTTCTTGTCCGACATCGGCCCAGAAGTCCCTGCTTCGGATATCGCACACCACACCAACATTTTATCCGGAATAGCTTTTGTCTTATAGTTTACATTATCTGGTAGTTCATTGATGTTATCAGATGTTATCAAAGAAACCTTAATTTCTTTTATTCAGGAATTACCAAGAGTAAAAAATGTCTCATCATTCTTAATAATGACTCTATTTTCCGAAAAGTAGTTTCTGCTCAATGAACAATAACATACAGGTATCCGTTGCAGCTGGATTTGGATGTACTTATTTGGACATTTTTCCCTTTTCTGTATTTTTGACCATGTCTGGACATCTGGACAAATTGTTGATTTTATAACGTTGAATTGGTGAAATCATTTACGACTTGAGATGACGATCCTGCCTTTGGCTCTATTCATCATTCTGTTTACCACAGGTTCTTCGTAATATATTAATTCGCAGAGAGTAGTATAGTTTGAGGTTTGGGCATCCGTCCAACAAGATTATAGATAAAACTTCTATCTTATAAAATCACAGTTATAAAATTTAATGACAAATTTAAACCCCAAAACTGAAATGACGTAACAACAAGCTTGTTTCGTTTCCGATAACAACCTGTTAAAAATAAATTACAAAGACCTAAACATTGTGCCAAAACTTTTCAGACATTCGTAAATTACCTCTTTTTTGTAGATCTAGAGCTTCCTATACCGTCAATGCAATTTAAAATTTAACGCTAAAGCATAATTTTAAAAGTCTACATAATTACAATACACATTTAATTAACAACAATTCTAATACAATGTTGGGCTGAAATAAAATTATGATAATCTTCTAGTAAAATAATTTTGAGATAATTTGAGTTTGTAAAGACGATGCGATGAATTGCCATCCAAAAACTAAAATAAGATTTATCTGGATGCATGATTTGCATGTGTTTTAGGTGGGGTTCCCATATCAACATACCCCCACGTTCCTTCCAAAGGAGGAAGCAATTGAGATACGCTCAATCGCACAGCAATTGCTTCCAGTTACTCGCTGGTCAGAGCGAGGTTGCCTATTCACCCTCTATTAGCTAACCAGGCTAGTACCGGAGCGATTAACATATACGTGCTCATGCGCCGGCATCTTCCCGTCCTCTTTCATACGGGGCTAAGTACCTAGTCCAGCAATAGGACTATTCCCCCAACTTAAGTCAGTTCAGTACAACCGAGCCAGAGTTGGGGCCACTGCCAGATCGAATCCAACCTCAAGTGTGGCATGACTTGGTTTTTAAATGGGTTTGCCACCCCGATCTCCCAGTTATAGGCCTGGTATGCCCCCGATAGAGCTTCGTTTCGAGGCTACTTTATAGGGCCCATCAAAGTAGCATCCCGGTGTGTGCCCGTTAAGGTGAAGTTGTCTTGAACGTGAGAGGCTATGTATCTTCGCATCAGCATCCTTTAAGTGTAGGTCTCTAGACCATTTCTCATCTTCAGTTTCTCATTGGTTAGCGAGCGAACTCCCTAACCGAGATAAACCTCACTTGAATCTCCTCCATTCGTCTAGGCCAGACATGAAATATTTAATCGCTCCGGTACTAACCTGGTGAGCTAGAGGTGGATAGGCAACCTCGCTCAGACCAGTGAGTAACTGGTAGCAATTGCTATGCAATTGCGCGCTGTTCGAGTATATTTCAATTACTTCCTCTTGGAAGGAACGTGGGGATAAAGTTATTACCCTTATTAGGGACTTATTAGGATATAAGTTATAAAGTGCCCCAAGTAAAACATACATGCAAATTCGTGTATAAGGGTCGCAAATTGCAAGTAGGTTGACAAGAAATGTTAAAAACAACTTTCATTAATGCAAAATTATTCTATCTATTCTATAACATAAAGTAATAAAATAATAAAAGTCAATAGTTAAATGTTAAAATGTCAGCTCTATTTATTCATTGTTTAGCTTCGGTTTGGATTTGAACTTTAAAAATCAGTGATCACAATAAACTTACATAATATTTACCAGAAAAAACCTCATCTCAATTTTTTTACAGAATATTCTGTCCCACGAATACTTCAATCTGTGAAATTTTTTAGAATTTTCCGATTTTTCCTTTGTGAGATACAGGGTGTCAAGAATCCGAAAAATCGTGAATGGCACCATGTTTACGCGTCTGTAAAACTCAAGAGATTTGATGCTAACCTTTTATTTTTGTAGAACAAGTAGCACTAACATAGAGACATATACTGTCACAAACGGAAATATTTATACTTAAATATTTTATTCAATACTAAACTTCTCTTCCGTTTGGACTACATAAAGCATGCAAGGCCACATTCAGTTGCCACGCTAGTTCAACAGCTGCGATGCCACCTGCAAGGTCTTCTCAGTAGCGCGCCCGCTTCGCCCACCGTCGCATCCACTGGCATGCGATATCTACGCCTACTTACTCTGTCGAGGCGAAGCTTCCCACACGATGTGCCTGCAGATGTGCATTCCTTCCAGTGAACTCACCAACACTTCCGTCCACCTCCAGCGTCGTACCAGGCACAGACATCGCGCATGCAATCAACCCACAAACTTACCGAGAACTTCTGCCTACGGATTCCAACCACGATACGAATTACTTCCTCATTCGGCAGTATATAACCAGCTTGCTTGAGCTATTCAAACCAGTCAGTTTCCATGACTCCGACACTACAT
Source organism: Agrypnus murinus (assembly GCA_929113105.1). Classification (NCBI taxonomy): domain Eukaryota; kingdom Metazoa; phylum Arthropoda; class Insecta; order Coleoptera; family Elateridae; genus Agrypnus; species Agrypnus murinus. The sequence goes on from OV816027.1 coordinate 39,238,141, forward strand.
CTACAAGCAAGCTGGTGAGTACTCTTTTAATTATATAAATGCTTAGTGCTTGAATTGAGTGGGCGGCGCTTAATCGCCCACTCTATGCAGAAATATGGGGAGTTGTGTCCAGGCTTCCCCGGCTTAGTTACCAGGAGGTTATCTCCTACATGCTTAGTTTGTAGACCTAGTGCTGAACAGGGTTGGTTCCCACCTTCCCTGTATTGTAGTAGTTTAGGAGGACATATACGTCCTCACCATATGTCAACATGTAAACCCTTTGTAATCTTTGTAAACCTTTTGTACTCTGTTTATTGTCAACATGTAAACCTTTTGTTCTTTGTTTATTGTCTTAGTATATAGTTGTTGTTACGACTTGTGTTTGATTCCTTTCTACCTCTGACTACGTTCCCCAGTCACGCAAACCCCACGTGACAATACAACAGAAAACTTAAGCCTGAGTTCATCTTTCTTCATAGTTATTCTTCAAGCTAAAGTCTGCATTTATTCAAAAATCATAGTTCATCTTCGGAAGCGAATTCTAGGCATTTTAGTAATAGGTAAGTAAAAATAATTTTTCTCCTCGTATAGAATAGGTTTTATAGAGTAAATTATTTCTTGTTTCAGCGCGATAGCACAAATATTAATTAAGTTGTGACAATTTTCCTGAAGCTCGATTTTTGCGGAAAACACGGTAGGTTGATGTAAACAAATGAGTGCTGCCGCAAAACAAAAACAGCTAAAAATAAAATAAAGGCATTTTTGAAAATTACAAATACAAAGGAACATTCAGGCAAAAAATAAAAAAAATCGAAAGCGGTCAAGCAACAAGCTTTGGTCGATTTCGTATGGATTGACCCTGGACTATCATTACTTCTATCTAAATCTCGGTTTGCTTAGATTTATAATTAACCGGTTACCATAGCGAGTTTTACTTGTAACAAAATTATGTTTTAAACAAAATTTCAACATCTTTTCTGGGGTAAACTCTTTAGAAACAGTATTTAAAATTAATACCTATATATAAAGTGATATATAAGTGAAAAAACTTAAAAAATGGTTAGACGACGGAGAATAACAGAAAAAACTTTAAAAAGGAAATAACAAATTTTACAGAACTTGCTAGAGGGTTTCCATATATACGCTCATTTCAAATTAAAAGAAAATCGGCACCCGAAGTCTTCAGAACAAGTGCAAAGACTTGGTCGAACTACACTCGCCAAGAACAAAAACTATTTGTAAGACATCATCAGAACAACTATCAATAACAAATCACTTGTAGATATTGCAAATGAATGGAGCTAATTGAGAAGACACGCATACGCATGAAATAAAGTGATTGCACATAACTTGAGAATACATAAGTTGAGTACACACGCATATTCGTGTGTACTCAACTCATGTCCGCTCAGATGTGTACCCACCTTTACTCTCGTGAAGCTTTTTTCCTGTGAGTGTGGGGTAATGTAGTGAGTGATCTTAGTTGGCGATCACTACATTACTCCAGGCAACGATCCAACAAAATGGTTTTTAACAGAAAAACTAGAAAAATAAACACGTTTTATCACAAGTCTTGCATTTTATTTCTTTTAATAACAGTTTAATATAACAAAATATTTATTTCTGGAAGACCCTATTCAAATTGTTTTTACAATTGAATGGGGATTTTAATTATTTACGTGATTTTTTATGTAATTTTTTTATTCCGAATGGGAACCCCGCAATCTTTTTCAATATTTATATTCTTTATCAAAAAATAAATCGATCAAACAGATTTATATACTTACTCTAACCTTTTTTTTTAGTTCATTTACAGACAGTCCTCTGACAATCTGAGAAAAGATTTTTCGACTCTAGGATGGATCTTATGTGGCCGTATGACCTTGATGTTGGAGCCAGTAATTAAATTTTAAACAAGAAATACTGAGTACATAGGTACCCAGGTAATACAATGCAGATTATAGAATCGGCATTGTTGTGGATGGGGCTTGGTCGAAACGATCATACAAATGTAACTATAATGCCTTGTCGCCCGTAGCTGCTCTTATTGATTGGAGAACAAAAAAGTTCTATATGCTGGCATTAAAAACAAATATTGCAGTATCTGCGTCAAACAAGAAAAATCGTAGAAGGGTTCATCTGTCAAAATGCATGGATTAATTTATTGTAAACGTGCAGGAAATGGTGATTGCTGCGTAATGAAAAAAATTAAAGATATAGCTCCTTATCGTCCACAATATGTAATTCAAAAAATCGAGTGAAGGAATCGCATCTAAAATAAAAAATAGCGCAAAAAAACAAGAATAGAATCTTCAATGAGATCATTCTTGTCAAAATTCAACTCCGTTCTAGTATTACGTTCAGTAGAATACCGAAGAAATCAGACATCTTTTACAAACGAGAAGATCCGTTTATTAAAATTAGATATATTAAACGGTTATAAACATATGTGGTGAACAATTCCGAATGCAGCGATTATTTTTGTAATGGGCCCAGAGATGGAGAAGTCAACATTTACACAACAAAAATAGCTAGTTCTATCTACCAAGATTTATTAAATGCAGTTAATACAGTGGCTATGCACTCCAACAGTTTGGTAGAAGATTTGATATAAATACTGTGTGGTCATTCAATACAATGGTAACACAATATTGTAACAAATGGGAAAAACCCCCTATTCGCCGCCGTCAAATATTCGAGACTGCATGACTCATCTACACGTCTCATCGACGTGGCTCATCAACAGTTGCATGCATGATTCATCTACACCTGCATGTATGATTCATCGGTGAGAGTCATCGACGGCTGCACATAACAATACACCAACTAGTCTAATCTAGTAAGTTCCAGAATTTTATATGGGAGATGTAAATTGAGGTCGCGGGTAGAAGCAGGACAGTTAATGGTTAACCGGCGTATTGAAATGTGCTCTGTGTAAATTAGTAATTGAATGTTAGTGAATAAATAAATGTTAATAATTGTTGTAATAATACATAAATAGTTCTTATATAAATAGCCTGGTTTGAGTTTGTATATCTAGCATTTAAATAGTTTATAGTTATCGTGTTTTTAATTAAGTGTATGTAAATAATATCTCTGTTGTGAATAGACGATTTAAACAGCATTTTTGTTATTATTTTAAAAAGAACATTACAATATGTTGCTGGAAAAAGAATTAATTTTTCGTAGCGAGTCTTATACGTCTCGTTGCGGAGCAGCTGTTTCTTCGTTTAATAGTAAAGGAATTATGAATTATAAAGTTCAAAGGTCCCAACATCAAAAAGTCCGGAAAATATACGGAACTAGGTATATTCAGAATAATAAACCAGATCTTTAAGAAAGAAATTGTTTCATAGTACGGAGGATGCTGATTAAATATGGGGATAATTCAAACGTCGAAGATATGAGCACTGAAGAATATTTAAAAAGAAAACTTTTTCGTTGACAAAAGAAAATCCATGATCAATCCAAAGCTTAACAAGAGGAACAAGTGATTAATACACTTGTGGAAGTCAATACAAGTAAAAGATTCACAACGTCAAATTTTGGTAAAGTTTCTAAATTGTGACAACTTCTACAGCGAACACAGTGAAGTCTATTTTATACCATGAGTTTTTGGAATCAATCGCAACCGAATATGAAATTCAGAATTAAAGATGACATTCTCACAATTTAGAGATTACATTTGTACTACGTAACAATTGTAGCATTTTTAAGATATTTTCTTTGGAATTGCTCTGTACTTATTTTAGTGTCTCGGGTAATTTACAAGCTCTTCTATGGTTAATATATTCTCTACATTCCATTAGAATATGTTCAGCGGTGATAGGAGTCATACACGTAAGACAGTTAAGTCTGTTCCCAGAAAACCTGTTAATAGAAAAGTTGTCGTTAAGCGAGTATGACCTCGTTCCTAGACATTCCATTCGGTGTACACAAAGGATTTTTGATGTTTTATGATTATTTCTAACTAAATTTTAAAAATTTAGTTTGTGTGCGCCACCAGACATTTTCTGCGCCATTCGTACAGAAAGTGTTCCCTTCTTCAGTTTGTCGATTTGTTGCTATCTTGTTGTGTTTGTGTTGTTATTGTTGTTATTATTTGCTGTTTGCTCCTGTTATCTACTATTGGTTTTATTAATTTGTGTTGTTCTTTGTCCTTGTTCTTTGTGTTGATCTTGTGGCATTTATTTCGGTAAAGGTGTGATCTACTGCTAACCATGGACCGGTTTAGTATTCGGGAAATGCACGATATGCTACTGATTTATGGAGAAGCTCGTTGCAATTTTAATGCAGCAGTTCGCCTCTACAGGCAACGATTTCCAAGAAGACGAGTGCCAAATCGAAGGACTTTTGTCGCGGTATCACAGAGAGTAATCGCTGAGATAGACACCGGTAGCCTTCACCCTCGTGCTGAAAACCGTGGACCGCAAATTCTACAAATGGAAGAAGATATATTAGAAATTGTTTCAACCAACCAATGCGTAGCACGAGAAGCATTGCTCGAGAAGTTAGTACTTTACATTCGGTGGTTTATCGCACTTTGCGGGAGCAATTGTTATACCCGTATCATGTTCAACGTGTGCAAGCTCTTACGCCAAATGATTATCCGCCGAGAAGGGTCTTCTGCGAGTGGTTGCTCAGAAAATGTACCAGAAATCAGCATTTCTTATCCCGTATTTTAACAACGATGAAGCATGTTTCACTCGCAATGGTATTTTTAATTTCCACAATACCCATGTTTGGGCAGATGAAAACCCCCGCAAAATCCATCAGCACGACTTTCAGCACAGATTTTCAATAAGTGTATGGGCTGGAATAATTGACGATTATTTAATTGGGCCATTTATATTTCCCGATAGACTAACCGGAGCTCACTACTTGGAATTTCTGCGTAATGCGCTTGGGCAATTACTCGGAGAGCTTCCACTAAATGTAACCAGGAACATGTGGTATTTACATGATGGAGCACCTGTCTCACTCATGTCTCACGAGATGTACGAAATTATCTCACTCAAGTTTTCCACAATCGCTGGATAGGACGATACGGGCCCACATGATCACCAGATCTTAATCCATTAGATCTTTATTTGTGGGGCATTTAAAAGGTATCGTGTATGAAACGGAAATTCTCAATGAAGAAATCCTTCGCAAACGCATCTTCGCAGCTGTAGAGATAAGAACCCGTCCAGAAATATTTCCACAGATCCGGGCTAACTGAATTCGGCGATGTCAGGGGTGTGTGGACTGCAACGGAGGTCATTTCCAACACTTATTATAAGTTGGTACTAAGTGTTTGTTGGAAGTGGGACATGGGGAATTTAAACACATAGATTTCGCCGACGTTTCGTTGTTTATTACAGCTTAATCATGGCTTATTTAAGCTTTTACGTTATTACTTTCAAACTATTTTCTTTTATCATTTCCAGCTTTTTATAATTATTCTATTTATTTGTCCAGATCTTACTATTATGTCAATGAAATAGTATATTAAAGAACGAGTGCAATAATGACTTATGAAACGAGTTTTTTTATGTTATTTTTTCTATTTTGCGCCTTTTATTCCCATTTTAAATAAAAAAATCGAAATTTCAAAATTTAGAGAATTTTGTGGTAGTTGACAACACTGATGTAACATTTGAAAATTGAAAGTTTTAGAGTGAAGTTTTTGTCAATTTTCTGTTTTTTTCAATTTTATTTTTCAATGCTACCAACTTTGAGAAAGTTGGACTATTAAAGCACTCAAATGAGCTATTAACGCACTGTTTTGGGTGCTTTAACAGCTTTATTATAGACGCAAAATAGAAAAAAACATTTTATTATAAACTTATATTTTTCAAATAGGTATTTATATTCTAATTTATTAAACCTAATTCTTAATTATTATTAATTCAGTTAACAGCTAATAATTTAATGCATTTGCATCTTATTGTAATCATGTACTCGTTGTAACCATAATTAATAGTAATACTTAAATAATAATTCAGCCAATAAAATAATTCGCACATATTCTTGTTTATTCGGTTTTTATTTATTATTTAGTACATTACCCTTTAAAAATTAGGTAAACTGCAGACTACCATCTGTCTTTTGTTCAAATAATACCACTGGAAAAGGTCGATACCCTAAAGATAATAAATACTGTAATTATGACAATAAATGTGTAAACTTCAACTTGAATGAACTTTCTAAGTGGGTTAAACGTTGCTAACTAATTGCAGGGTTGTCAAATCGATTGTGTAACAGAATGTGGCTTATAAAATTTGTAATTTTGCTTAAACAATCATGTTTACAGAAAAATTGTATTTAGATTTTTTATTGTGATTGATAAGATACACCTTCTCTCAAAATCTGACAATCACAGTATACTTAATAACGTGATAATGTGACGTCGAAGTTTGCAACTTTACTAATTTTTTTGCATAAACCTGCAAAGGTAGACCACCACTTTATAAGACTTTTTTGTTTGTTTTGATGTCCTCGATCACCTGTTTTAATAATGGCAGTTATACTAATTACACCCTGTATATGACCACTGTTGCGCACATAATTTGAACCTCGCTCTTTTCGACGCAGTCAGTTGTAATGCAGAAGTAAAATTATTTCTCGGAATCTTAGAAAAGATTTATGTCATTATTACCGAAAGCTTTCCTCGAATGAATCTTTTTAGGAATATTCAGGATCAACATTCGGTTGATTTAGAAACAAAGGTAACCTTAAAGAAACTCTCAACAAGATGGGCTAGTCATTCAAGGGCGGTTAATTCATTCTATATTAATATCCAGGTAATTGAAGAAACGTGTGAGAAGATAATATCTGGAGAGTTAAAAAATATTACTGCGCAAAAATATTAATATCGGGAATATTAAATGTGATAGAAACATTCTAATTAAAATTTCTTTTATGTTTTTGGAAGCATATTCTAAAGAAAATTAACATATTGTCCAGTTATATGCAGAAAGCCAATTTAAATGTATGTGCTGCTGTGGTAATGATAACATCGACAAAAAATGACCTTACGTCAATCAGAAATGAAGAGTGGTTTTTAAATTTTCAAAGAGATGCCACAAAACTAGCAGAAAAGTATGGTACAATAACCACATTTGCTAACAAGCGGATAAGACCAAAAAGTTTCATGATGAAATTCAAAACGACTATGTTCATAAAAATCCAGAAGAAAATCTCAAAATTTCAATTTTTATACTACTCTAGACGTGTTCATTGAAACTTTGGAAGTTCGCTTTGAAGATTTTATAACATTATCTCAGAAATATAATTGTTTAATAAATATACACGATAACGAAGAAAACAAAGAATCTTATGGAGCTTCAAGTATTTTATAGTAAAGATGTAGGTCCTTGTATTATTGACGAGTATAAATCCTTTTGTGGCCTAATAACTGAAATGCAAAAAGAAAATTGTCTTTCATATGAGGAGTATCTCCCGTTTTTAATCTCTAATGATTTGGAGTCTTCATACCCAACACTTTATACGCTGTTGAGAATTTTTTATACGATAGCAACTAATAGTGCAGGAGCTGAACGGTCATTCAGAGTAGGGAGTATAAACTCGACTATACCGAATTACCATCACATGAAGCTTTCTTCGATAACTTAAGAGGCGCTAATATATCTGCGAAAGACTACGAGCATGCAAAAAACGTTTGGGAAACTTTTAAATGTAAAACGTTAGGCGAATACTCAGAACTGTATTTGAAAACAGATGTTTTGTTGTTAACAGATATATTTGAAGTTTTTCGCGATAAATGCAAAAACGCATATGATTTAGACCCGACCCACTTTTTTACTGCTCCAGGCTTATCGTGGTCGGACATGTTAAAACTTACAAAAATCGAATTAGAACTGTTTACGGATATTGTAAGTCAATGTAGTAAGAGGTATGTTAAAGCTAATAATAAATACATGTTGAAATATGATGAATCGAAGCCTACAGTCTTTATCAATTACCTAGATGCAACAAATCTTTATGGGAAAGCTTTATCAGCCAATCTACCCATCAATAACTTTAAATTTTTAACTTCTGAAGATATCGCAAATCTGGATATATTAAATGTACCTGAAAATTCAAAAACAGGCTATATTTTGGAAGTCGATTTAACCTATCCGGAAGATCTTCACGATGGACATAATGATCTACCATTTGGCCCAGAAAACATCACGCCTCCAGGATCAAAACAACCAAAACTGATTCATAACTTGAACAACAAAACTGGGTATATTATCCACTACAGAAATCTACAACAATGTTTAACCACCGGTTTAAAACTCGAGAAGATTCATCGGGTGTTATCTTTTAATCAGGCATCTTGGTTAAAGGAGTACGTGGATTTAAATACACGTATGAGGAATGCGGATAAGTCTGAGTTTGCAAAAATGTTTTTTAAACTTATGAATAATTCAGTGTTTGGAAAAACTATCGAAAATGTGGATAAACGGATCGACATAAGACTGGTTACACACTGGAAAAAGACTAGCAGCTGAAGGGTTAATCTCCAAACCGCAATTTAAAGATGTATCTGTTTTCTCAGATAATCTGGTAGCCATTCATCTAGAAAGAATGTGGGTTAAATACGATAAACCGATATATATATATATATATATATATATATATATATATATATATATATATATATATATATATATATATATAGATATAAAATATATTTGATTCTTGGGTATAGGTTATTTTAAATTAATTAACACAGTTTTATATGGTTATGTCGACGTTTCGCTCACACATTGGGAGCATTTTCAAGATTTTTTATTGTTTATTGCCTACAAAAAAAATTTTTTATAACATTTTTTCCTTTTTTTTTATATAATTAAATCAGTATGAAATTTCTTTACACATTTTAATTATTTTTTATTTTGAAACAGTTACGTACCTTGAAACAGTATGTTTGAATTTACATTTTGGTTTTTCCATTATTGTTTTTTATTACAGTGGTTGGTATGCTGATTACACAGATTTAGATTATTACTTTCTTTTTTGTTTATAATGTATAGAACTAGGAATATGTGTGTAGTTTGAACAAATTCTTTTTGGGAACTGACGACTAATTAACAAAGAAACATCCCTTCTTTTAAACTAATATACAGAATTGGATCGGCATTGTATCAGGTTTCACACGAGTAAACCAAACAATCTTTTGCTATTTTTCAAGGCATGTGTCACATAAATTTGGGTATTTATTACTTTTCATTTCGACTGAGAGTTTTAAGATGTGTTTTTGGTTATTATTGAAAGCTTGAAATTATTACGTGTGGACTTTATTGTGTGCAACGGTTAGAATTTATAATAATATTAAGAATTTTTTTTTTTATTATACGTAGATGAATGGGTTATTGGAATGTGTATTACGATTATTTACTTAATGAGATTATGATATATTTGGCTTAGATTTTTTGTATCTTGCCTGTCATTTACGGCTTCGTTATCTTGTTTTATATGAAACATTTCTTTTATTGTTAATTTATGGTAGTTGCTATCTTTATTTAAAATTTTGGTATCTTTGAAATTGAACTCGTGTTTTTCGGTTTTTTCGTGTTAAAAAATTCCAGATAACTACATATTAATGTCACTTGATGTTGTTTCACTTTATACGAATATTCCAAACGATCTTATGGCCCACATAATAAAAAACAAATGGGATTTATTAAAACATCACACAACTTTTTCATATAAGGAATTTATAGAAGGCATAAACTTAGTTCTTAATAACAATTATTTCCAATATAAAAACACCTGTTACCAACAACTCGATGGATGTGCAATGGGCTCCCCGATTTCGTCCACAATAGCTCAAATTGTAATGGAACATTTAGAAGAAAACGTAATTAAAAAATTAGATTTTGACATAATATTCTTCAAAAGATACGTGGATGACTGCTTAACAGCCATCCCAAACAATAAAATAAACGAAATTCTTAAAGCATTCAACAATTTCCACTCAAAATTACAATTTACTTCCGAACTAGAACAAAACGGTCAAATTAACTTCCTAGATTTAACTTTAATCAAAACAAAAAATAAAGAGCTAAAAACAAAATGGTTCACTAAAAAAACATGGTCAGGACGATATGTAAACTACAAATCTCACCATCCTCAAAATCAAAAAAATAGCGTAATAATAGGTTTAATCGATCGAGCAATTACATTAACGTCACCCGAATACCGCCCTGAAGTTTTAAAAAAAGTAGAAAAAACCTTAAAAGAAAATCATTATCCGGAGAAGCTTATCAAACGAACACAAAAACAACGTATATTCAAATTTTACAATAATCTAAACTCAAAAGAAAAAAATACTAACCCGACCAGATACATAGCTGTGCCTTATATAAATGAATTATCTGAAAAACTAAAACATATTTTAAGTAAACATAACATTTCTATATGCCATAAATCTCAGAATACACTAACTTCTCTATTTACACCATTAAAAACAAAGATACCAAAAAAGAAAACATCTAACGTTATTTATTCCATACCCTGCATAAATTGCCCAAAAAAGTATATAGGAATGACAACCCAATATTTAGATAGTCGATTAAATGGTCATAAATACACCAAAAACGCTTCAACTGCTTTACATAAACACGAAAAAACCGAAAAACACGAGTTCAATTTCAAAGATACCAAAATTTTAAATAAAGATAGCAACTACCATAAATTAACAATAAAAGAAATGTTTCATATAAAACAAGATAACGAAGCCGTAAATGACAGGCAAGATACAAAAAATCTAAGCCAAATACAGTCGAACCTCTATAACTCGAACCTCCACAACTCGAAATTTTCTACAAGTCGAAATTTACCCATGTTCCCTGCACATTATCTACATTTTCAATGTATTTTGATCTCTCTAACTCGAATTTCCATAACTCAAAATCTTCTATAATTCGAAGCTAACAGGTCGTCCCAGCAGCAAAAAAATCTCTGTAACTCGAATTTTTTGGGTCACTGACCTCGTTCTCGCATACGATCGCACCCGAAGTCAAAGATTCCCGCAGACATCGTTGTGACCACAATTCTTGGTCGGTTTGATCACTAGTCGGTCAGTCGGTTGCAAAATGTCTCCGCCGCGAAAACTAAAGAGTTTGACGATCGAAAAGAAGTTAGAAATTTTAAAAAAAGTGGAAAGTGGAGTTAAGAAAAAGACTATTGCTGAAGAGTATGATATACCGCAAAGTACATTGTCTACCATTATTAAGAATAAGGCTGCTATATTAAATTTCGGTGCAGAAATAAAAGGTCGAGGTAGTTTCAAGCGAAATAAGCCTAGAAAGACTGTTAATACAGCCTTGATAAAATGGTTTGCATCTGTTAGGAAGGAAAATTTGTGTGTATCAGGTCCAATACTACAACAAAAGGCGCTAAATTTTGCTGAAAAATTAGGAGATCAGGATTTTAAAGCTAGCTCAGGATGGCTTGAAAAATTTAAAAAGAGGTAAGAACTATAGGTGTACGTTTGTAGGTATGGCTGTAAATTTTTACGTGTAATTTTAGATATGGCATACTACAAAAAAAGGTTTGCGGTGAAAGTGCAGCTGTTGACGAAGAAAAGTGTGATATGTGGATCCAGAACACCTTGCCAGCTCTTTTAGCCTCCTATGATGAAAACGACGTCTTCAACGCAGACGAAACTGGTCTTTTTTTTAAGTGCCTACCAGATAAAACGTTAGCATGGAAAAATGAAAAGTGTCACGGAGGCAAACTCAGCAAAGAACGCATAACCTGTTTACTTGCGACGAACATGACAGGTACTGAAAAATTAAAAGTTTTCATAATAGGAAAAAGCGCTAAACCACGATGTTTTCGAGGGGTCACGCACTTGCCGGTTACTTATAAGAGCAACAAAAAGGCGTGGATGACCAGTGAACTTTTTGAAAATTGGCTTCTAGATTTGGACAAGCATTTTTTAAGTCAGAACAGGAGAGTTTTGTTAATTATTGATAACTGTCCTGCACATCCCCAAATTGATCACAAATTAAAAGCAATAAAATTAGAATTCTTTCCACCGAACATGACGTCCAAACTTCAGCCTCTGGATCAAGGCATTATAAAATGTTTGAAGTTCCATTACAGACGCAGAATTTTGGAAAAAATTTTGGACAGTTTTGAAAATCATCATTCTATTCCTAAAATTGATCTTCTTGATTCAATTAATATTGTAAACACAGCATGGAGAGTTGATGTTACACCGAAAACAATCCAAAATTGTTTTAGACAAGCAGGTTTTGGAAGGCATAACTTTTATGAAGAAGAAGATGAAATTCCATTATCACAATTAAAAGAAAAAATAATCACGGAACAAAATATGATGTCCGATGTTGAACAGTCGTTTAATAAGTGTGTTGAATTGTGTAATGCAAATCAAGTGATTTCTATTGACGATTTTCTGAACCTTGATGAAGACCTTGTTACCAGTGAAACTCCCACAGATGATGAAATTGTTGCTAGTGTTAATCAACAAGATGAGTTTAATGAAAATTCCGATGAAACTGATACTGAGGATATTCCTAGGGAAAAGCCTTCTCGCTACGAAATGACTAGATCATTTGAAACAATACAGTTATTTTTTAATATGACTGAGAACACAAGGGATGATGTATTCGTTTTACTCGATAAAATAAAAAAAATGTATGAGTCAGAATATGTAAAAAAGACCATACATCAAAAATTAATCACCGATTATATAGGTCAAAAAATAACTATGTAATATATTTTTATTACTACAAAAATTGTTATACTAAGTGCTTTTTCATAATTGTAGGTACTTTTAGAAATGTTTTGACATTGTTATTTGTACAATAAAACATGTATGCCATATATTGTGTATTATTCTTTAACTCGAAATTTCTGTAACTCGAATTAATTTCGCGGTCCCTTGGAGTTCGAGTTATAGAGGTTCGACTGTATATCATAATCTCATTAAGTAAATAATCGTAATACACATTCCAATAACCCATTCATCTACGTATAATAAAAAAAAAAATTCTTAATATTATTATAAATTCTAACCGTTGCACACAATAAAGTCCACACGTAATAATTTCAAGCTTTCAATAATAACCAAAAACACATCTTAAAACTCTCAGTCGAAATGAAAAGTAATAAATACCCAAATTTATGTGACACATGCCTTGAAAAATAGCAAAAGATTGTTTGGTTTACTCGTGTGAAACCTGATACAATGCCGATCCAATTCTGTATATTAGTTTAAAAGAAGGGATGTTTCTTTGTTAATTAGTCGTCAGTTCCCAAAAAGAATTTGTTCAAACTACACACATATTCCTAGTTCTATACATTATAAACAAAAAAGAAAGTAATAATCTAAATCTGTGTAATCAGCATACCAACCACTGTAATAAAAAACAATAATGGAAAAACCAAAATGTAAATTCAAACATACTGTTTCAAGGTACGTAACTGTTTCAAAATAAAAAATAATTAAAATGTGTAAAAAAATTTCATACTGATTTAATTATATAAAAAAAGGAAAAAATGTTATAAAAATTTTTTTTTGTAGGCAATAAACAATAAAAAATCTTGAAAATGCTCCCAATGTGTGAGCGAAACGTCGACATAACCATATAAAACTGTGTTAATTAATTTAAAATAACCTATACCCAAGAATCAAATATATTTTATATCTATATATAAGGTTAAAGAATAAGAAAATTTATAATTCAGCAAGGGTTAAAGCTGCAAGAACCAACAATGACTTTTATGCAAGAAATTCGAGCTACCTACGGAACCGAATCATTAACAACTTTAAAACACATTTCAACATCATACAGCAAGCTTGCCAGACAGAAAAATCGAAGGATTTTTTTGTTGAGATGTAAACACGAAAATATTTTACCAATATTTTTAAATTTAAACACCGCTCACATACGATTTACAGGTACGTACCTTGAAAATAAATTCAACGACCTCATATACAATACAAAATCGAAAATTTTGAACTTAACAATTACTGAATCAACTAGGAATATTAATAGTTTAAATTCTGTTATACGGGAAAAAATAAATACAGCAAAAATACTGCTACCAGATAATTTAGTTACTAAATTCTTAGATTTTGAAAACATAAAGTACGAAAAACTTTTTATTCACATTAAAAACAAAAATCAGGATAAACTAAAAAAACTCATATCCACTACATACAAAGATACTGTTAAAATAAATACCAATGATTGGGTAGATAACATTTCCAACACGCAGATTCCTGATTACATTAATGAAATATTAGCTTTAGGAAAAAAATTCTCTCTACCTATAACTAATGAAAAAAATTTACCATGTTCAGATTTAATTGCTTGCATAGAATCGGCTATTTATGACAAACCGAATGAAATAAAAGACGCGATCAGAGCTGACGTAGTAAATGTTATCACCAATCATAAAATTAAAATTAAACACAAAAAAACGAAAAGCAATAATATACAAAGGAATGTTCAAAAAAACTTAAATAAAGCAAAACAATTTTTTAAAAATAATCCGCAAATTACTATTCTCCAACCAGATAAAAGCAATAAAACCATAGTTATGAACACAAACGATTATGACCAAAAAATGAACGATTTACTAAATAATAAAGAAACATACAAAAAACTAAGAGGAGACCCCACAAACACAAAACAAACAAACAATAACACATTTATCAAAAAATTATTAAATAAGAAATCTATTAATGAAATTGACGCAAAAAATTTAATAACTCATAATGCTGTAGCACCTAAAATATACGGCCTACCTAAATTACACAAACCTGGTATACCCCTAAGACCCATTATTTCATGTATTCAATCCCCTTTTTATAAATTATCAAAATACTTATCAAATTGTCTATCAAAAATAACCGGAGAAAACAATCATTATATAAAAGACTCTTTTTCATTTAAAAAATTTATTGACACTGTAAAAATTCCAGATAACTACATATTAATGTCACTTGATGTTGTTTCACTTTATACGAATATTCCAAACGATCTTATGGCCCACATAATAAAAAACAAATGGGATTTATTAAAACATCACACAACTTTTTCATATAAGGAATTTATAGAAGGCATAAACTTAGTTCTTAATAACAATTATTTCCAATATAAAAACACCTGTTACCAACAACTCGATGGATGTGCAATGGGCTCCCCGATTTCGTCCACAATAGCTCAAATTGTAATGGAACATTTAGAAGAAAACGTAATTAAAAAATTAGATTTTGACATAATATTCTTCAAAAGATACGTGGATGACTGCTTAACAGCCATCCCAAACAATAAAATAAACGAAATTCTTAAAGCATTCAACAATTTCCACTCAAAATTACAATTTACTTCCGAACTAGAACAAAACGGTCAAATTAACTTCCTAGATTTAACTTTAATCAAAACAAAAAATAAAGAGCTAAAAACAAAATGGTTCACTAAAAAAACATGGTCAGGACGATATGTAAACTACAAATCTCACCATCCTCAAAATCAAAAAAATAGCGTAATAATAGGTTTAATCGATCGAGCAATTACATTAACGTCACCCGAATACCGCCCTGAAGTTTTAAAAAAAGTAGAAAAAACCTTAAAAGAAAATCATTATCCGGAGAAGCTTATCAAACGAACACAAAAACAACGTATATTCAAATTTTACAATAATCTAAACTCAAAAGAAAAAAATACTAACCCGACCAGATACATAGCTGTGCCTTATATAAATGAATTATCTGAAAAACTAAAACATATTTTAAGTAAACATAACATTTCTATATGCCATAAATCTCAGAATACACTAACTTCTCTATTTACACCATTAAAAACAAAGATACCAAAAAAGAAAACATCTAACGTTATTTATTCCATACCCTGCATAAATTGCCCAAAAAAGTATATAGGAATGACAACCCAATATTTAGATAGTCGATTAAATGGTCATAAATACACCAAAAACGCTTCAACTGCTTTACATAAACACGAAAAAACCGAAAAACACGAGTTCAATTTCAAAGATACCAAAATTTTAAATAAAGATAGCAACTACCATAAATTAACAATAAAAGAAATGTTTCATATAAAACAAGATAACGAAGCCGTAAATGACAGGCAAGATACAAAAAATCTAAGCCAAATATATCATAATCTCATTAAGTAAATAATCGTAATACACATTCCAATAACCCATTCATCTACGTATAATAAAAAAAAAAAATTCTTAATATTATTATAAATTCTAACCGTTGCACACAATAAAGTCCACACGTAATAATTTCAAGCTTTCAATAATAACCAAAAACACATCTTAAAACTCTCAGTCGAAATGAAAAGTAATAAATACCCAAATTTATGTGACACATGCCTTGAAAAATAGCAAAAGATTGTTTGGTTTACTCGTGTGAAACCTGATACAATGCCGATCCAATTCTGTATATTAGTTTAAAAGAAGGGATGTTTCTTTGTTAATTAGTCGTCAGTTCCCAAAAAGAATTTGTTCAAACTACACACATATTCCTAGTTCTATACATTATAAACAAAAAAGAAAGTAATAATCTAAATCTGTGTAATCAGCATACCAACCACTGTAATAAAAAACAATAATGGAAAAACCAAAATGTAAATTCAAACATACTGTTTCAAGGTACGTAACTGTTTCAAAATAAAAAATAATTAAAATGTGTAAAAAAATTTCATACTGATTTAATTATATAAAAAAAAGGAAAAAATGTTATAAAAATTTTTTTTGTAGGCAATAAACAATAAAAAATCTTGAAAATGCTCCCAATGTGTGAGCGAAACGTCGACAACCATATAAAACTGTGTTAATTAATTAAAAATAACCTATACCCAAGAATCAAATATATTTTATATCTATATATAAGGTTAAAGAATAAGAAAATTTATATATATATTGCTGTGGATTTTAGTGTTAAAATTTTGGAAATTTTGTAAAATTTTGGAAAATTCTAAAATCGGTGATAAATACTAACACTTTTGAAATATTTTTATCAACTTTTCCTGTTAAAAATAAATTTAAGTTATTTAATGGAGTGTCATTGATTTTGAAATCAATGCGTATACTTTTTAATAAGGTTAAATAATACATGTTTCTATTTATTATCAAACAGCTTACTCACCGATTACTTAAGTATACGTAACATCCAGTTGTGCGCAAGTTATTGTTGTGATGTAATTCAATTATGTATAATTTCAAATGAGTATATCGACGGGTTATGTGATTCTTTAAGGTTTTGTTTTTGTAAATAGTTCGTTATTATTGCGTAAAAGTACTGTGTAATTAATCTGTAATAGATGTGTCACTTTTATAAAGAGTAATAATCTGCTATTATGTATTATATGTTGTAAATAGTGTAGTCATTGTATTAGATCATAAGGTGACGTCAAATTATGTAAATAGGAAATAGTATTTAAGCTTAGAAAATCATAATTTTAGGGGAGTTCCTGATAGAAAGCGACGCAGTAAAGTCGTGTAAGAAATATAGTAAATATGTAAATAATCACTTACTGTTAAACGACGAAAGATTAAAGATATTATAGTAAATCCAGTAAAGTCGTGGCTGATAATATTGTAAATAAATAGTTAAGTTGGTTGATGTATGGAATACGGCGAAAGTATTAAAAAGGTTGTAAATTGTAAAAGTGTATAAAGAACCACCTTTTAAAGCTAATTTACTTGCTAAATAAGCAAGATAATAAATCTTCGATTAAAACCTTCAATCGGTGTTTTATTTAATTAAAAACAAAAAGCAAATACAAGTTCTTCGAAAAAGGGATATATACCCGCAGTTAATAAACAAAAGTGAGTTCCAAAATCAAGTGTGTGGATGATATTATATGGAAAATCCATGCAAAAGGAAGAAAGTCAACCCTGAATTGGAAACCAGCCCTGGGTCAACATAAAGTGATCTACTCTGCCAATGGTTTGGGAAAGAGGACATCTATAGTAAAGGGAAAGAAGAAATATATATAAAAAAAAAGGTAGGAAGTTATTTCCTTTTTTGTATTGGCATTTGCTGAAGAAAAGACTATCGTTTCTAAAGTGTAGTAAAGTGATATGAACAATTTAGTAATAGTTAAAAAATTTAGATTTCAATTTTAAAAAGTGATTTCAATTTCAATTTGTATATTTTTAAAACCTACAGGAATCCACATTCACCCTGAGATGAGTCTTTATTAAATTTAATTCTGTTAATTTAAGTTATTTAACTGGCGCCCAACTCTCTTACGTAAACTTGAGTTAGTCAAGAACTAACGTAACATTAATTTTATATAACCATTGCATTATTAAATCTATTAAAAGGTATTTTTTTGAATCATATGTGACGTGGAATCAAGAAAGGGACCAAATGTCGCAAATTATCGATTTTAGGTTTTTAAGTGATTCTTATAGACAAAAGCATGATACATCTAATGCAATGGGTTTGGAATCTCTACGACCAATATTCACCTTTGTATGAAGGGTTTTTAGCTGATGATGATCACATGTTTTAGCGATATTTGACATGATGTTGAGATGTTGTAAATGACATTGTAATAACCGACATGTTAAAAAAATGGATCATATTTAATTGTTAAATGACATTTTTGTATCTACAAAAATAGGTAACTAGATAAAATAATAATAATCAGAATTAAATATCTAATACTTCCAGTAACGGAGAATTACTGAGCTCAAGTTGTTCATTCATTAAAGGTACCCTGAGTTTGTGTTTGTATATCTCAAAGGCTTCTAAAATGTCTAATTTGCGTTTGTTATTACAAAAATGTAGGAATTTAATATTATTTTGAGGAGTCATTGTGTGATGTCACACAATGACTCTTATTAGTTAAACCATGTGTACGACCAACCAAACCATGTACATCAAAATGTTTAACCAGATTTTTATATCTTTTAATTCCAACTTCATGTATAAACAAATACATTTCACGGCAAATGTGTAGATTTAAAAATGAGAAAGTTGTTGTATTTACAATAAGTCATTAACGTTTCTCTTACCGTATTTATCTTCCAGTGATTTAGGCTTCCTAGAACATTCTAAATGGCTTAGTATTACTAAATCTTGGTCGTGTTTCGACAGTTCTTTGAACGAATTACGAAACTGAATAGCGATAGATTTAGGTATGAGACTATTACATTTTGAAGTGCAACAGGGTTGAGCAGTTTCTCCGTACATTTGTAAAATTGCTTCGTCCTCCCTTATATCTTCTATGGATTTATCAAACGAATCACTAGCAAATGATGTTGAAGGTGCACATTCAGAAGCTGTTCCAACTACAGATGCACGTTGAGCATCCTTACTTTGATCACCACTTTCAGTATCACTGTCATCACCTCTTACATTATCACTGTCGTATTCATTTACGTTTTCTACATAATACAGTTCATTCAGTTCGTCCAATTCATTCTGTAACGCCATGCTGTAAGTGCTTCGTAAAATAATGTTCCTAATAATTAACTTGATAGGTACGTATTACATTACGTACCTATATAGCCAAAAAAAGTACAAAATAACTACTAGTCGCGATAAAAAAGGTCTCAGAAAAAACACATTCAACACACCAACGCACTAACTCACACGAAATATAATGAATCTCTTTGAACAAGCTAAAGTATTTATAAGATAACATAGTTTAACAACCGAGAGGGGTAACTAAAACCGCACGTGACAGTTGTAAATACCACCCCACACAATAAAAGTACCGCTATACTTTACCTGCTAATATTGCAATAACTGGTTTTCATACAATTGGTCCCTTTCTTCATTCCACGTCACATATAAGAATTTATAAAAGAGGGAAGTTGAGAAGCATTTCCAAAGTACACAGTTTTTTTTAATTTAATTTATTTATAAATCAACTATTTACAAGCTAACAGCAATTATTCATTATTTGAATGTATTTTTGAATATAAAAACAATATTTTATTTTTAATTAGCCAAATTCATTATATATATTTTTATTTTGCTAGCCGAGGTGGGAAAAGAAATCAAAATTATTCTGTTTATGCCAATTCATCGCAATATATATATATATATATATATATATATATATATATATATATATATATATATATATATATATATATATATATATATATATATATATATATATATATATATATATACGTGTCAAGCTATCAGTGTGGCACCCAACACATATTCCGGCAAAGTAGCACCCACTTGATAGAGTTGAGATAATGGTGTATATTTTACACCAATTGACTCATCGCAAGTAGTAAAGAAAAAGTAAGTTGAAAAACTGCAATATTCTTTTATACTGTCTAAAAGATATATAATGTTAAACTCGCACCCAACATACTAACTGGTTAACTGGCACCCATTTGTATAATAATTATATAAACTTCGACCAAGTGGCACCACTCCAGTGATGCCATATTTATGGGTGCCTTTTTACCTTTTGCTTTATTATTTTTATACATTATGGAAGCTTATGCAAAATTTTTGAATAATTCACCTTACAGTTTTGGATGCCAGATTTTAACTTTTTATTGTTTACCTCGGATTGTTGCATTTGCCTTGCCTAAAGTCTAACTACAAATACTTTTAGATGTTATAATAAACCTTTCCAATCTTCGTGAGTTATGGAATACTGACGGGGATTAAGGGAAAATGTGTAAACTTTCTAGTCATTGCATGATATAATCAAACATCTAGTGCAATTGCCATTATTGCATGATTAATATAATTTATTTGATATTTTGGAGCTTACATTAATAAGACTTTATATTATTGACATATTAACAATAAAATAACTGAGATTAGAATATACTCCATAGTTGTGAACATCATAAGCAAACATTGTGCACTACTAATAAAGGCAGCTTTAAAAATCATTTAATTTTACTCAAAACAACAAACTATTCTCAATTCAGTTAATTATAAATATAAATCAAAAACAAAGAATTCTTAACATTTGAAGATATTTTGCTTAGCTTTATTTTATGTCAATGACTATCCAACAAAAGCAAATTAACGGTTATTAAAATAAGTAGATGTTGAAGTTCTTAATATTTCTGTTTATGCATCCTCATGAAAGCAAAAATCTTTTTCGCAAAACCTAATAGTACCGATATTTATAGATTTGTTTACCGATCGGTAATAAAATTTTATTGTTTTATTGCTTTGTTACTTTTAGTTGCACATTTTGGCATTTCTTAATCTGTTTGCCCATGATTTTGTTTAAAGCTACTTCAATATATATTTTAAAACCAGCCAAGTTTTATTAAATGTCCATAACGTAATATTTGTATATATGTAGGTATAGTTATATTTCATCTATGTTTAATGAAGTTTCTTTGACTTCTGCAAATCAGGAATTAGGTAATTAGGAATGTTTTCATCTAGGGATAAAAGTTTTAATAATTTAAAGTTTTAATTATTTTAATTGAAATAAAAGGCACATATTTTTTTAGAAAACTCAGAATCGAGTGTTATAAAAACAAAATAAATAATGTGTTTTTTGTAACAACAATATTCTTTTCTATTTTATTGAAATTAAAGTATAGAACTGCTAACTAAAACCTGCTTTTGATTTAATGACTTAAAAACACATAACAAGTTACATGGTAACATTAAATATTTTGCATTAGTTTGTAAAATAAAATTAGATGTTTTGTTGTTATCTTTATTTCCTGTTTAAATTCTTAAAACATAGGTGCACACGTATTATCGAAATTGAATCAATGTTATACACTGTTTCATTATTTGAACCTATAAATTGTCCGGCAGTAGTTTGCCTATAAACAAAAAATTCAAATACGTATACACTACTAACTATTAGAGGGTATAAATAGTGAGATAAAAGACTCAACGATTCAGCGTGAGTAGAAAGGACTATTGTGTATTTTAATCTTGCCTCAGATCTTAATCAATGGGATTCCTACAGGCAGCAGAGAACGAAAGTGCATGTTGGGTATTGAGTTTGAGTAACATTAATCATATTTTGAAAACATATTTTGAATTTTGTAAATAATCCAACATCAGTAATTACCACTAATAATCTGCAATATCAAAACTTATCTAATGAGCGCTAATGTACATTCTACGTGAAATAACGATATAAACAAAAATATTAATCAAAATAGATTCCAAGGAATGGTTCAAAACCTGCAAGAATAGGCATTAAAAAGAACATGTAAACTATAAACTATAAAAAGTGTAAATATTTTTATTTGTTCCTAACTTGTAAACATCGATTTATCAAGTCACTGTATTCCCCTTGAAAATGTCTAATAACTGGACCATGGGTGTAAAAAAAATAACTGGCTAGCATGTAATAGTTATTTATGTATTAAGGGCATAATGAAGCTTTTATGGCCAGAAGCGTTATTTCTAGCCCGAGGCGTCAGCCGAGGGCTAGGAAAAGGCTGTAGGGCCCTAACAAGTTATGCCCGCTATACATACACTATTTTATGCACAGATTAAGTTTTTATGTCAAATCTATTATTGTGTAAAAATATAATTGAATCAGTACGTAGGTATATCAAGCAGCTGTGCGTATACTTATGTGATTACACGAAGTTCGTTACTATAGTTACTATTCCAAAATATTTAATTTCAGCTTATTTTCATTGGTAAGAAGTTTACAAATTATATTAAGAACCAATCAAGTTCTACAAAAAAACTTCTGACATTTAATTGACGTTTCATTATTGCCCGTCTAACCATAAAGAGACCCTTGGGCCATAAAAAGACTTTTATGTTTAGATGAGTCTTGCAATAATAGTCTAATTATAATGCATCTGTGCATAAAAAAATTTACACGCGTCCTCATATTTTCTATTATTATATAATTTGAAATGAAAGCCAAACTCTTTAGCAGTAATTTAATTGTTACTAACATATGAGAATTATTGCATCTTATTACTATCGAATAATTAAAATCATAGTACAGCCGTTATTTCCACTAAAGCTGAAATTTCCGAACAATTTTAAGTCATTACTACTTGTATTTGCACTATATATATGCTCTGTAGAAGTAGATGGCGCAGATTCTTTAACTGGAAACAATCTTTTTGACATTCGATCTTGTTATTGATTGAGTCATCCACGTAGCTCTCTGCAATTTTGACCTGTGGGTGACTGAGTGAATGAGTGACCTGTATACAATGCAGGTTCTTGTAATCCTAAATATTCAGCAATTTTTTTAGGTATTGTACCAACAGTATGTTGACCTGCATTTAGGGCGACACATTTTCCATTACGGTACGTCAAGAACAACCGCAGGTCCTTACTTTTTGAGGTCGTATAGTCGCATATTTCCGATAAATAGCACAAGGTTTAAAAATACACCCATCGTCCGTTATTGTAAACCTCCTGGTTGTTAAATTTTTGGTATCGCGTAAGGTGACAACAATATATTTGGCCAAATCCTCCACTTCATTTAAAGTGAACTATAGAAGCTCATCACCACTTAATGATATTCCTATATCCGAACACACAAATGAAGGATCTCGGCCAACGCGTGATCAACAGCTGTGAAATCCATTAAGTTAATATAAGAGAGTAACCAGCATCTTGTGTTACTCTCGGCTGTTAAAGAAAGTAAGCAACGGTATGTTAGGATTGTACTTTTTAAAATTTCGAGCATGTGATAACCGCATCTCGCCTCATGATCGCCGCGTGTTTTGCGATATGTTAAGCATTTTCACCGTCGTGATTTCGGTGACCTGTATTCTTCATTTGTTTGTTTGGGTATAGTAATATTCCTAGATATGCTGTGATACTAATCTTCCTAGATCTCGTATATTTGTCTGTTTTCAATTTACTGTTTACAATTAGGTAAGCCATACGTAGTGTGGTTACGTAGTCTCTTTCTGGAAAACGTTATAACAACGCATTTATTAATATTGAAATATAACTTTTGTTTACACTCCACCATATATTCTGTCCATCTTCAGGAGTGTCAATTGTATATCGTTAGTAAATGGAAAACATTTGGAGTTTGTTACTCACGGCGGTCTGGAAGGCATTTTAAATCGAATTCACTTGAACCTCATTTTTTTTTGTTTCGGGGTGTTCTTTGAGGTAATAGAAGACCCCTCCAATGGTTTTTGAAATCGCGACCCTGGCACTTTTTTCCAAAATCGACAAAAAACCGATTTTTGGGGCAAATCATAGAAGAAAGATGTACTCTTCGGATCTCCTGGGCAGTTCTCTGCTATTTTCTGATGGATAGAGTTTTCTTAGGAAAACGTTCAACGTGAGATAAGAAGAGGCAGTGCAGCATTCTCCGGAAATTCCTGTAAAATTCTACTCAACAAGATCGACATTTTGCGGGCGAATTGTGAACTCGGGTGTTTGATGTATGTTGAAGCACTACACTGTTTGAAGAATGTAATTGATGATTGTTTTGGCGCTATTCTTAGCGAAACTTTTAACCATAGCATAGAATCCTTCCGCGACAGTTATTTGGCACTGAACAAATCCGTGACAGCAAAAATCGGTGCAATATTTTTCCACGTGTCTGAGTTTTGCAGTTCGACAGGGAACGGTTTAGGCTTTTACAGTGAACAAGCAATCGAATCAGTCCACCACGATTTCAACGAAACGTGGAAAAAGTATAAGGTACCTGGGTGCCACCCAGAATTTAATAATAAGCTTCTGCGAGCCACGTGCGAATATAACAGCCATCATTTGTAACATAAAGTGTTTTTCCTGTTCTTGTGAAACGTTTTTGTTCGTTTACCATTGTTGTTTATTTCTTATTACTTAAAAGTACTAAATTCTATGTAACAATATTTTGTATTAATCTGTTACAAAAGATTCAAAATCAAATATAAAACATGTTATTGCGATCTATCTAGAAAATACACAAATATCTTACTTTCTGTGATTTTCGCTCAACTTTTGTTTTTTTCTACCTACGATTTCCTAAGAAAACTCTATCCATCAGAAAATAGCAGAGAACTGCCCAGGAGATCCGAAGAGTCCATCTTTCTTCTATGATTTGCCCCAAAAATCGGTTTTTGGTCGATTTTGGAAAAAAGTGCCAGGGTCGCGATTTCAAAAACCATTGGAGGGGTCTTCTATTACCTCAAGGAACACCCCAAAACAAAAAAAAATGAGGTTCAAGTGAATTCGATTTAAAATGCCTTCCAGACCGCCGTGACTACCGAAGGAAGATCATTTATTAGCAATAAAAAAGCAGAGGTCTAAGATTTGATCCCTGGGGGAACACTAAAGTCATAATGTTGATATGTATCAAGATCAAACTGGAACGTCTCTGGCAGGGTTGGCAAAAAACATGTTTTAAAAAACAAAAACAGTTGTTTTTTTAAATAAAAAATGTTTCTTATCGAAAATGAGTGTAAAACACCCCATATAAAAACATATTTAAAACATGATTTAAACTGTTTTAAATTAATAAACATTTTGAAATATTTTAATAAAAGCTTTCAAGAAAGATATTATTAAATTCAGATACAAATTATCATCATGAATCATGATTACGCGTGCCTGAAACAATAATAAAAGTTCTTATTCTTATCATCACTTTTTTAATTTTACAACTTCCTAGCAAGAGTAACTTAAATAAAAAATACACTAATAAAAATTCTACTTCAATTCTCGCCAAACCAAAAGTGTTAAATATTATTAAGTCAACACTTTGTAATTTATAAATAAAATGATCATTATTCTTTTTAAATGCGTCTTCAGATCTCTAAAAAGAATGCAGAATTAGAAAATCAGTCAAATATTATATATTCATGATGACGGGTTAACGAAAGTGCCGTATATGACAACATTTTTTAACAATTTTAATAAAGATGCTATTGAACCTAATAAAATTCGTGCCAAATGTATCCATTGCAAAAAAGACTGTGTACGGTGTATTATTATACTTATGTAAAATAATACACTTTTCAGGTGGAAACTGGTCATTTAAATTCGAAAATGCAGTACAATAATCTAATATTTTTTCTTTCAAATGTTTGAAAAGTCGTTTTAAAACAATTACAACAAAACATATTTTAAATATACGTTTAATACATGTTTAAAAAGAAATAGTTTAAAACTTGGTTTGATCTTTTAAACTAGTTTTAAACAAGAGATTTAAACATACCAACCCTCGTCGCTGGTAAGCAGGTATTGTTATTATTAAAATAAATCGAGGAAACTTCATATGAAGCAGAGTAAACAGATTGAAAATATTTACTAAAGCTTTCCGCTACATCAAATTCTTCAATTAGCTGATTATAGTAATTGAAATGTAATATATTCGATCGTTTTTTATTTTTAGTGTTTACATAATTCCAAAATTCTTTGACATTCTGCTCTATACCAGTTTCAACATTTGCGATATAAGTATCATAAGCCTGTTTTACCAGTATATTTAATTTCTTTCGTTCTTTCTTCTTCTTTGAATAACTCTTGCCGTTTATGTTTTCTGTAATGGTTTTTAAGTTTTAAACAATTGAATTTCAGAATTAAACCATACTGCATATATATTTTTATGGTTACGATATTTTGGTTTAATTTAATTTTAAATTATTATAAAAAACAGCTACATTGTCCCAGCTTATGATATTTATTTCATTTTAGGTATATAGACGAACAAAGTTACATCTATTAAAATTAAATTTGCCAATAAGTAAGGATTTAGAAATGAATGCTTTTTGAGTATTGTTCTATTGTTTTTTATAGAAATACCTAATGATAGGTGATAGAGATCTTCCTTAAGTATTGGATGAAGGCATTTATCTACTTTATATTCTAAGTAAACGTATTCAGACATCGAGATTAAATAGTCCAGTAAGTGTTTTTCCATAAGCATTTAATATGTTATTAAAATTTCTTACATTAAGGGCGTTACTGAATTCATTGTTGGAGCACATAGTCATTTCATATAAAACATAATTGATTTAGACTACAATTTCGACTTGCAAATGCAAAAAAACTGTTCGTAAAGTGTTAAAGAAGAATATATAGACGGATGTAAAGCTGTAAAAATCTGCGCATTGTAACACGTAATACTACCTATATCACATTTCAACATTTACAAAAAGAATCGTTCTTTGATGATTATAAGTGTTAATGTGGAAAAGTTGAAATGTCATATACAAGAGATTTTAAGTACCTATGTATTTTAAAAGTAAGTTTTAATGTATGGTTATGTAGAAAATATAATAACAATTACAAAATTTGATTTGAAAAATCATATGAATGAATATGTGCAACGTTATTTTTGAGCGTTTTACCGATGCGTAGCGTTTGAATGTTATTATTTTTATTATTACGGCTAATAGAACAAGAAATAAAATATACAACTACTTCTAGTTCTAGCAAAATTTCAGAATACAACTTTCAACGAGATATTCAACTTTTAAAATAGACCTAAACCAAAAATATTTGGAATCATAAACAAGGGTAGTATAGCATGCGTAGCAGGTACCTAAGACGTCCGAACACTTTTTGTAGTTCCACTGACCCGCGATTCCTAACAGTAAGTATCTGGACCACTAGATACCCATTCTTTAGTTCTTCAACATGAATTTGCGGAAGGAAATCTTTTTAATTTAAGAACATAAAAATAGTACAGCTAGTTCAAGTTCAATACCTGTACCTCCCCGAACATTTTATGAAAGTGATATATTTCGCGCCTAAAAGTTGATTATCACTATACGGCAAGCTACCAACAGCCACCGGACCGACAAAACATGATACTCATTCACACTATACTGCTAGCCGGCGGCAGGTGACCAACAGGCAACGGACCGACAGTTTATTCCAAAACTAATAACTATGCGTTTGTTGCATCCATTATCTTAATAACTATTTTTATGGTCATTAAAAAGGTAATTTTGATAAAATACCATTCTGTTCCTTTTATAAAGTTTATTTAAAAAGGGATTAACAAGAATTCAAACGCTTAATAACTACCCTGCGTTAATTAACAGCGTTTCGTAAGCCAAAGACCCACAGATTATTTAGATTGTTTTTATCGTTCATTGTAGAATGTAAAGATTTATTATGCTGTTTTCTTTTAAAATGTGTATGCAGTTTAAGAAATGTGAAATATTTCTCAAGAAAGTAATCAAAGTTTATTAATACGCCCCACATAGGAAGAAAAAGGAATTCAATCAGTAATAATATTAATTATTATTATCAATAATAATAGTATTTTTAAAAATAAGGGTAATTTAACATTAACACTGTGGGTAATCAATATAGGTAATCAAATTCCATATAATTCAAAGTCCCCAGTCGACCAACTTTTTATGAAATTCGTATGAGAGGACTCGTAATAAATCAATTTAAAACTAAATATGAATTGTTCCCAATCTATTATACCTTCATGGTTTTATAGAGGGGTAAATTGAGTTTAATAGTCTTTCCTAACGAAATGCTTTATAATTAATCTTTTTACTTTAACTTAGTGTTAAGATTATTCTGATCAGCCTGACCTCCTCGTATTATAACGTCGGCCAGTAGCCAGCCGTCGAAACCGGCGGCCAGAGAATAAACCGAAAAGCAAATCAGAAGCAAAATGCGTAGTAATGCGATGTTGCCGGTAAAACGTGTGCTATGGGTGCCAGTAGAACAATAATTATGATGGGTGCCAGTACTGCGAGGCGGCATATACTTCTGTATATACAGAAATCGACTGCAGCGCCACTCGTGGTGATACGCTGAACTTTTTTGTATATCACTCGGTATATAACGTCCTTAAGGCACCCACACAAAAATTCGTTTCTAGGCGTTTCACAACTTGTACATGCCGAAACCGTAGAAAAAGGTATAAAACACTATGGCACCCAAAACGGGTGTCGCATTGAAAAATCCGGGTGCCACTTTGTATATTTCATATGTCGTTTGGGTGCGTATAAGTCTATATATATATATATATATATATATATATATATATATATATATATATAAGAATAGAAATATTAATGCGCGTAAAAATACAAGTACATAGCAAAGGGATAATAATGGGCATTCGCGCAATAGAGCAACAAGAGAAAGTGAGTTGCAGCCGTATACCCGTGTTTCGCACTTATTAGTGCTCATCAGTACGGCATAGCAGATAGAAAGCAATAAAATAAAAGCAACAAACTAGAAACGATGTACAATACAAGGTTTCACGGATAGCAGCCAACCACACATTTGCAGTATCGGCTCGAAGACACTGAGTTTTCAGTGCAACAACAAACGTCACTACGGAGGCGGCTATAGCCACTACCGTGAGACAACCTAATCCCAAGAAATATAAATAAGAATAGAAATATTAATGCGCGTAAAAATACAAGTACATAGCAAAGGGATAATAATGGGCATTCGCGCAATAGAGCAACAAGAGAAAGTGAGTTGCAGCCGTATACACGTGTTTCGCACTTATTAGTGCTCATCAGTACGGCATAGCAGATAGAAAGCAATAAAATAAAAGCAACAAACTAGAAACGATGTACAATACAAGGTTTCACGGATAGCAGCCAACCACACATTTGCAGTATCGGCTCGAAGACACTGAGTTTTCAGTGCAACAACAAACGTCACTACGGAGGCGGCTATAGCCACTACCGTGAGACAACCTAATCCCAAGAAATATAAATAAGAATAGAAATATTAATGCGCGTAAAAATACAAGTACATAGCAAAGGGATAATAATGGGCATTCGCGCAATAGAGCAACAAGAGAAAGTGAGTTGCAGCCGTATACACGTGTTTCGCACTTATTAGTGCTCATCAGTACGGCATAGCAGATAGAAAGCAATAAAATAAAAGCAACAAACTAGAAACGATGTACAATACAAGGTTTCACGGATAGCAGCCAACCACACATTTGCAGTATCGGCTCGAAGACACTGAGTTTTCAGTGCAACAACAAACGTCACTACGGAGGCGGCTATAGCCACTACCGTGAGACAACCTAATCCCAAGAAATATAAATAAGAATAGAAATATTAATGCGCGTAAAAATACACTTTGCTATGTACTTGTATTTTTACGCGCATTAATATTTCTATTCTTATTTATATTTCTTGGGATTAGGTTGTCTCACGGTAGTGGCTATAGCCGCCTCCGTAGTGACGTTTGTTGTTGCACTGAAAACTCAGTGTCTTCGAGCCGATACTGCAAATGTGTGGTTGGCTGCTATCCGTGAAACCTTGTATTGTACATCGTTTCTAGTTTGTTGCTTTTATTTTATTGCTTTCTATCTGCTATGCCGTACTGATGAGCACTAATAAGTGCGAAACACGTGTATACGGCTGCAACTCACTTTCTCTTGTTGCTCTATTGCGCGAATGCCCATTATTATCCCTTTGCTATGTACTTGTATTTTTACGCGCATTAATATTTCTATTCTTATTTATATTTCTTGGGATTAGGTTGTCTCACGGTAGTGGCTATAGCCGCCTCCGTAGTGACGTTTGTTGTTGCACTGAAAACTCAGTGTCTTCGAGCCGATACTGCAAATGTGTGGTTGGCTGCTATCCGTGAAACCTTGTATTGTACATCGTTTCTAGTTTGTTGCTTTTATTTTATTGCTTTCTATCTGCTATGCCGTACTGATGAGCACTAATAAGTGCGAAACACGTGTATACGGCTGCAACTCACTTTCTCTTGTTGCTCTATTGCGCGAATGCCCATTATTATCCCTTTGCTATGTACTTGTATTTTTACGCGCATTAATATTTCTATTCTTATTTATATTTCTTGGGATTAGGTTGTCTCACGGTAGTGGCTATAGCCGCCTCCGTAGTGACGTTTGTTGTTGCACTGAAAACTCAGTGTCTTCGAGCCGATACTGCAAATGTGTGGTTGGCTGCTATCCGTGAAACCTTGTATTGTACATCGTTTCTAGTTTGTTGCTTTTATTTTATTGCTTTCTATCTGCTATGCCGTACTGATGAGCACTAATAAGTGCGAAACACGTGTATACGGCTGCAACTCACTTTCTCTTGTTGCTCTATTGCGCGAATGCCCATTATTATCCCTTTGCTATGTACTTATATATATATATATATAT
The DNA here is from genome assembly GCA_929113105.1 of Agrypnus murinus. NCBI lineage: Eukaryota > Metazoa > Arthropoda > Insecta > Coleoptera > Elateridae > Agrypnus > Agrypnus murinus. The sequence continues at coordinate 39,269,145 of OV816027.1, forward strand.
ATATATATATATATATATATATATATATATATATATATATATATATATATATATATATATATATATATATATATATATATATATATATATTGGATTCTGCGTTCTAGACCTAGCTAAACACGTGATGTATGAGTTTTATTACAACTTTATCAAGCCTATTTATGGGAGTGATGTGGAACTAGCCTATACAGACACAGACAGCCTGATCCTGAGAACCTGTACAGCTGATTTTTACCAAGATATGAATAATCATCTAAACAAGTATGATACATCAAATGCAGGAAAGATATTATGGGAGTTCATGGGAACAGGAGCGAAAGCCTACGTTGTCAATGTTGAGGGTGAATTAAGTAAAACGGCCAAAGGCGTACAAAAAGATATAATCAAGAATGAGTTAACACTTGAAGACTATAAGAATGTAGTATTTAACAAGGCAGTGATATACAAGAATGTACGAACATTTAGAGTACATAAACATCAACTGGATACTGAACTGAAGAATAAAATAGCACTTTCTTGGTTAGATGATAAGAGATACATCATACCTGATGGTTCCGGTGACACTCTAGCTTGGGGGCATCACAGAATCCCGAAACATGTTGAATAACTATGTATATTAGAAACTGTTTCAAAAAATAGTTAAATAATTATTGAAATTAAGTTAAGATGTTAAGTTCATACATGAAAATTGTGAAATGACTGTAAATAATTAATATTTGTGTACAATCATATGTGATGAATTGATTATTAATGTTTTAAATAAACAATATAAAAGGTTTATCTTTGTTTTATAACAGCTGTAGCTGTTCTACACAATAAAACTTCAAAAAAGTTAACATAACCCTTTGCATGCGCTATATACAGAGATATTTCCTTCCTTCTCATGCAGAGGTGAATCTTGTTTTACTTACTACTCACATAAGTCATGGTATAACAGGTGTATGTATATACGGGGTATACAGCTATTAAAGGCTTTGACTAACCTTACCCTTTACGAAGATTTGAAAATCGCATAGATGCATCCTTAACCTTCATAGGGCCAAGAGGGGTTCAAATGCACCCAGGTCCTTATTTTTCTTATTATTTTTTTGTGCAAATTTATTTGTGCACCGACAATTTTTGTAGCTTCTTATTATTTGTTTTTACATGATCTGACAAAATATTAACCTCACTGGAATTTCATTTGTCGATAAAAAAAATTATTATTGAGTTGGGGTTCACCTGCACCTCTGTTGGCCTCTGATGTGATTATTATTTGTGGCTGTTTCCATTGCATTTCGATCAATTATTTTTCGGTTATTGTCGGGACATTGAGTGTTGGTGCCAGCGACATGCCAGCGATCAGATGTTCGGTTATTGTCGGAGTTAGTGCCTGACAAATTTCCGCGAAATCTAAGTGTCTTGTTTCTGCAATTCTGTAGCCACGTGCACGTAGCTCAGTTGCAGGTTGATACATCACTTGGATGGGTGTTTTATTCTATTACGGGACAAAAATAGTTTGTTTCACATCATGACTTTTGCTAGAAATCCTAATGCTTTATCAGACGACGAGTTGGCGAGGTTACTTGAAGAAGATGATAATGATATTGGTGATATATTGGAGTTAGAAGATGACGATGACGAGGAATCTGATTACTTATATGAAGAGGAAGAAATCGATGACGAAATTGAAGGGCAGAAAAGGGAAAATGAGCAAGAGACAGAAAACGATGCAAGTGCTGCCGAAGGCGATGACGATTCTTATGAAAGTAATCCAAAGTACAGCACTAAGGATAAAGACATCGAATGGTCAAAATGTACCCTGAATACAAGGGTGCGACGTTTACAAGCAAATGTGTTGAAAACACCAGAGGGACTCACTGCATATGGTTCACAATTTGATACAGTTGCGGAGGCATTTTTCTTGTTTTTTACTCCGGAAGTGATCAGTATAATTGTAACTGAAACTAATCGCAAGGCACATCACCACTTCAGCAAATGGAATATTGAACATCCAGAAAAAATGAGAAAATTTGTTCCAACAAACGAAACAGAAATAAAAGCCTACATCGGGCTTTTGATAACGATGGGTGCTCTTCAAGCTTCCGGAGAACCAATTCACATGTTGTGGTAAACTGATCCAGGTTATTGCCGACCAATTCTTCCAGCGTGTATGTCGAGAAATAGATACAAGATACTGACATGTTTTTTGCGGTTCGACAATTTTGAAACCAGGCTGGAACGGAAAGTTGACGATAAGCTTGCTCCCATAAGGGAAGTTTTTAACATGTTCGTTTCAAACTGTAAGAAATCATATAATCCTGGCACCCACGTTTGCATTGATGAGCAATTAGTTCCGTTTAGAGGACGAGCACCGTTTCGTGTTTATATGAAGTCGCCCAGACAAATACGGACTCAAAATTTGGGCACTTGCTGATTGCGAGTTATATTATACGCAAAATATGCAAGTCTATTTGGGTAAGATTCAATCACTTTATTGTAAAATAATGATATTTATTTTTTTCTGTAATAATAGGCAAACAAAATGAAAAAGCGGAAGTTGGCCAAGGACAGAGAGTAGTTCTAGATTTGTCGAGTCATTTGGGACAAGGATATGGTCTCACCACAGACAATTTTTTTACCAGCTTACCATTAGCGGATAAGTTGTGGGAAAAAAATATAACCTTAGTAGGAACCCTTAGGAAAGATAAGAAGTATATTCCCACGGATCTTCTTCCTAAGCCCCACAAGCCTGTATTCTGCAGCATGTCTGCATTTAGGAAAAATCGTACTTTAGTATCTTATGTACCAAAAAAGAATCGTGCAGTAATTATGTTGTCTAGTGAACATACCGACGACAAAGTGTCTGGGATGGAACATGACTACAAACCAGACATAATTCTACACTATAACAGTACGAAAGGAGCAGTAGATACGGTAGATAAGATGGCGAAACAGTACTCGTGTCAAAGGAAAACCAATAGATGGCCCATGGCAATTTTTCAGCACTTATTGGATATAGCAGGCATAAATGCTTTCAAGATGTGGACCATCAAAAATTCAGAGTGGAAGAAAAATCAATTAGATCGACGTCGACTCTTTTTACTACAGCTCGGTAAAGACCTTATGTACGATCATGTAGCCGCCCGCTATAGAAACCCAACTGGATTACACTCTGTAATTCTGAGGCATATAATTACCACTTTTCCGAATTTAGAAGTGGCGAATGAAGAAAGAGAAGCCGAAGAAGCTGTTGCTTCTCAAGGTCGTTGCTACCTTTGCCCCAGATCTAGAGACAGAAAATCAAGAAAATATTGCTTGACTTGCAAGAAGTTCATGTGTCAGGCACACTCAAATCCAAGAGTAGTGCACTGTCGTAACTGTGCCGAAAAAAAATTATCCTAAACATTTATTTCATGTTTATTTTGAGAATTTACTGTTTTTTTTTGAGGTAATTATGTAAACATGAGTTTATTTTATGTTAATTATGATGAAATAAATTTAATAAAAAACTATTACATTGCAATTTAATTTTATATTACAATATTATAGGTGGGGTGCACATGCACCCCGGTCGGAACGATGCGTTTTATTTTGACCTCGGCCCTATGAAGGTTAAGACGAGCTTGCAACCTTCGCAGTTGTATCAGTGATTGTGATTTCTCTTTGGTTGGTTGGCTTTTGAAAGTTGTATTCGCTGTCAGAATTTTCTTGCACACTCCCCTGTATGTTAGTAGACTTTTATTGAATACCCCTCCATGTTGTCAAACTTTTATTGAACATACAGGGGCATGTTGGTGTTGGAGAAGGATAGACATATACCTTTACATGTGCTAGACAGAGATGGGTATATTTCCTTCTTTCTCATACAGAGGTGTGGAGGTGCGGCACCAGAACCGCCCTATACTCCCTACTATTCAGTAGACTCGTAGAAGTAGTTTCAATAGAATAAACAACTACCAAAGGTGTACAAGTACACAAGCAAGAACAAATAACTTGGCCATGTTAAGTATTGAAGCTGAAGCAGTACAAACTATCGGGCCATTAAGAGGTACAGTGAAACCTTATCTAATAAAGACCGCAAAAGATCTGGTAGAAAGATCTGAAGATATCTAAAAGTACGTTAGTTTGTTAATTAGAAACGACTTGAAGATTAGGGCATTCAAAAAACGCAAAAGTTCAGGGAATTTCGAACTCTTGCAAACAAAGAAGGAAGGAAAGAGCTTCTCACATCTTGAACTGGCACGCAGGAGATGAGATTATTTTCTTCGATGAGAAACTATTTGTTTTGCAAGAATCAATGAATGCACAAAAGGATCGGGTGTATGGTGTTACTTCTCTGATATTCCCTAAAATAAAAAGTATGTTCAACGATACCAAATGCGTCGTCGGTAATGGTTTGGGGAGCTATTTGCAAACGGGAGAAGTTTCCTTTGAAATTTATTAATAAAGGAGTAAAAATCAATGTAGATTATTATTAAAAACAGAGATCTTAGAGAATGTTTTGCTTCCAAACGCGAAAATAGTTTACGGACAGGATTACTACTGCTTTCAACAGGATGGGGTTCCGTCGCATACAGCTCGAAAGGTTCAACAGTGGTGTAAAGAAAATCTGACAAACTTTCTATCTAAGGACGAATGGCCAAAGGTTCACCTGACTGCAATCCTTTGGATTATTATGTGTGGTCATATACGTTAGGGGAACTTTTACAAATTTCACTCTATTGATGAATTTAAAAAGGTCATCATGAAAATTTGGGATAAAATCCCAATGGATGGTGCACGTGCGGCGTGTAATTCATTTGAAAAACGATAAAAGCTAGTTAAAAAAGCAAATGGACGAATTATCCGAGAATTTGTATAGAAGGTAGTTGTAATTAATGTTTATTTCACGAATAAAAAAATTAGATTAAAATAACTATTTAGATTTCCTTGGTATTTTTGTTTTTATTTGTGACAGAATATATTGGACATAGTGTATATATATATATTGCTGTGGATTTTGTATCCAAAATTTTGGAGAATTTATTTAGAATTTATTAGAATTTTAGTGTAGTCATTGTATTAGATGGTAAGGTGACGTCAGATTAAGTAATGTGATTATGTAAATAGTATATAAGCTTAGAAAGCATATTTTTAAGACACTTCCTGACATAAAGCGAAAGAGTAAAGTTCCTGATAAACGGCGGACAGATACATTCGTCAAATTATTATAATGTATAATGACACTTCCTGACATAAAGCGACGCAGTAAAGTCGTGTAAGAAATATAGTACTAATGTAAATAGACACTTACTGTTAAACGACGAAAAAGTAAAGTCATGAAAGATATTATAGTAAATAAAGCAACAAAGTAAAGTCGTGTAAGAAATACAAAATGTAAATAATTAGTCTTGCTTGAACAAGTTCAGTTGGTTGGTGAATTGAATACGGCGAAAGTGTATAGTTGTTATAAAATTATAAAAGTGTATAAGAGTATAAAGAACCACCTTTAAATTAAATTACTAGTAAAGTTATTGCTAGTCAATATACCTACGTTAAAACCATAAACTGGTGTTTTATTTATTTAAACACATAAGCAAATATTCTTCGAACAAGGGAAATAGTACCCGCAATTAATTAAAACAAAGTTTTACCAAAAGTGAGCTATCAAGATCAAGTGTGTGGATGGTGTTGTATTGGAAATCCATGCAAAGGAAAGTCAACCAAAATTGGAATCCAGGATTGGATCAACATAAGGTGACATACGCTGCCAATGGTATTGGAGAAGACCAACTTTATAATAAAAGTAGGAAGTTATTTCCTTCTGTATTGGTATCTGCTGAAGAAAAGACTATCGTTTGTAAGGTGTAATTATGTGATTTGAACAATTTAGTAATAGTTAAATTTAATTAAGAATTCAATTTTAAAAGTGATTTCAATTTCAATTTATATTTTTAAACCCACAGGAATCCACATTCGCGCTGAGATGAGTTTTTCGTAATAATTTAATTCAGTTATTTTATGTTATTTAATTGGCGCCCAACTCTCCTACGTAAACTTGAGTTAGTCAAGAACTCACGTAACTTTATCTTTACATAATTATTGCATTATTTAAAACTATTAAAAGGTATTTTTTTAATCACATAAGAATTTATAAAAGAGGGAAGTTGAAAAGCATTTCCAAAGTACAGTCATTTTAAAAATCAATTCAATTATAAAATAATTATCTACAATCTAACAGCAATTATTTGTTATTTGAAAGTATTTGATGAAATTGAATATAAAAACAATATTTTATTTTTAATTATCCAAATTCATCGAATTATTTAAGTTACTGCTTACCAATGTGGGAAAAGTTCAAATCTTTCTTTTTATGCGAATTCACCGCATATAAATATGGTTTGTGCCAACGTGGGGCAAAATAAATCAAATTTTTCTTTTTATGCGAATTCACCGCAATATATATTATAGTATATATGTAATAAAATGTTATAATTTTTTATGGGAGAAGACTTTGTGTTATAATTTTTTAAATTCAATGAAAATTCATTCCATTCAGAGATATGGATATACAATTATTTAATAACTAAATACCATTACATTTTGATTATGGTTATAAAAATTTACTATTTTAAATATTACATAAGACAAATTCTTTTATTTTTTTTAATAAGACAAATTTTCTGTTTTTCGAAAATTTAAGATCATTTTTCCGCTGCTCATCAGATTTAAATGCACTGTTTGGAATTTCATCAAGCCCTGATAGCTTATGATTGTAACACCAAAGACACAAACATAACGAGAACATCAATCAATGATATAGCTCAATGCCAAAATCAACAAAGCAACTACGCTAAAGAGGAAACCAAAGTAAGAGTGATTCAATAAATGATTACAAAGAAGCACACCGTTTCAAAACAACCCATATACATATATGATAAAATGGTGGGTAATCCTGGGAAAAACCACCTGGAACCTGGTTACCAGCAATTCTTGTGACCAGAAGTTCACCTCACGTTTTGCTGACAACGCAACTCTGGTAACTCAAAGATTTCTCAAAATAATATCCTAGTAGTAGCGCATTATGAAAAAATCTTTGCTCTATCATTAATTAAAACCTATAACCTTATGCGGTTACAAAATATGGCAAACTGAACATCCTAGAATTTTCGGTCTACGACAGTTGAACGCGAGCGTTTGGACGCAAGCCGCTTTGGACGCAGGGACTTTTGAACGCGGGCCGCTTTGGACGCAGGGACTTTTGAACGCAGCGACGTTTGGACGCGAATAGTTACAGGAATTTGTCCTAAAAAAATGTAATACATTCATTAACACCGTTTTTTTTCAGGGTATTTTGGTAGAGGTTTCTTTCTTAAGGGTTATTTTTTTAGGGTTTTTCCCAGATTTTTTTTAAACTGAGATTAAATATGAATGTCTTCAAATTTAGTTGCAGTATTCAATATTCCACCTTCCTTTGGTCACTTGCAAATTTTGCTGCTTTAAGAAACAATACTTATAGAGGCCGCAACCGAATTCCCGTAATCAGAGCCCTAATCACCCAATTAACCGTTAAGCCCTAGTCCGAGTTTCCCATAATACTACCATTCCGCTTATCAATTATCTTCTTATCTTAAGTTATCTTAATCTACTGCATAATTCTATACAATTTATTAAAATTCTTAATACTAATAACTTTTATAACAAGGTATTTTCTGCAGTTCCAAAAGATGTTTAGAAGATTATACTAATGACTGCCATTACAAAGCATTAAGATATTCTTACAAACAAGCAACCAGGCGATAATAATCTTTTGTTTGTAGGACTTATAAATATTTAAATTTTGTTGTTTCCTGAAACTTAAGCAGCTTTTAGTTTCCAAAGGCTTAAGTGGAAAATTAGTAAAAGGCAGTTTAGTTCTACCCCCTCTTGTTTAAGAGTTTAAATTCTCCCGGTCGTTTGTAATTTTCCTTAGTTTATCTGAATTGGTTTTCCACAGTGGTTGTTTAGTGTACCGGGTTGTTTAAGTTACTCTACTATCTGAAAGACCGAAAATGGAAATTTTAAGCAAAAAAGGAAAAGACAAGTTTTCCGATAATGGATTTTTATACGTGTTTGATCGGACAAGTTCCTGTGGAACTAAGAAATTTTGGAGGTGTGACCAAAGAAGCATAGATGGAAAATGTCGTTGTAAAGCTCGTATCCATACGTCTGACGACGGCACCATTGTGAAGCAACTGAATGAACATTGTCACGATAGTTCAGCTGGTAGAGTGGAAGCTGAAATGGTGAAGACTGCTATCAAGAAAAGGGCTAAGGAGACCATGGAGCAACCAGCTCAAACTATTAACACTGCCATTACGGGATTGTCGCAATCTGCACAAGTTACTTTGCCCAGGCATAGAACTCTAAAAAGGATGATACAGAGGACAAGAAACGAAATCTGTGCTGCACCCCCTGCTCCAGTTTCAGTGGAAGACCTGATTATTCCGGAAAAGTATAAAGTTTATACCACAAACGCAGCCAGGGAAAATTTTTTGTTATACGACAGTGGGCCGGTCCCTAATAGAATCTTAATCTTTGGCCGGGAAGGGAATTTAAAGGTGAGTTAATATATTATATACAGTGTATCTCACTTTAGATGGCAACACCTCAATAAATGTAGTGTTTGGAAAGACGTTCTTGCTAAGAACATATAATTTTCTCCACAGTAAAATGCTAGCCTACTACGATTAAGAATAAATGGCAAAAATGGAGAAAGTATGTATTAGGCATTTTTTTATCAAAAAAATGTATTAAGAAAAGTTGTTAACACCCCACTCCAAAAGGCCAAATCCAAATTTTTGTTAAAAACAAATAAAAAATTTTTTGCACGACCTGTATACAGGGCGTTTCTAAAAGGTTTGGTCAAACTTCGGGCGTAAGTTCCTCAGTGAAAATTGAAAATGTCTAAGGTAGCCTACTTTTTCCATTTTTGCCATTTATTTGTAATCGTAGTAGGCTAGCATTTTACTACATTTTTCAATAAAATTTTTTGTAATTCCATAAAAATTAAAAAATTATTGAGGTGTTGCCATCGAAAGTGAGTCATACTGTATGTGTTTGTTAATGAGGATACTGCTGGGTACTGTGTTCCAGGAATCCTTGCAGTTATTTTTCCTAAAAAGTTTTTGTTAATTAACTCTAATTATTTATCGTTCCAGATACTGAAAGAATCGAAGCACTGGTTTGTTGACGGGACATTTTCATCGGCGCCGAAATTATTCCACCAGGTGTTTGTTATTTTAGCTAAGAAGTATGGGGGAGTACATCCAATCGTATATGCCCTTTTACAAAACAAGCAGTCTGCATCTTACACCACAGTAATCAACGCATTAAAGGAATTGGAACCCAATTTAAATCCAGAAAAAGTATCCTGCGATTTTGAACTTGCCGCAATTAATGCCTTTAAGGGATGCTTTCCTGATGCCGAAATAGTGGGTTGCTTCTTCCACCTAACAAAGAATTTAAAAAAACATCTAGGAACTCTACAGCTACTAAGCCGTTACAGAAATGATGCAGATTTTGCTTTATCGGCAAGAATGATCACTTCACTGGCATTTGTACCTATTGAAGATTTGGATAATGCCATGGATCGATTAGCTGATGAATTACTAATAGAATTACAACCGGTACTTTATTGGTTCGAACACACATACTTAGGCCGACCCAATCGTCGAGGGAATGGTAGGCGCCCCCCAATTTTTGAACCTAGTATTTGGTCTATGTACGATCGTGTTTTGGATGGCACAGACAGAACCAATAATCATGCAGAAGCAGCGCATCGTCGACTACAAGCCGAGTTATCGATGGATCATCCTGTAATTTGGAAGTTCATCGATGCTTTGAAGGGGGTTCAAAAAGGAAGAGATAAATATCTTAAAGAATTGATTGCAGGGTATGAACCACCCCAAAAATTGCAGAAATATATTCGAGCGGATCAACGAATTCACGACATTACGGTTGACTATAACAACCGAGATACTATAGAATATTTACGAGGCATTGCCCACAACTTCGAGATGAACCCTTAATTTCAGCATTATATTTTTAATTCGCGTGTGATTTATTTCTAGTTAATGTGTAAGCATTTTTAATTAATTTGTACATATTTATCTTCCTAATTTATATTTCATTATTATAATGTGTTAATCTTTTTATGGTTAAATATATGTAAAAACATATTAATTAATTGAATATATTTTTTCCAATGCTTTTAATCAATGTGTGTTGTGTGTTTTTCCCGCAAATATTCAACTGTGTTCCGACAAAATCTAATAAGTGTAAACAAATGATTATTATCGCCTGGGTGGTGGTGTTTTAGAATATCTTGCTTTATAATGACAGTCATTAGTGTAATCTTCTAAAAACATTTGCAATTGTAGAAAATACCGGGGTCAACTTTTTTTTTAGTTTTTTTTTGCTTTTTATACTGCGCCCTTTCAATTTATTGCTTCAGGTCTATTTTTTTACCTTTATTTTTATTTCAACATTTTTTAAACAAAAATTTTTTAATAAATATAAATTACTTCTGTTATTTTTTGACCCTTATTCTAGTTTAAAAATTGTTGAAATAAAAATAAGGGTCAAAAAACAACAGACATGAAGCAATTGTAAGGGGGCAGTACAAAAAGCAAAAAGAAAAAGCAAAAAAATTAAAAAAAAGTTTGACCCTGACGGGATTCGAACTCAGACGAAACGAATACCAGTCCATACGAGCCTGGCGTCTTAACCATTAGACCGATTAGACGTACAGGAGATACACAGGTAAAGTTGTTCACTACAATTATTTAATAAGACACGTTATGTCAAGTGAGATTATTTAAACATGTCTGTAAATAATAAATACTGGTAATTACAATTAGTTAAAAGTTTAAACAAACTTTAAATTATTTAACAAAATAAATATTGTACTCAATTATTATAATAATGGAATAACTGCCGAGTGTAAAAGGATGGTATAAGCTAAGACTGATGTTTTCCATTTCATGACCACCCTTGACCAAGATAATTGTTGAGATCCCTGTACTTTCTTATAAAAGTTTTTAGTATCAAGAATTGTAACAAACTGTATAGAATTATGGATGCACTGGATTATCTTAAAAGATACGCTACACGGAGTAAACAATAGTTATTTATGTATTAAGGGCATAATCTATTAGATTATGGCATGAGAGAATGTTTAAAGCCCGACGAAGGAGGGCTTTTAATTTCTCGAGGGGCATTATCTTGATTATGCCCGTGGTACATACAACGTTTTATTTTATTTTGCTTCATGGAAAGGATAACTCAGTATTGTGAGCACGAAGTTCACCATTAGAGTTTTAGTGTGCTACGATTCCTATGTTTTGTTGCTATAGGTAAGTTTGTAAACAATTTCAGTTGTCAAATAAAAATGGAAAAAGCCGTGAATGTTAATCCTACAGTTTATTCAGAGGAAGTTTTAGCTGAATTTGAGGTAGCCCAGCAAAAGTTGATTCCGGTTAAGTCAAAGGAGTTGTACGAGAAGGAGTACGAGAAGTTTTGTGACTGGCGAAAGGAGAAAAATATCAGCAGTTGTGATGAAAAAGTGGCTATGGCCTACTTATCTCCAATGGTAAGGTACTACTACCAAACCAATTCTAATTTTTTTAACAATTAATTTTCGTTTTTTACAGTCAAAGATTTACAAGCCGTCATCTCTTTGGTGCGTCTATTCAAAGCTGAAAAAGATGATCAAGGTTAAGGAAGGAGTTGATATGTCGAAATTTCTGTTGCTAGCCGAGTTTATGAAAACTAATTCTGTTGGGGATGAAGCTAAGAAATCAACGGTATTGCAACGAGATCACATTCTAGAATTCATGTTAAAAGCACCCGATTCTACTTATTTATTAGTCAAGGTAGTTATGACAGCTTCAATTAATTGTTTCATTTTTGTATTGTTTGTTGCTATTTGTAGGTGGTCACAGCCTTTGGCATGTTTGGAGCGTGCCGACGTCAGGAACTTCATGATTTAGAAATTCAAGATGTGACAGTTGAGGGATCAGTCTTATTGGTGAAAATCCGCCAGACTAAAACCTACACGCCGAGACAGTTTACGATTGTTCCGAACGGTGGTCCCGTTGATTACGTTGCTTTATACCATAAATATGTTGGTTTACGACCTAAACACGTCAAAATCAAGAGCTTGTTTTTGTCTTGTCATGGTGGCAAGTGCACTTCCCAGCCAGTAGGAAAAAACACCTTCGGGAAAATGCCTCGGATGATTGCTGAGTACCTAAAACTATCGGATGCAAGTAAATTTACAGGGCATTGCTTCCGCAGAAGTGCAGCTACTATGCTGGCCGAGAACGGTGGTGATACAAGAAGCTTGAAACAATTGGGTGGATGGCGATCGGATAAGATAGCTGAGTCATATGTCGAGAATTCTTTACAAAATAAAATCAAAATTGCTCAGACCATCTCAGGTGAAGGATTGATAAACATACCTCAAGAAAATGGAGGACGTGTTAGCGTTGGACTTGCTTCAAGTGGCATTACTATTTCAAACCCAAGCAATTGCATATTTCATTTTGAAAAAATGTAATAGTTATAATTATTTATTAAAATTGTTAGAACTCTATAGAAACGTTTTCTTTGTATCTTAGCAACTTTATACGCCCTCGGGCTAAAAAAGCCAAATTACGCCCGTAATTGAGTGCCAATAAAGACGATTATCATGTCAAAATAAAATAAACATCATTATGCATCATTATTCGGATAAACTCCGGAAAAAACTGCTTTTGATGAATGTGTTAATTTTTTTCGGCAAATCTTAAACTGTGATCTGATCCGGTAAATATTCGCGTCCAAACGTCGCTGCGTTCAAAAGTCCCTGCGTCCAAAGCGGCCTGCGTTCAAAAGTCCCTGCGTCCAAAGCGGCTTGCGTCCAAACGCTCGCGTTCAACTGTCGCATTCCGTAAAATTTTCGTCATACAGCAAGATACTCGACATTACATATTGCTGTGATATTTGCAGGTAGAAATGTTAAATAGGTAATTTGGGTTGCCTATCTTTCAGGCGTTCGTAATTGAATCTTTGTTAAAAGGTTTATTTAATAGTATCAGAAGTATGGTTGAAGCTAGCTATATACAGGAATTAAGTTAAATACATCCTTTTTGCGATAATTTCTTGTTAAAGTTACATTTCATGCAAGATTATTTAACGATCCGATCTATTCATTACATAACCTCAATTTTTGAAAATAATTTTCAAAATGCGTTTCTTTAGAAGAATAATTTAGTCACATTATGTTAACATGCATAAAAAGTTTTATATTTCAACAAAAGGATACTATTTAAGTGTGTATATAATTTAATAATTGTAAATTTTAATACAACGGTTGGTACGTTGAATTGTTTTTCTTAATCTACCGTCAATAGCTCAAACTTGGTAAATGGCACCTAGAATAAAATAAAACGGGCTATTACGAGTTAATTAGCATATATAAAAGAAACTTACCTTGCTTAATTTTCAATAGGGTGGTTTTTTCTTCTGCGATACATGGTATTGGTTTGTCGAGCCACCGTTCTAATTTAATTAATTTAGGTTCATGATGTTATTGTGGAATTTCGTTGGATAACATCTTGGCTGTGTAAGTTGTATAAAGTTTTTGTAGTTCTATATGTGTTTTCTCAGCCAATTCAATTTAAAAATGTCCATACACCTGTGCCGAGAATAAACTTTCTTTTCGAGTTAATTTTGTATTGTAAGTGTTTGTTATTGATGTCAAACGATTGGGAAAAGTTAGATAATCAGATTATGTAAAGATTAATGGGTTAAATTGGTGGTTGGACAGATTTAAATGGAATTTATTGCAATTTTTGTCAAGCGTGACTATTTGTTTGTTCGACTCAAAATTGTGAGTTATTGTGGGGTTTTTGAGATAAAAATGTTATTTTATTAGTTTAAGGTAGTGTTGGGGATTCTTTTTATGTGTTTAAATCAAAAAATTTAAAGAAAATAATATTTTATTTAAAAATAATTCTAAATGTCAAATTTTGTCCATGGAATACTTGATTGTGTTATATTATTGTTGTTTCTATATGTTTTAATGCAATTTGTATTGTGAAAAACAATCAGTAATCTCCAGAACGTATTGAAAGGAGGACGTGTTGTTTGCAAATTTAATAACCTATAAAAAACAAGCATTTTAATAAGGTAGAAAGATAAAGTGAGGTTACAAATTTTGAATAAATGAAATTCGTGCATATAAATGGATATAGCTTACCTGTTTGTCGTTATATCAAGAAAATAATAATTCATAGAATTGATTTGGATAATTTCAACACTTATAGAACTTTTTAGTTTGGAAAATATTTGAAGAATTAATTTTCTGCAGACTTGCATTTTTGAAATCTCACCACCAGTCAAGAGTTTGGTTGTGGTTATCATAGCAGTATTTCTTTTCTCGAGATCAATTTTAAAGAAGTGTCGAGTGTGCGGCAAAAATAGTAAGTGACTTTAAATTTGCATCTTATACTGGCCAGTAAAGTAAAAAAATATCATTTAGGACAAATATAAATATAAAAAAAAAATAATAAGACTTAACGATTGAGACAATTTAACCTATTTTTAAATATTAAAAAGAATTTAGAAAATTTGGCTACATTGATTTTTATTTAAATTATTGTTATGAGTAGTTTAGTTATAATGTATAAAAATTGACGTAGAAATCCCAAACATTTACATAACATAAAAAAATAATAAAAGGCTGATTAGTAGTTTTTGTCAATTGTTTATTTATTATTTATGTTTACAGAAATAATAAAAATTGTGTTTCTATCGATATATTTAATTTTTATTTATTGTTCATGTTTCTTCCTTGTGTGGAAATAATTTGTGATTTGCAGCTTGTTACAATTTTCCCAGCCCGGGTGTTACGATTACAGGTGGACCCACTGATATTAGAAATTGGTAAGGTAAGGTTATTGTATTATAAATTTCAGAGATAATTGTCGATTGCTTTGCTGAAACTAAAGTTGGAGCTAGTGACGGGGCAAAAATCTGTTATATAAAAAAAATATATTGTAGTGGTATACTGTTGTATTATGGTTTTAATTTATTAAAGTGTACTATACCAACACGATAATATGTACATCCAAAGATGTAATTAATTCCTTTCAACACAGACTTGTTAAGCTCTATCTACAGCAAGCTCTTGTATACAGAACAATCTTACAAACGTACTGCGGACAAATTGTATGCAGACCGACGTCGTCTTCTTTATAGAGATTCTTAGAAACCGCCTACTTTAACACCATTAAATCCTTATGCCTTCAGAGGACTTATTAAGCACAAAGTGAGGTATGTAGGGTACAATTTTCACTTATAGGAAAACTTCATATTGCTACAACGAATTACTAATCACAGTTAATAATGCTTCAAGAATTATGTCGCCAGTTACTCACCTCATCATAGAGCATGCCGCGTGAGCTGTGAACCGCTGGCTCCACCTGTACATTTCTTAGATAACCAATGGATAGGAATGGCACCGCATCCTATTCTGCTTCAACCTCAAGAAGGACTTCATGCAGAAGAAGAACTTAATCTCAAATTCAGCGCATCCAATCTTTAGGTTCGGCAGAAATTTACGCCCAAGAAGACATTTCAAAAGTCAGAAAAAATTTGTTCAAAATATTGTGGTTCGCAAAATAACTGGTCAACAGAAGGCTCTCAATGTTACTCACCTCTTCACATGTTCGACTAATTAAATCTCTCGCAAGAACCACCCTTCAACAAATATAAGGTTGGTTCGTCGTATTATCGGCATATACTACGTCATCTTACGCTTCCTAAAACATTCAGTTGGAGTTATTATAAATGCAGTCACTCTTCCCAAGGTATTTGGGTTTAAACCTATCTTGTTCGCTAGCTTATGGAATGCAATCACTATGATGGTTTTACACGGTCATAAAACCAAAAGCTTTGCATCCTTGCAAGTGCAAACAATCAGAGAGTAACAGCTAGAAGCTGCCACATCAGTAACAGATCTAGTAACAAGAGCTGCTATATTGAGCTACTACTACCGGTTTTTTTCCGCTTCTTATACAAGTTCCTTAAAATCACTAGTTCATGTGGAAAGCTCCAACAATACCTGTAATAATCACAACTGATCACACTCTCTATCACAACGCTCACAACTGATCACAACGCTCACAACTGATCACAACCTGCCAACTACGGCTATACCTTCAAACCAACCTGAATTGCGTCGCTGTAGACTGGTTACGATAAGGAAGAATCAATCTTACACATCCTGCAATCCTGTCATGTAACACACGACGCTAGGATCAAGCGCCACGACGAGATGATGAGAAAGATAACCACTTATACAAGAAATCAAAACTGAACCAGTAAAGTTGAATCACGACTTCACCAACCCAATAAGCAACTTTTCAAACCAGATGGTGGTTTTACGCCTGCACAATAGCAACATTGCCATCTGCGACATCCAAATGGCCTGGAAGGGAAACCGATCCCTCGCCGAAACGGGGAATGCCAACCGTCTGATTTATGAAAAGTTAAATCTTAGGGAAGCCTTAGCCCGAAAATGGCCTTGATGGTGTTCAGTTTAGGTTTTAAGCATTTTGGAGTTTTTTATTATTTTAAATTAAAAGTGGTTAATTAAAACTGCGATAAAATGAGCTATTTAAATTTATTGCATCATTATTCAACTGCATGTTTCCAGTCTTTCACAATGAACATTGTCAAAAGTACCAATTCCGAAGGTAAATAAGAACGTTTATTTAAATTGAAATCAAATCATGGAACAATTGTGTATTGTATAAAAAAATAGGAAGCTGCTTCCCAACCACCGAAAAAACTTTAGATAGATTTATGAAAGTTAACAAAAAGTAGATCTTCAAATCCGTGATGCAATATCGGACGCTAAAAATGGTAATAGGCAAAATGATGTGTGGTACAAATGGTGCTATGAAAGTTATATTTAAGTAAAAAATATTGAAGTATTGGTAGTGAAAAGGCAGGAGAACTACAAAGCAGCTGGTACAGAAGTGCCTCCTCCAGTTGGTATAATCATTACGTAAAAGCGCTCGGCTTGTGACAAATAAATGCGTTTTTGCCAAAAGCGCAGCGATTTCAAAAGATTATCGTAAGTTAGGTCAAAAAATATCGAAAGCAAAATAAAAAGAATTTTTTGTGTAAATTATGATGTATTGCAACAGATCGGTTGCAATAATTTAATTGATAGGGAAGTAAAGCATCATACCAGTTGTTTGCTCGTGAAAACAAAGAAAGTTATGCAGAAATCGGCAGGAAATTTTAAAACAATGCAAACGTTACAATTGTTTAAGATGCTTAATGAACATGGGAGTCATTTTAGAGGAGATAGTTGACACCGACGAATCAATTTCCATGTTAAATGGAAAAGGTAATTATCAAATTTTCTAGTGTATATCAATTCCTGGCTTATACATACACTTCATCTCGCTAACAATCCTTAGCCCATGTTCGAAATTCTGTTTCTCAATCGTGAAAAGACTTGTTGCAGATGGTCAAGATGTAGTTGAGCATCTTTACTAAATACTAAAATATCGTCTACGTAAAAAAATATAAAAGATAGGCCTGATAATATTGTATCCATGAATCGGTACCACGAGCTTGCTGCATTCCTTAAACCAAAACACATCCTTTTGAATTCGAAGAGGCCAAGCGGTGTGGTAATTGCTGTTTTGTCTACATTATCAGGGGATTGCTTAGTACGCCTTCTTCAGATCTATTTTGGAGAAAATGGTAGCGCCTTCTATTTTCCGAGTGAAGTCTCTTAAGAAGGGTGTTGGATATCTGTCAGGAACTGTAATTGAATTCAACCGCCTATAATCTCCGACCATTCGATAAGGTTCCGCTGATGGTGTGTTCTTCTTATTTGGCACCAGGTGGATTGGTGTGGACCAATCGCTAGCTGATCGTTCGAGAACACCTGCTTCCATGAGCTCGTTTAAATGTTTTTCTAGAAAGAGTAGTTGATTAGGATTTTTTTTTTTCTAGGCTTAGCTCTAACAGTAGAAGTAGTTTATGTGTCAATTTTATGAGTAATTGAATGTTGGATAGGTCTATTGTAATTAAAGGGTTGTAGTAATTCAGAAAACTTCTTATGTAATAGGTTCGTGTAGACGTTGCGATCATCGTTATTGTTACCAATTTCTGAGGATACCTGTGTAGGAGGAGAAAGGTTAGTAACAACGGTACTGACCTGGTCACCATGATCATTATGATCATTAGAAAACGTGTCTGCAGCTTTTGTCGATGTCAAATTAGATGTGACAGTTTTATTGACACAATCAATATTTAAATTATTTGTTTATAAAAAGTCCAAACCAAGGATAGGAAATGTGACATTAGCTATCAAAAATTTCCAGGGTTGGTGCTGTATATAAGAAATGTCAAAGTCAAGTGTCAAATCTACTGTACCTAATATGGGAATGTTCGTATTGTTTGCAGCTTTTAGGTTATCAGTAAAATTTTGATTGATTGTATTTTGGAATAATTTAGCTATTTTTGGTGTTCGTTGAATATTGAATATGGGGATGCAGTGTCAACGATAAAAGAAATATTGTTTATTGCATCTGTTAATTTAATGAAAGTTGACGAAGCATTAGGACAAACTTTGCTAGCGTCATTTGAAATAGCAAAGCTGACATTTAGTTTCTTTGTCTGATAGGAACAGTTGCCTGTACATTTACGGGCATTGTTTTGGAACCTAGCATGGTAGTAGCATAGTCTAGGTACCTTTGGACAGTCAGCACTAGTAGCAGTATTAACTCGTGGTTTATAATTTGTTGAAACACGACGGATTGACGTGCGAACATTTTGAATTTGCTTTAGTTTGCCAGAAAGATTTTGTACTTGATCGGTTAGTTGGTCAATCTTATGTTGTAAACTTGTATGTAACTGATCAGGTTTTGGTGTCTCGTGTAATTCGTTGATTATATCAAGTCTTTCTACAAGATCTGACATAGGTAAATGTAATAAAATTATTGCTTGAATTTTCAAATGGTTTGGTAATTTCGCTATTAGAAAATCTTTGAGAATTTCATCATTAAAGTTCGTCCTTTGACAGTGTTCTAATTTCAGAAGGTTGCGTGTTCAAGTCACGTCGGGGTCACCAGTTATAACGGTTGGTGGTTTACCAGAAGTTATATTTAATGTTGGAGTAAATAAAATACGTGTTCATTCAAGATATATTTTATTACTTGTTTATTGTTGCTATGGCAATCACTTAGCATTCAATGCCTTCTTGAGGTAATATGTATGTAATGACTGATTTTATGAATGAATATCATTACAGTACATTATTGACTCTAGCTACAATATTTTCTGGGAGAGCATAATCGTTTTGCCAAGAACCCTTCCTACTGAATTAAAATAATTTAGAAAGATTTCTCGTGTTCTTATGGCACTATTTTGAAAACGATGTTGGATGTTGCGAGGCTGTGATGTCATTGTAATTGCTTCTTTAGGAACGCTTAAGTAACTGGAATCAGGACCTACTTCCACAAATTGTAGTTATGTAATATACATGTTGCTTTAACAATTAATGATGCTATTATAACGTCTGTTTCAATTGATTTTAATAAAATCCGCCATTTGTTACTTAACATTCCAAAACTACATTCAACGCTTCTACGAGCTCTTGACAAACGGTAATTGAATTGAATTTTCGCGTTATCTAAATTTCGTTGAGGAAAAGGTCTCATAAGATAAGGCAACAGTAGATATCCTTCATCAGCTAGTATAACATATGGAACAGTTAGGGTAAAGGAAGCTAATATCGTCTAGCTAGTAATATCGCCACTAATATTGTCTCGTAAAATAAGTGCAGTCAGGTGTCGGTAGTGATACATACTTTTATGTACGTATGTGTAGGAACACATATTGTGTTTTCGATTTTAGTTGAAGCACGTTTCAAACAGTAGAGTAATTTGGTTCAACGCAGGGAAGAAGAAAATTTTGTCTTTCTATAACAATTGGCCATCTTTTTACAAAAAAGTAAGTTTCAAAAGTCTTTTAACACATAAGTAATCAAAAGAAGTGTTTAATCATTCATGTGTCATATGAAATTTAACATCTGTCGCATTGTTTTTTGTAATAGCATACTTCTAGTGCACAAGTTATGTTGTATCCAATATCGCCTACTAGCGGTGTAGTTAATACCGTCTAGGCGATACTACTCGAGTTTTTTTTCGTTTGTAATGAAACTGCACATGTTTCTTTTCATTTTTATAATAAGTAATTCTTTTTTACGCAATATATTTTAAAAAACTTTTTTTTCAGTAAAAAATGTAATACCATATCGTCACACCTATAATTAACATAAAATCTAAAGATAAAATTGTATGAGAGTTATTGTAGAACTTGGATAAGAACTAAAACTTATATTTAAAAGCAGTATTTTCATAATATTATTATTTATTAAGTAATTAAGAGTTAGGTAAATATCGATAAGATTATTATAAATTTACAGATGGGAAATAAACGAAAAAGTTGGGAAAAAGGCAAAATGATACAGGCAGTAAAAGCTGTCAAAAATGGAGAAATGGGAACGTTTGCTGCTTCAAAAAAATTTAATGTGCCTAGAACCACCATCCGTGATTATGTTCGAAATCCCAAATCACCTTCAAAAGTAGTAGAAACACCATTAGGCAGAAAACCAGTTTTAAGTGAAGAACTAGAAAAAGCACTTGCCGAATACTCCGTTATTATTGATAAAAGATTTTTTGGAATGAGAAGATGTGAAGAGAATGGCTTATCAACTAGCACTTAAAAACAAAATTCCACATCCGTTTAAGAATGAAGCAGCAGGTAGATTCTGGTTCTCAAAATTTAGGAAGAGACATCCCGAACTAGCAATAAGAACGCCACGTGCTACTTCTCATGCAAGGGCTGTAGGGTTTTCTCAAGAAAATGTGAAAAGTTTTTTCGATTTATATGAAGGTGAATATGAAAAAGTAAAGAGACAACCGCATCGCATTTTTAACGTTGATGCGACGGGGATTTGTGCCGTTCAACACAAAATGACCAAAGTAATAACGTTAAAAGGCAAAAAAGAAGTTGCAGCATTAACCTCAGCTGAAAGAGGAAAGCTAATTACAGTAGTAGTTTGTATGAATGCTGTGGGCAACTACATTCCCCCACTTTTGATATGGCCCAGAAAGAACATGAAAATGTGCATCTTTGTATAAATTGGCCACGTTTATCATGGAACTTGTTGAAATCATGGATCCAGTAGGATCTTATTACAATAGGCAAGTCGTCGAATTTCAAAGATACGTTTTCTATCAACAATTTTTTGCGAGCTTTGACAACGGCATTGTTTACAGCAAGAAATTTAACGCAATACTGAAGATGTCTACTCGCATTGCAGACTTCAGAAAGCCGGTTAAATCGCTTTCTAGATGGACACCTCGTCGCTTGCCGCTTCCATCAAGTAAGCCGCTACGCTCTAACATCTAAGCAAATCGCCTGCAGTGTGTCCCTAACCTTACGGCTAATAATGATCATAAAAAAATCCGATAATTCCGGTAAAGTGCTGTTCCGACTGACTCTTCCGAAGGCGTCAATCTGATGTACATGTACTTCTAGTTTGTTCATTAAGGTGAAAGTTTTTTTTGTGTTTCTTTTATTGATTTCAATAATTTATAAGCACAGAATAGAAGTGCTAAAAACTCTTATAAAGAGGTAAGTTTATACCTTCTAATATAGAAAATGGTGATTTTTACTTTCCGGATAATTTTTTATTTTGTGGTTTATAACTTACAAAGATTGCAAGCGTTTGCATTTGTATTTTTAATATTTTTCTGCTACAGTATAAAGAATGACATATTTAAAAATAAAAAGAGATAATGAGACATAAACAGAACTACAATCGAAATTAAATGGGATAATTATTAAACCATTAGCAAATCAATTTTTGCACGTTATTTCATTTAGAAATTAAAGAAGCATTTTAAGTTTTGTAATATTTCTTAAAATAAAGAAGAATTCGTGTAAATGCTATTTGTTTTACGTCTTTGCCTTATTTTTTAATAACATATGTTACGTTGTATTCTAACAAAACCAAAAATAAAGATACATTTTAGTAAACGGAAAAGAAACGATTAGTTACGGTCCCTACCCTTGACCAAAGAAAGCCAAATTTCTAAGAAGTCGACTATTTAGAATAGATGTTTTGTTTATCGGTCCAGAATTCAGTAATTTGTTTTAAAGTGCAGCATAGTAAGGTCAAAACAAGTAAATGTGTGAGCTTGTGACTTAATTGTTTAAGAAATAAATTCGTAAGTGTTGACTTACTTGTGTGCAATGATTCTGTTAGCTGTGATTTGTAATTATGCATGACTTCGTAAGTCAGTAGGGGCAGATTAACTGAATGATGCAGAGATTAATTAATAAGACGAATTAATAAATTGCATAAATATGTTTGTGAATAGTATAGCTTTGTCAGTTAGCGAGTCCCTAGTCGGTGTCTTTTATTTTGAGTGTCCGTGGGAGTGGCGACCCACACGAGCAAACATACTACCGTCAAATAGACGTCATTATATAATCAGATTCGGTCAGGGACGTCGTAGACCTTTGATTAACGTACAAATGACGTTCATGTTTTTATTTAATAATGACGTCTACAGAAGACGTCTAATAGACGTCAGAATGATGACTTCTATTCACCCCGAATAAGAAGATCAAGAAATAGTTACGTTACTAATTTTAATAGGCATTTTATGTAATAATTATAAACGAGTACTGTAAGACTTAATGTATCAAAAACTTAAAAATCACGAATAGTGCACTTTCTAAATAAAATATTTGTGTTTAAAATATTGGGCGAGATTATTTAAAACAGACTGGGCATTTTCAATTTTCCAGAGCATAAAGAAGTTCCATATTTCAGATTTCGCGCTAGAAATTTGAAGTTTTTTTTACATTTGACGCGGCGCAATAAATCGTTTCGCGGCTTTCACATTCCGGGTCCAGGGCGGTTCAGTAGTGTTAACGGTCATAAGTAGTTGTGCCGTTTTGGTGTAATTAAAATAGTTTCTAATTAAAGAGGTGAGGTGCTTTCAACTTACTATAAATTAAGGGACAAGTAAAATTCTCTTTTTACCTGGATTTTTCTATATAGATATGTATTATTGACATTAGCTACATTATATAGTGAAAAATTAGTAAACTGAGTTTGAGGTTATGTTTACTGTAGAAATCGCGAATGATCTTGACTTTACTACTTATCACATACCAGCCTAATAACAGGCAGTATTTATTATGTACCTCCTATACTCTAAAATACAAAGTGGTTAATTGTTACAGTATCTACTATAATGGCGTAAAAGAGAAAGACATTGAGAATGCCATCAAAGTTTGGCTGAAACATTCAAAAGAAACAGTGGCGAGTGAAGAAAACAAACGTAACAAGGCAATTTTACATACCATTTAATGTTATACGATTAACTAATAACTCTTTCAAATGTATAATTTATTATTATGTATTAGTTTATTTTTATTATTATCATTTTTAGCAGTTTTGTATGTATTATTGTATTATTTTTTTATAGATATGTTTTATGAATGTGTTGTTACTTTTTCACATTTAACATATATATGTATTTCTTAAAATGGAAAAGTGTGTTTTATTCGGCTATTAAAAATATGTCGATTAAAAGTTACAATATGACGTCTGTGATTAGTCATTATTGAAGCATTTCGACGTACGTCTGACGTGAGCCAAAAACATTTCTAGACCTCCTAAAGACGTCTTAAAATGACGTCATAATGATGTGACATTTTACCGTCTTGGGTACGTTAGAAAGATGTCGTATATGACGTCTTGTACGTCAATAAATGACTAAAATTTGACGACAATTTGACGTCTACATGTTTGCTGGGACCGTCGGTAGGGATGTTTACATACGGCCTATGCGGACGTGTTCGAACTAAAGGAGTAGTACCGCTTTGTATTAACCTGGCCTTTGTTTCAAAAAACATTGACTGTGGATGGTTGTGTCTCATTCAAATTTTCACCCTTTGTGTGTCGAGCCAGGACTAACGCCAACGTAATGTTATTTTGTGCGACACCATTATTATTGTTTTTAACGTGCAATGGTATGGTGCATATAGATGAGCTTACGTACAGAAACAAAACGATAGTTAGTTTACGAGTTAATACTTATTGAGACGTGGTCTCGTGCTGTTCATCTTTTATTACAGGAACAGACCAGTCAACGCCCCTAGGGAATAGCCATCCTCTTCCCTTTATTAAAACGATTTTAAGTTTATTATTCCTTATTGTTCCAGTTAGATACTTTAGTTTGTTTGTAATTTCAGTTCAATATATTTCAACTTATAGTCTCTTTTAAATTAACTAAATGTGCTTTCGTGGAATAGCCTTGCAAACGTTTATCTGTTTTTTAAATTTTTTATTAGTTTTTTTAATCACTAAAACCCTCCCATCTCTAACACATAATTATATAAATAACTTTTTCTTGGACAAAGTATAAAATTATCAAACTGATTCAGTTCTAGTGCCTAAAAAGAATTTTTTTTTTGTATTTCTTTTTGATCGTTTTATTATTTTTATACTAGGCCAGTAATTTCAGTTAAGCCTATAAAATAATTTTTACCGGCTAGAATCGGGTTTCAGCCCTGTGTGCGCCGTGAACAAGTAAGACGCAGGCGACAGGTACTTCTTAGAATTGTTTAGAATTTGGAGAATATTTCTGAGGACCACGGTAACTTTTTGGTGCTTATATTGCTTTTAACCCTTTGGTAGGCCGTGGGATATATACTTCCCACCTTACTAAACTCTCCTTATGAGCCACGGAGAATATATTTCCCGAACGATACTGGTTACACCATCTAGCGACTAATCCAAATAAAATTAGCCGGCGGTATGAATGGTTGGTAAACCAGCTAAATAACGTTTTGTTTGTTTATAACCTGTTGCAGACAGCTGTGTGTGAAAACAGTGCATATTTTTGAAAAATACGAACAAAAATTGTAAATCGGTAAGTTATAAGCAATTTCTAGCTTTTATTGTTAAAAATGGGCGTTCTTACACAGGTTCACACAAAACTGACACCAAACCATTTATTACACATTTGTAAAAATGATATTATGCGAGTGGGAAGCATGTTTCCCGCGGCTCTTATTACTGAAAGTTTTTGACATCAAAGACTATCTTTTTGTTCCTGATTTTTACGCAATCGTTCGCTCAAAATATATAAACGGAAAGTAGTATATAACAAAATGTATAAATTTTGCAGTTTATGTACTTGATTTAACATTTGTCAAAGTTAACCTAAGATTTTACGATAATTAACGTTTTTTTGTAATTTTGAGTAAACGAATTGCCTAAAATCGGCCTTCTTGCTTCTGAAAACTTGTTTGCAGCGCAAATTGTAATGGAAATAACTATTTCTCATAGATTCAAACAATGTGGGATCTAACTTGTTCTAAACAAGCAGAAACTGCCTTGCAGTACCTATATAGTTTACCTGACAATGAACAGGATTCAGAAGAGGAAGGAGACGAAGGTGCAAGGGAGGAACTAGAGGAGCTCGATGTTGACCAGTTGAATGTATCTGGACGTTCATCATCTAGTTCATGTCGTATATCTGATCAACATGTATTTGATGAACTGGATGAAGCTGAAAGACCTATAGGTTCTGAAGTTCCTAGATATGATATAACACAGCTTGAGAAAGTTGCTGAAAATCAGGAAGAAAACATAGAAGAAGCAGTAGACGCAGTAATGGAACAATGGAGCGAAAATACAGATCATTTGGATAATTTGGTTCTGAATTTCGATAAAGAACCACAATCCAAAAAAAATTTGACATTAAAAATAAACCAATCGATTACTTCTTGGGCATTTTTAACGAGGATATAATCTACCTTATAGTTGAACAAACTAATTTATATGCAAATCAGGATTACCTAAGGAGGTACAACAGAAAAGAGCCAGGACCATCAAAAAACTGGAGCGAAACTTATCCTGCAGAAATAAAGGCCCTCATTGGTATGATGATTTTGATGGGTATTCATAATATACATATAAATGACAACACAACTGTCGTTCCAAAGGACCACCCTGACTACGACAAGATTCATAAATTACGACCCCTGGTGAATAAATTAAATGCGTCAATTGGCGATAGTTATGATCCATCTGCAATTTTTTCTGTAGATAAGTCAATGATACCCTTCAAGAGCAGATGCTCTTTCAAGCAGTATATGCCTTTGAAGCCCGTCAAGAGAGGGTATAAGGTGTGGTGTTCAGCCGATTCGCAAACTGGGTATATATGTAGTTTTGAATTATACACAGGCAAATCGACTACTACAAATGCAATCTAGAAACAGGGTAGCTTAGGTGAAAGAGTTGTACTGAATTTGACATCTGTAGTACAACAAAAGAAATGTTTGGTGGCTTTTGACAATTTTTTACATCATATGACCTCATGGTACAAACAAAGAGGGGCGTATATTCTGTCGGTACAGTTAGACCTAATCGAAAAGGTTTACCGTCTATAATAAATAACAAAGCTAAGTTACTTAGAGGCGAATTTATGTTCCAAGCAAAGAGTAACATTGCTGCTGTAAAATGGATGGACAACAAGCCTGTTCATTTTCTAACAACCTGTTTTTCTCCTCGCGATACCACAACCGTTACAAGGAAAAACAGAGATGGCTCTAAAAGTCTAGTGTCCTGTCCCACAGTTGTTGCAGAATACAACAAAACAATGGGAGGAGTTGACAAATTTGACCAATTCAAGGAACGTTATGCTATAGGCCGTCGAAGTGCCAAATGGTGGCACCGCATATTATATTACCTCATTGATTTGGCTGTTGTCAATTCGTACATTCTAATGAATTTGTCTAGAAAAACAAAAGTAACACAGTTAGCATTTCGCCTAAGCTTGGCAAGACACCTGATCAATGGTTTCACTAACAGAGTAAAGCGCTACAAACCAGTGTCATTTCTTAGTTCCAAGCAGGTTGTTCCAGAAGAAGTTAGACTTGAAGGGGTAGGGAAACATCTTCCAAACCACATAGCAACATACAGAAGATGCCGACTTTGCAGCAGTAAGAAGAAAGAACAAAGGACGCGATATGTTTGCTCAGGATGCAATGTACCCTTGTGTATTGAACCATGTTTTAGCGTTTTCATGGAGTTTAATATTGTATTTTCATAAGTAATACAACAAGTTGGTATGAAATTGCCGAAAAGTTTCGATTTCAGATACGAGTATTTGTTTCGACGACAATTGTCTAAGAAACAAATACGAGTTGAATGAGGAGAAAATTTTCTTCGTATTCGTGTATTCGGCTTGACAATTCAACGAACTAAAAGTTATTCTCATTGAACAATTCTATTTGAAAGAGTAGGTCATGCTAAAAACAATTATATTGTTCTAGCAACAGTTATAACAAACTCCAAGCTGTGAAAATTTTTAACCTCTTTTTCAAAATACGTCGAGATTCAGTCGCATTGTGTTGGTTTTTTACGTTGTCTCCATTTTCCCTGATGGATAAAAGATTTGGAAGCGTACCGGGCAAAGAAATTGACGATGCTATCAAAAATCTGGTCCCACTCAATACCCGGAAAACACACAACTCATGTTGGTTGCAGTTCAAGAAATTTTGTTCTGAACGGGGCTACTCGCTGGATCAAGTTTTGTCGATCGAAGAACTTAATAATATCCTAAAGGACTACGGCTTCAATATGAAAAAACAGAGTGGAGGGGAGTACAAAGAGACGGTAGTGAAAGTGTTGTGGAATACGACGGCCAAACTTTTGCAAGAAATGTATTATAACAAGTTTGGAATTAAGTTTGATCCGTTCAAGAATCCAGCGTCCAAGCAAGAAATGCTAGGGACGCTAGAAGAAAAATATTGCAAGCTGATGTAAGTAAGCGGAAAGTGAGCTCAGCAGCACTAACCAATGAAGAATATTTGAAGATGGTCAAACTGTGGGACGAAGAGACGCCATGTGGTTTGCAGTACAAATTCTTTTTGATTGCTGCTCGAGAATTAGCTTGGAGGGGTAATGAGGCAGCAAACTGTTGTGTGAGTTTCTTTCGAGAAGAAAGAAATAATTCCGGGGTATTAACTGGTCGACTGGAGTACAATCCTATCTTTTCAAAAACGCACCAAGGAGGCAGTCATTCTTTGAGTGATAGCAAATGGTTGGTTTCAAATACGGAGTCACCTGACATTTGTCCAGTAAGGTAATTTTTTGTTAAAAACTAAACTTTCAATAAAAATTAATAAATAAATCAATTACAGGTTATTTAAGAAACTCTTATCGAAGAGAAATGATCGCATAAAAACGGATCGAATGTTTCTTATAGTAAATCATGGGTGGACATTGGAAAATAACGCCGTTTGGTTCAAAAATTCACCTGTAGGAATCAACAAGTTGGGAGAGTGGTTGAAACTTAGTGCGGAGAAAGCAGGGTTGGATACTGAAAGGTTGAAAATCACGAATCACTCAGCACGTTCAAGCGCGGTAACAATATTGGCAAAGTCTGGCATTGGTGAGCAAGAAGTGATTAAAATAACAGGACACAGCTCAGGAGCATCAATCAAACCGTATTTGCAGCTTGACCAAGAATACCATTCACGATTAATACAATGCTTTCGGAAAAGCGAAGAAGCGACAACTTTGGAACCATCATCATCATCTGCTCTACAAGAGAATAAGGAAAAACGTATTATGTCTTCCTCTTCCGGTACAACCAGTTATGTGTATAATAATTGTACTTTTAATAGTTATAATTGTCATTGTGATGTCAACAATGAATTAGATAAATAAAAATGTTTGTGGTGGAAATTTATTTCGGAAATTTTTACATGTGAAAATTGCCGCTAAATACAAACGTGATTGGTCCATTTTTTGAAAATGACTGAATTTGATTAGTCGAAAATATGTGAGTTGAATTGTCAATAAAATGTTCTTTATATACTGTGTACTATTTTTTTCGACTATTTTCTCGTGTTATTTTTTAAGATGTTTAATTAAATTTATTACACCACGTGGGCCGTGGGAAACTATTTTCCCACCATTTGTTTAAACAATAATACAAACAAAAAAATATAAGTGACCTCAAAACATCTGCAGAGCGTCTATTCAAGTATATCCAATAAAGTTTAGCTTATAAACAGCTATTTGGTTCGCGCCCATTAAAGGGTTAAGTAAATATGATGTCTGTATGAAGCAGCATGTAACTGATCGTATATAAAACATCAGGACATTGAAATCTTCAGGAGGAACAGGACGTGGATCACTTGTAACGCTTCTCTCTAAAACTACTATTAATAAAGTTATAGAAATAATTCGCCGGCTGATTCAGGATATAAAGGCTGCTGGGATGTTTTCAGTGCAAATTGATACAATTCAGTGTATTACATCCAAAGATTAATGCTCTGTTATTATACGATATGTACCGAATCGTATTCACGAGAAACTTATTACAATTGTGAACCGTCTACTGGGGAATCTATGTTCCAGTTACTAACAGACGTTTTCGATTCTTGCAAAATGCATTGGTAGTTCAACGGATGTAGTTGAGATCAATAAGATGGAGGAATTTTCAACCTGGGTGTCAACAGAAGCTTCAAACGAAGAGTTATGGCGCTGTACTCAACTTAATTAACTTGTAATTTGGGCAAATAGAAAACTGCAGGATTTAGAAGACTTTGAGCTCGAAGTACTGTCCATCCATTACTAGAAGTTAATGAACCAGGGAACGGATGGACTAATGAGCAACTTTTTATTGTATAGCTTAACCATTTCAATAACCACACAAAACCTAACACGGACGAACCAGCTCTACTTATTATCGACAATCATGGAAGCCATGTTACACTCATGTTATACTTACACATGAAGAGCAAACTTGGTGAACCCATTACAGTCTATAAAATTGCAGAATTGTTTAATAGCCTTTTCTGTCGTAACAACTATTTCTAAAGGAACATCATCAACTGGTATATTTTCGATTAATCCGAATATATTTTCGGATAACGATTTTTCGTTTGATACCAATTATGAAGATCAAGGTGAAACCGTTAGCGTTGTGGATAGGACAGCTATCAACTTGTTGAGACTTGCACAGACTTTGATGCAACAGCAGATCACTAACACATCCAAGCTCTTGTTTCTTTTGACATTTCACCTTTTCCTATACCCAGGAATATTTCTAAGACCAGCACAAGAAAACAGCATTCAGTTATACTTATAAGAGACCCCAGAACAATCCGATCTACAAAAAGAAAATATGAAAAACGGGTTCAACTGAGGAAAAAAAAGTTTGCAAAGAACAAAGGTGGAAAGAGTTATCTATGATTTACTTAGAGATGAAATTGCGAAAATGGAATGAAAGTTTTTCCTCAGATTCTGAAGTGGAGCTCGATAATCTTTGTTAAGGCTCATCCAATTTATTTTCATTGAGGAAATCCAAGGCAATAGGTTTCTACGTACTTGTTAACTGTAACAACTGTTGTTTTTAACTTATAAAAAATTAGCCATTTTGTGTCTTTATGACATTTGATAAACATATGTTTCAAAGTTTTCTTACATTAACATCATGAGCTTTATTACCCACATATGCCAAACTTATTACCTGACCAATGGGGTAACAGCGGGCAAATGTCGTAGTACATTTTTTATATTTTACTAGGGCATCTTTTTATTTACACGCATATAACATAATGCAAAGATAGGCATGTATTAAATGCTGTTTGAATAAAAAAAAACTGTGATCGACTTTGCCTCAGTTTATGGTAAGGTCAATGTGGGTAAATGGAACCACGGAGTAAATGAAACACCATGCCAAATTTTGAAAACTAACGTATTTTTCTAAAATCAGCTGCGACCACCTTTAAATTGAATGTCCCGCCACTGTTGAACAACATGCGCCATTCATCTGTGTGATTCTCTAAATTCAGCATGGCCGCATAACTCCGCGCGCTGAATATACCAGATTACAACATTGTGCAATACTTTGTTTTTCCACTCAGTTTAAGTATTTATTATATATTTAGCAAACCCAATTGTGTTTCTGGGATAAGTTTAAAAGTATTTTATTATGTTACCATAGGTCCAACAAGCAAAGTATCGTTTAGGTTATGTTTGTGTTGGGGATTCCATTTACCTCAGGAAATTATTGGATTTGGGGTAATTGGGGACAACCGTCTGTTGTAAATGGAACTGGCTAGGTCCCATTTACCCCTTCCTTTATCATTCATTCTTTTTTTCAGAATAATCACAATGGGTAGAGTTTATACCAGAAAAACAGAACGAGGCAAATCCTACACTGACGACGAAATGAACCTTGCCATTGACGATGTTAAAAATGGACGAAAAACTCTTCGAAGGAAACATTCGAAAACATACCTCGTTCAACGCTTTTGCATCGCATAAAAGGCACCAGAGGAAAAGGTTGCTGCTCAAGAAACGGCTCTGGTGGGGGAGGGAAACGTCAATTAGCTCCTGAGCATGAAGCAGAACTCGTCAAGTCATTGAACACAATGGAGAAATGGGGATTTGCTCTAACAAGAAAAGAAATTTTA
Organism: Agrypnus murinus; assembly: GCA_929113105.1. NCBI lineage: Eukaryota > Metazoa > Arthropoda > Insecta > Coleoptera > Elateridae > Agrypnus > Agrypnus murinus. Next base: position 39,300,744 of record OV816027.1, read on the forward strand.
GAAATTGTTCAAGTGTTTATTCAGAAGAACAATATAATGACTAACTTTAAAAATGATAAGCCTGGTGAGGAGTGGTTCCTAGGGTTTAAAAAAAGAAACAACTTCTCTATAAAAAAACCGCAGCATGTTGAATGTGGCTGCATGAAATCAAGAAACCCATTTACTTTTTATGAGTTCTACGAGTTATTACCCAGCTAACAGAGGCACGTCTATTTACGTGATTTTTACGTCGTTTTTTGGTATATATTTAACGTGCTCATTGGTAAGTAATAATCACGTAAATAATACGTAAATTTTCACCTAGTTAATTTCTGGAAAATGGAAATTTAAGTGATATAAATATGCTGAATAACAATTTTTATTAATAGTTTATTTATCTTGTTTATTGCACGTGTGAAAACATTTTTATTTTTTTATCTATTTTATTAAATTTAAAAGACGCGAATCCATTATTATCTACCTATGCCTTCTTTCTACTTATTGTCGTTACATGTTTATGTTATTAATAAAATAAACATTCTGAAAAGATGTGTAGACATATTTATAAATTATTATTATTATTATTATTATTTTTCCGAGTTTCTGGTACATTTTTCCCTGATTTTTCAAAATATCTTAAATTACGATTTAAAAACCAAGATCCTTTTGTAAACGTGTGAAGCAGCTATAATAATAATTAATTATAATAATAGTTATTAATAAAATATCGAGTTTAAAAACTCCCGGGCTTTCTTCTGCATGAAATAAACCAATAAAATATGTGTGTTGATCTCGAAACCTTGCAACGTTGCCAGGCCAATTACAAGAATAATAATTGTTAATTTCTCTGTAATAAATCAATGAATACAGAATGGGAGACAGATGTCTATTTTGTGAAACATGAAATTAAATTACTTTGGTTCATGTCTGGGTCAGTTCATGTATGTGTGCTGTGTAAATTAATTGTTTTTATAACTTTCTGAACAATGTTGACAATTTGGCAATCCTGCGAAATCGGCCAACCGCTACGTACGGCGGCAACTGGTGGCCGCCGCCGCGTCTTCTTCCAATGTCTTCTTCGTCCTCTAATGCGTAGTGGATGCAAGGTTGATTTAACTTTAATAAATTTGTGCCAATTTGTGCTGTGGGTGAATAGGAAGATTATGGCATTCGTCGGTGTACAATTTGACGACAGTATTGATGATGGATCTCTGGCGTTGGTGCATCAAAAGTGGCTAACACCGAGAAAGCGGGAATCATTTTGGCCGCCATTTAAACAAGATCTTTATTATCGTGCTTTAAGAAGAGGTGACGATCCAATTGAAGATACGTGGAGTGTGTACCCAATACAAAGATGTTTTTTGAATGTGGTAAGCTATGGAATACAATTGCAATAACGCCAAAGTCTACGTTTTTGTATTTTCGTGGTTGTAGATGATTTTGATAAAGCTAAACAAAAGATCAAAGCAGCAGAATGTACTTCTGATTTCCAAAGTGAAAACGAAAATAATATTTCAAAGAAACGAAAACGAGTTCCAGTTAGAAGATTGTACGACAGTGATGATGAGAGTGGGAGTGAGGTGGAACTGAATGATGAATTGGATGAAAATCTAAAGAAGAAAAAATCCATTTTGCCTCGACCCCCACAAGTGTTGAAAAAATGTTCCCAAACATTTCGTCGTATGTTTTACTTCAGCCATTCTAAAATAAATAATATAATTTTTTGCAATTGTAGAAAGTAAAAGTCCAAGCATTATTAGTTCATGTCAAAATTCATGTGTAGAAACTACTGCACCTAATTGTTCTACTCCAAGAACTTCATCTTCACAGGTGTTAAACACATATTCCCAACCATTTCAAGGTTCGTTCTATTGCAACCATTGTAAAATACAATACCTAAATGATATTTTTTTCAATTGTAGGAAGTCCATGTACAAGTTTTGGTTCACTTGTAGAAATTGCTGCATCTCAATGTTCCACACCAACAGCTTCTTCATCTGACACACTTGTTCATTCTTCAGTTTCCTTGCTCTCTGCAGCAGCTCCTTTTGAGAATGTTTCAAATGAAGACAAAGGTAATTTTAATTCAGTTTTATATAAATTGAATTTTATAAGTGACAGAACTTGCAGGATTTCAGAACAATAAGTTTGTATCTTATTTGTCCAAAGTGATTGAACAGAATAAAGAAATTTTGGCAATTTTAAAAGAAGTTTTTAAGAAACAATCAAGTGTTTTGAATAATGTTCAGCAACTTCAAACTGAGCCAAAATTACCTGTAAAATTACCACTAGAATCATTTGCAGATGTAGATCTGCTGGAAGAGTATTTGAGCGACAACCAAAATGAGGAGTCATTGGTTAGTATATTATTATGATTATCATATTGTTTACACTACTTTTGTTCTTTTTTATTTCTAGTGTGCTTATTTAGCAACACTTGATAGGAATAGTTTGGTTTCCTCAACAAACTCGGCACTAAGATACTGCTTAACTTATAAATTGGCGAAAGAATTAAGTTTTTTTGGCACACGAAATAACAAAAAACCCTTTAATAATTATCGTCTTAAGAAAGTTATTGTTGGTAAGAAATATCTATAGTAGTTACAATATATTATGTTTCAACATGGTTCTATTATTTTTTAGCTGCAGTGAAAAGAGCAATACCTTCTTCAGTTGAGCGAAATATTGCAATGTAATTAAAAACTGGCTTAAACGATCACCTAAAAACTTCAACTTGGAAGAGTGCAAGAAACAAAAACGTCAAGAAAATGGAGTATAAGACTTTAGTGGGGAAACGGCAATTTTATAGGAGACTAAGAAAGCGAAAAGATGAGTTGGTGCAAATTTTACAAAACAAAAGTGTTGAAGAGGAACCCCTTGTGAATTTTGTTACTAAAAATTTAGTAGATTTAGATAACATTAATTTAAACTCAGAAATGTGCAATGGTATTTCAAATTATAATAGTGATATTGAATCCAAAGATAGTAATATAAGTGTATCCAGTATTGTTGATATGCAGTGCAGTGAAGCACATAACTTTGAAACTAATGTTAACTTTACTTCAAACTACATATCTGAAAGTTTTATAGTAGAATCATCAAGTGAGCCAACACTTGCTGAAAAATTAAGACAATGGGCAATTATGTCAAGTGCAACTCGAACAACGGTTACAAATTTACTCCACGTTCTTTCATATTATCATCCTGAAATACCGTTAGATTCACGGACTCTATTAAAAACTCCAATTAAAATGAAAACTATAATGCTAGAAACAGGCAGTTATTGTCATTTAGGACTTTCCAAATCTTTAGAAAATTTCATTCTCGCTCATCCTCAATTTATGGGCAACTCTCTAGAAATAGCTTTCAACATAGATGGTTGAATAGATACCTTTATATAAGATAAGTTTATATAAGATACCTTTATATAAAAGCACCAACAGTCAGCTTTGGCCCATTTTAGGACAAGTAAAGAATTTCAAATCTCACCCTTTTCCTATTGGCATATTTTATGGTAATTCAAAACCAAAACCTTTAGAAATTTATTTAAAAGAATTTATATGTGAACTCAATAATATTATTGCTAATGGTTTTTCTTTTAACGGTAAGATGTATAGAGTAAAAATTTTTGGGTTTATTTGCGACGCTCCTGCCAGGGCATTCTTAAAATGTATTAAATCGCATGGGGGTTACTCCTCTTGTGAAAAATGTACAGAGGTTGGGGATTATGTTGATGGGAGAGTAGTTTTAAAATCTACGTCTGCTCCAAGGAGAACAGATACTACTTTTAAAAGGCAATTGGATGAAGATCATCATCTAGGTACTTCACCTTTAACTGAGCTGCGAATGGGGTTGGTAACAAACGTGCCAATAGATTATATGCACAATGTGTGCTTGGGAGTAATGAGAAAAATATTAAATTCTTGGATTAGTGGACCCTTACAAGTGAGGCTAAGAAGTAGTTGTGTTCAAAATATATCTGAAATTTTGATTAATTTAAGTAAATTTATCCCACTAGAATTTAATAGAAAATGTCGATCTTTATCTGAACTACCAAGGTGGAAAGCCACTGAACTCCGTACATTTTTGTTATATTTAGGACCTTTAGTTTTAAGGAACAAAGTTGACTTAGCTGTGTATGAACATTTCCTGTTGTTGCATTGTGGAATAATTATCCTAATTTCTGAAAAACACAAATTTGGAGTCGATTTTGCCGATAAATTGTTAAAAACATTTGTAAATCATAGTTCTAAAATATACGGCACATCATTTTTAATATACAATGTTCATTATTTGTGTCATTTAAGTGATGAAGTTTCTCTTTACGGTGTTCTAGATAACTTCTCGGCCTTTCCTTTTGAAAATTATTTAAATCATTTTAAACGCTTGGTAAAGTCAAGCACAAATCCATTAGCGCAAATTTATAACCGGTTAGTAGAAAGCAGTAATATTGTTCCAACTGCAACAACAGGAGATCTTGAACTTAAGCTGCAACATCATGCAGGCCCTCTGCTCCCGCCTTATTCAGGAAGGCTTTGCGTTCAATATAAAAAAATGTGTTACCGTAATTTGACATTTTCATCTTATCTACATGCTGAAGCTGACTGTTACTGCATGATAAATAATTCTGTCATACAAATCCATAATATAATCCGCACTAACGATTCTTCAGTGATGATTCTAGGAAAAAGGTTTTGTTCTCAATCCTCTCTGTACATGTATCCTATGGATTCGTCAGAACTGAATATTTATGTATTGAGGAATTTGTCAGAAAGCATAGCTTTATGGTCTATTGAAAATATAGTTGCTAAATGTTTAGTATTGCCTTATCGTAATAATGATCAGTGGGTGTCGTTTCCCATAATACATTCTCTAAGTTAATGTTTTATTAGTATAAGTTGTTTTCTTCCAGTTTTTGTCTAATAGGAGTAGTTTTTTACAATGTGCAAACGATTTTATTTTGTTTTTTTAGTAATACGTATTTCATTACTGTTTTATTTCTAATGTGTTTCTCATAATACAATAACGAGTTTTTGCAAGTATTTTGTGTTTTATTATACAGGGTGGGGCAAAAGTCCCGCAACGGCCAAATATCTCCCGAGGGGAAGGTTTTTTAAAAAAATGTTTCAGGCAAAAGTTGTATGGCTTTGAAAGAGGAATCATTTGCATACAAAACCATCTCCCACCCCTTCACCCCCTCCTGAGGGGTGGGGGTAACTTTTAAATTTTAAATGGCCAACCCTATTTTTTTTTGCTGATTAATATTCTCTAAGAAAAAACAAGAACTTTTGTCCGAAAAATTTTTTTTTAAAAAGACGAATTTCGCGATTGACCCAACGAACAAACTTTGGATATTCCAAAATATTCCGACTCTTTTACGCGAAAATGACGGGGTTTTCAGAAAAATTACAAGAGGTAAAAAAGGCTTAGAATTTTGCAAAAAATCTAGGAAAAAAAAATAAACAAAAAAATTTTCAAAAATCATGTTTTTTTTCAAAAATTGTTCAAAAATTTTTTTGTTTATTTTTTTTTCCTAGATTTTTTGCAAAATTCTAAGCCTTTTTTACCTCTTGTAATTTTTCTGAAAACCCCGTCATTTTCGCGTAAAAGAGTCGGAATATTTTGGAATATCCAAAGTTTGTTCGTTGGGTCAATCGCAAAATTCGTCTTTTTAAAAAAAATTTTTCGGACAAAAGTTCTTGTTTTTTCTTAGAGAATATTAATCAGCAAAAAAAAATAGGGTTGGCCATTTAAAATTTAAAAGTTACCCCCACCCCTCAGGAGGGGGTGAAGGGGTGGGAGATGGTTTTGTATGCAAATGATTCCTCTTTCAAAGCCATACAACTTTTGCCTGAAACATTTTTTTAAAAAACCTTCCCCTCGGGAGATATTTGGCCGTTGCGGGACTTTTGCCCCACCCTGTATATATACATATATATGTCAAATACCTACATAGGTATTATTTTGGTATATAAATGACGTGATTAATTCGTTAACAAATGACGTCCTAGAAAAATGACATTCCCACGTTTGTTACACGTTGAAATCACGTAATATATTTACGTCATCTAGTCGAAATGACTAAAATTTCACGTGTTCAGGATTTGAACTTAACAGATAAACCAGACCACATATTTAATTGCGATGAAACATCGTTTTGTAACGACCCTAAAAACCCAAAGTGGTAGGGTCTGTAGGAAATAGAACGATTAGAATGACTGCAGGAACCGAGAGGGAAAATACATCAATTTTAATTTGTGGTTCAGCTTCTGGAGATTTATTGCCACCATTATGTATATTTAAAGGCCAGAATATTTTAGTCATGAGTGAGTACAGAACCTTCAGACCAAACTGCATATGCCGCTAGTATGAACACAATTATTTTTTCAAACTGGTTCCGAAAATGTTTTCTGCCCTTTGTCGGTGATAAACTGCCTGCTTTGTTAATTTACGATGGCCACTCAAGTCATGTTAATCCAGAGATTATAAAAGAAGCTCTTGAAAATTCTGTTACTATTTTGAAACTACACCCACACACTACAGACATCTTACAACCTCTGGATGTAGCTGTAAATAAATCACTAAAAGATAAGTGGGATGATAAGCTGATGAAATGGCAAAGGGCTAACCCGCGAAAACGTATCCCTAAGCAACTGTTTGTTGGGATCTTAAAACAAGTGTTGGACGAAACACCAAAGAGCGTCGTTATTAACGGTTTCAAGAAAACTGGAATCTTTGATAAGGATGTCCTTCAAGAAAAAGGAGTTCCCGTCAATGAAAATGTGATAAATGAAAAGATTTTTAATTCAGAAGATTTAAAAAGATACAAGAAACATAAAGAAGAGCAGACTAAGCTTCCAGTCGAGATTGGAGCGGATGAAGCCAACATTGTAGCAGATGTAGACATTACTGCAACAGAGAATGTAGAAATAGAAAACACTATTGCAGAAACAGCAGGAGAGAATACTGCCACAGAAAATGCAGTAGAAAATTTTATTCCAGATAATGCAAATGTAGAAATTACAGAGGCAGAGAATCCCTTAAATAACAATTCCTTCGAAGGTATTTTGTTGAAATTCATTGGTCAGAGTAAAGCACCTGTAGTTGCAAATAAATCACGTAAAAGGGTTTGCCCTAGTGCAGAAATTATTACAACACCTGAGTTTTTAAAGAAATTAGAAGCTGAAAAGAGACAAAAGTTGGAAAAAAGGTTAGCAAAAACGCCTAAAAAGAAAGCATCCTCTAAAACAGCTGCTGAAACGTCCACGGCGTCTTCGTCGAGTGCATCCGGCACAAATCAGAAAACAAAGAAGACAAAACGACGATCTCCCACCCCTTCAAGTAGTAATTCAGAGGATAATATGTCACCTGTATCCTTTCAATCTGATTCTTCAAATACTGATGAAGAAACAGAAGACACTACAGTCAGTGTTACGGAAGGTGATTATGTAATTGTCAGCTATGAGAAGGGTTATTATCCCAGGATAATAACCCTTCTCATTTAACATTTTCTGTATTTTCGTCATTCCTATCAATAATAAGGCCAGCCTTATTATTGATAGGAATGACGAAAATACAGAAAATGTTAAAATAAGTTGTATGCAACGAAGTGGTAAATTGGGAGATATTTGGAAATGGCCTATCCCTAAGGATGATTTGTGGTACAAAGAAAGTGCCGTCTTCAAAATAATCAATCCTCCTTTGAAAATCAACAATAGGGGCTATTTTGAAGTGCCAGAAATGAAGAAATTTAATTTTTATTACAAATAGAACCGTTGCTTTTTGTAATCATTTCATAATAAAAAGTTACTGCTGACATGATGCTTTTACAATCCCTGTATCTTGAAAATAAGTGCGTATTTTGAAGCGAAATTTTTAGCCATAGTAGTGCAGTGTGCTAGGTAGGTGCCAGTTGCCCCGTATTTGGATTATATTAAAGAGATATGAAATTACACGCGGTGGTTCCATTTACCCCAATTTTAAGGATAAATGGGACCACCAGCATGTAAAACAAAACAAAGGAAAAAAAAATATTCAGCGATGTTACAGGAGATTGAGATTTTGGTCACTAATAGTACATTAGTGGCACAAAAACATCGTCGAGTATCAAAGTTATTCCGCAGATAGCAAAATTTGGGTGCACTACAACAAACCAAAAGTTGTAAAACTAGGTCCCATTTACCCGCATTGACCTTATGCGATACTCTTGCTCAAATAGAATAATTGTTATTTAGTACACTTAAAAATATTTAGTGTACAGTATTGGTTTTTGTAAAGGTTAAAGTTACTCCTGCTTATCAAACCAGAAATTAGTAAATATAAGTATATGCTTTCTGCTGCTTAACTTTCACAAAACTTTTAAAAAGTGTCAAGATGAGTATCCATCTGCTTATAATAGAATGCCATAAGTATTTGCTGAACTGAGTTCTATAGCTCTTGAAAACACTGAGATTAAGGCTTTTGCTTACAGAATACTAGATTAGGGTTCCTAAATATGAACCGAGCTGTGTGTTATTTAGAGTTAAGTCACGCATGTCAAATTTTCCTAGTGACATTTCATGTTTTGAAACTATTTATTAGAAGGTTGGTGATAATGAAAATTGGTTTAATAAAATAAACTGTCAGTATGACAATTATATAAATCTGAAATTCGGTACAATTAATATTTTATTAAAAACTGTCGTAAAATTGATATATAGTACTATAGTAGTTTTAAAAATTCTCTACAAACAATAAATAAATGATAATGTGCACATTAAAAAATTTTACATGCATAAAAATAAACATGACAGCATAACCTAAAATTCATAACTGACAGCTGCTGAATGTTGTCACTAAAGTAAAGAGAGAAAAAAAGTATCTCTGTTTCGGACAGCTTAGTTTTGGCCTAGAAAGAGATAGATTTTGACTCCCGTGTCCTAACTCTAAAATAACACAGTTAAGCTTTTCATTTAGGAACTCTATACTAGATGATGTTAGTATGTTTGCAGCTTATTGAAGTCCTTGATGTTCCTGGAAATGAAGGTAAATAAAACAACAGCAATGATTATTTATTGAAAAAAATTACAGAATAGGTCTTAAAACTTATTTTGACATTTAAAGTGTTTTTCCACACACAAAAAATTGGGCTTAAATCATAATCTTCTATAAGTGCTCATACATGTAAAGTATTGTTTGCTTGTTATTGTAGAAGTGTACCTGTAACAAAACAAACAACAATTAAAATGGCATTTATAGGCATAGATAAGATGTATTTACAAAATTAATAAATTCTAAAAGTGTTACCAAGTTAAATTAAATTAATAAATTATGTTAATATTGACAGTGATATTCAAACAATAATTTTTTTAACTCGGACTCGGTACATTTAACGAAGGTACAGTTTCTATTAAATTAAAAGAGGAGTCAGTGTCTCCAAAGAATTTTCGAGATAGGCCATTACTTTATGGTATTAGGGATAAAGTTGAGGCTGAACTTAAAAAGATTAATTGATTTACCAATTTTTAAACCTGTTGATTATTCACAATGGGCAGCTTCAATAGTCCCAGTTATAAAAAAAAATGGGCGTCTTCATATTTGTAGAGATTTCAAGATAACAATGAATCCAGTAGCTGATATTGATCAATTTCCGGTACCGCGAATAGAAGACCTTTTTGTCCAATTGCAGGGTGGTAGTATATTTTCAAAAATTAGACCTATCTCAGGCTTATGTGGAAATTTGTTTAATGATAAGTCTACAGAATTAGTTACTATTAACTAATTGTTAACACACATGGACCTTTTTCAATATCTAAGATTACCGTATGGTGTAGCTTGCACATGCACCAAGTTTGCATATTGGGAGATAGTAGTTTTTTTTGACAATATTTTGGTTTGTGGTAAATATCAATTAGAACATAATTTACGTTTAGAAAGAGTTTTGAGTAGTTTTCAACACGCCGGTTGAAAAGTTCAATCCAAAGAATGTAGTTTTAATCAGACACAAATTCATTATTTAGGTTATGTCATTGATAAGGAGGGTTTGCATACGTTACAAGACAAAATTCTTGCAACGAGAGACGCTCCTGTACCAAATTGTATCACTCAGTTAAAATCAGTACTTGGGATGATTAATTATTATAGGAAGTTTATTCCAAATTTAGCCACAATTTTGCACCCTCTACATAAATTATTAAAAAAGGTTGCTTATTTGTTTGGAGCACTGAATGTGATATTGCTTTTAAAAAAGTAAAAGAATTATTAATGTCGGCTAGCGTTTTAACTCATAATCCTGAGTATGAAATTAAAGTCACTAGTGATGCCAGTCCTTACAGGATTGGTTGTTCAGAAGTCATGTTTTACGTAATAAACAAGAAAAATCAATTGCGCACGCCAGTAGGACTTTAACTTCTGCCGAAATGTCGTATAGCCAAATTGAAAAAAAAAGATCTCAGTATAGTTTAAGCTTTAGTTTATTGTTCAGTAAACAAATCAAGTCCCCCCTGGAAATGACCAGAAGAAATTTTTTACAGGATACATATTGATAATTTTGGACCATTCCAAACTTATTATTTTTTAATTTTATTAGATTCTCATTCTAAATGGGTTGAAGTCTTTCCTACTAAAATAATTATTAATTTTATTATTAAAGTTTGTTTGTTTTGGAATTCCAAAATACATATGAACTTAATTTCTGACAAGACTAAAAATTTTACAAGTTAAGAGTTTCAACAATTTTTAAATAATTTTAATATCACCCATGTTACTTCATCCCCTTTTAATCCCCAATCTAACGGTGCTGTCAAAAATACCATAAAAATCTTTAGTATACAATCAACCAAAGGTATTTTGCCTTCTATGTTAATTTTCAGTCCTGATATCAGAACCAAATTTGATCTTTTAAAACCATCAATTGACATAATAAAAAATTAAGTTAAACAATCAAGAAAAACAAGTAAAATATTTTGGCAGTCTGATAAACATTTAAAATAAGTGAATATGTCCTAGTAAAGGGCTACACAGTAATTAATAAGATTACATGGATTCCAGCTATTATTAAAAATATCATAGGTAAGTGGATATGTTCCAAAAATAAATCATACATGGAAACGAAACGCTATACAAATTAAATTTTAGAAACAAACGTAAAATGTAAACGTTCTTTGCCTATAGTTCACCATTATGGAAACGGAAAACAAACAAATGTAAAAAACTGAAGCCAATGAATCTATAATCGTAAATAATCAGCTGACTGCTGAAAAGACTGAATTAAATAGTGGCGCTGAAGATATAGCAACCCCTAAGTTAGAAAGGCCTAAGCGTAATGTTAAGCTTCCAGAAAGATTGTCGTATTTAAAATAATTTTCATTTCAATTAGATTCCAGTTGTCGGATTGCCAGAAATCATCTAGAGACCTACGCTTAAGGGGCGTTGATGTGAAGATATATAGCCTCTCACGTTCAAGATAACTTCACCCTAACGGGTAATACACCGGGATGCTACTTTGATGGGTCCTATGAAATAGCCTCGAAACGAAGCTCTGTCAGGGGCACACCGCACAGTGGTGTTTGGGACCACTATGTGTCCAAAAATGCAGGTATTTGAGTAACTCTCGATGAATATACATGTATTTGATCCTTATGAATAGCTTATTATGAAAATATGACCCTTGGGCCTGTCACCCTCTTGGGGGGTAACTACCCCCAGGAAAATGATCTAGTATCGTCACCATGCAGGTGGATAGTACTTGATGAGCTGTTGTTACTGGTATAATTTAACTTCATTTGATTAACCCATTTATGAGTTACACAACTTCAAAGTGCCCAAAAGTGCTTTATTTGGCACATTTCGCAATCTTGTAACTCCTGGAAGGGGATCGATCGGAGCAGATGGCTTACACGATTATATTGCTCAAGGGTTGGGCTATTGAACGTCGCAAAGTTTAACCTGATCTGACTACGCACTTGAGAAACCTGTCTGAGCAAAGAAACCGCACTGAGAAAGCACAAGAGAAATCTGTCTACAAAGTTGATCTGTTTTTACTCAAACAAGTTAAAAACTTCCAGATAAATATAGACCTCAAAAAGTAAGTAATTATATATACAATACATTATCCCTGAGTAACATAGGCTATATTTATTACTAGAAAAAATTAGGGATCTCTACTAAAACTTAAATAATGTAACCCAAGGTGTACAAATATTAGTACAAATAAATATCCACCCGTGCGAAGCCGGGACGGACCGCTAGTAGACTATAATAACTACAATGTTGTTCTTTACAAAAGAACAAAAGATATATTGCGAATTATCAGGTTTACATGGTTAATTACACATAAGTAATTTTTAAAATTGAAAATTTATGCTGTAGGTTTGCGGCAGAGTGTTTACCTTACTAATAATAAAAACATATTGCAGAAATACAAATTTATCGAAATTATCACTATATTGATCACAGTTTATGGATGCATGCGTGTTCATATCTCCAAAGTATTTTAGAATTATATTATTTAAAATAAATACCTAGTGTTAAAACTGAGAACCAGATATTATTATATTATCGTTTACCTTTGATGTTTTTGCTGATTTTTATTTGCTGGGATTGCATTTATTTAATGTTTCTTGTTTATGTGCCTATTAGTATTATAATATATTTAGACGGGAACAAGTACAGTACCGAATCGTTGAGATTCATTATCATCGACATCCAAGTACATAGATTTTACAAAATTGAGTTACAGTGCATATAGTATACAGATTGGTGAAAAGCTCTACAAACCAAGTTTTGATTTTATATTTAATGAGACATGGAGGACAATGGATATCAAATTATCGAAGACAGCATCACCAAAGAAATGCATATTTATAATAGTGATATAGTAGACGTAGTGTTTGAAATAAAAGATGTCACAGTGACACACACCTGCCTATGCCTGTCGCACATCGAAAACAGGGTTGGTAGAAATGTAAGCGACACAGAGAGGAATAAAATATTAAACTGCGTTAAAACCATCAAACGAAAACTGAAGTCACAATTATGACAAAAGCAAGTTTAAAAAGAAAGAGGAGAGGTGGATGACTTGCCTATTTCATAGTTTTACCATTAGAACAGCATTAGAACACCCATCTCTAAGTACCATCCAAGCCCCAAGTACATCACATGTAGGACGGCCAAAAGTCGCTGGGGAAAATGCAAGCAGAAGCTCCAAATAACAACAAGTTTCAGAACTTGCTGGCTCTCTACGTGAAGAGCCATTTGTAAAGGTAGTTAAGTCGGTGGAGGTTTTGGCAAAGCAAAGTGGTGACGATCATTTACAAAAAATAATTCATGCGGCCAGGAGCAGTGCATTTCGACTATCCACTTATATTCGTAAGGAAACCGAAAGCCAATTTATTCCTTATGCTCCCGAAGAAGCATTGTGTCTCCTTATCGATCATGACCTAAGCAAGGATACGTATGACGCTCTGAAGCAAGGTGCAATCCATCATGGTGTACCACTTTATCCACCATATTCTCATATATTTGAGGTTAAAAAATTATGTCGCCCGGAACATCCAGTTACGGCTTCGGAGTCAGAAATATCGGTACCTTTACAATCACTACTAAACCATACTACAATGAGACTTTTACAACTACAGTCAGACTATATTCGTGAATACTGAATCGTGAATTACAGCCTTGGTAGTGTAATGTCTGGCGTGCCGGACTTTCACCCAAGCGGCCCGGGTTCGACTCCTGGTGCTGGCAGATCTGGTTAAGGTTTTCTGCAGTTTCCCTTAGCTGTAACACAAATGTGGGATTTGCGCTGTTCCATCTATAAGTCGGCTGCAGCCGCACATTGGGCCTACATAATAATAATAATCGCCCCCTCCCTCCCGCACAAGCTTATAGCTTCTGGGGCCTTGGTTTAGGTTATGGGTTGTAGTAACTATTATTATTATTATTATTAATACTCAGTGAGAAAAATTATGTTGAAGACCAAATAAAGACATTGGAAGATTTTCAGTTTGTCATTAAATCAGAGGACGTTGAAATAGTACTGCGAGTTACGTACATTTTATATTTTACTATTATCGATGGAAAAGTGCTCGGTGTTATTACTGGAACATCATCTCAGTGCTGTCCTATATGCTATGCAAAGCCGAGTGAAATGAATAAACCTGTTATCGTTAGTCCAAATCAGTTGAGACAGAACAGTTTGCAGCATGGAATTAGTCCATTAGATTGTTGGATTCGTTGCTACGAATTCTGTCTTCACCTTGCATACAGAGATTGCGATAATGTTAGGTGCTGGAAAGTAAGCGGCGCAGAAAAATATTGGTTGATGAGAGAAGTGCAAAAATTCGCCATGAAATGAAAGATAAACTTAATCTAATTGTTGATAAACCTTGTGCAGGTGGCAGTGATACCAGTAATGATGGAAACAGTGCACGAAGAGCCTTTGGATCACATGCAATATTTTCAAAAATCTTGGGTATTGAGCCTTGGCTTACTGCTCATTTGTATACTATATTGTGCGCAATATCATCTGGATTGCCGCTTGACCTTGAAAAATTCCAACACTTTTGCAACCAGCTATTGAATAAATATTTACTAAGGTATTTGTGGTATTATCTCCCTGCTACAGTTCACAAAATCCTTGTTCATGGCGGTGATATTATCAACAATTCAGTATTACCATTGGGAATGCTAAGCGGGAGAATCCCGAAATAAACTTTACCGCCAGTATCGCGAATTTCACTCAAGAAAGTCAAGCCGAATCTTAACATTGACTTAGATCATTAGAGTCATCGGACCCAGTTGTAACAAACTGGTCAATCGTTAAACGCCGTAAAAAACTAACAAAACTTAACCTTCCACGTAGTACGATTGAATTACTGAAAGAACCGGAAATCCCAGCCGTACTTTCCAGGCAAGTTGACACAACGAATCACTTCGTTTCTGTACTTCTGGAAGAAAACTTTGTAGAAACACTGGACGCTTTACAGCTGGATAGTGAAATAAATGAAAACACTTATTAGTTAAGTGGCAACCTTACGTATTTAGTTTTACTTATGTGTAATTAACCATGTAAACCTGATAATTCGCAATATATCTTGTGTTCTTTTGTAAAGAACAACATTGTAGTTATTATAGTCTACTAGCGGTCCGTCCCGGCTTCGCACGGGTGGATATTTATTTGTACTAATATTTGTACACCTTGGGTTACATTATTTAAGTTTTAGTAAAGATCCCTAATTTTTTCTAGTAATAAATATAGCCTATGTTACTCAGGGATAATGTAGGATTCTAATGGTGAAAGAATTTTTGAAATCGGTCCAGTAGTTTTTGAGTTTATTCGTTACAAACATACAAATCTTTCCTCTTTATAATATTATAGTATAGATTAGTATAGATATAGATAAAGAAATGAACTTAAAATCACATAACGAGATTTTTAAGCCGGTGTTTCATAACTATTCTACATGTAGTTGTACATATAATTACTTACTTTTTGAGGTCTATACTTATCTGGTTTTTAACTTGTTTGAGTAAAAACAGATCAACTTTGTAGACAGATTTCTCGAAAGTGCGTAGTCGGATCAGGCTAAACTTTGCGACGTTCAATAGCCCAACCCTTGAGCAATATAATCGTGTAAGCCATCTGCCCCGATCTATCCCCTTCCAGGAGTTACAAGATTACGAAATGTGCCAAATAGAACACTTTTGGGCACTTTGAAGTTTTGTAACTCATAAATGGGTTACTCAAATGACGTTAAATTATACCAGTAGCAACAACTCATCAAGTACTATCCACCTGCATGGTCAAGATACTAGATCATTTTCCTGGGGGTAGTTACCCCCCCAAGAGGGTGACAGGCCCAAGGGTCATATTTTCATACTAAGCTATTCATAAGAATCAAATACATGTATATTCATCGAGGGTTACTCAAATACCTGAATTTTTGGACACATAGTGGTCCCAAACACCACTATGCACCCGGCCTATAACTGGGAGATCGGAGCGGCAAAAACATTTAAAAACCAAGTCCCGCCAAAGCTGAGGTTGGATTCGATCGGGCAGTGATAAGCTAACTTAGGTTGGATGAAGGAACTTATGAAGGCATGAAAGAGGGTTGGAGGGTTCTGATGTACCTAACCTGGATTGGGAGAATAGTCCTAATGCTGGACAAGGAACTTAGCCCCATATGAAAGAGAATGGGGGGGATCTGGCTGGTTAGCACGTATTAAGTTAATCGCTCCGGTACTAACCTGGTCAGCTAGTAGAGGGTGGATAGGTAACGTCAGTGAGTAACTGGTCGGTCAACTCGGTCATATTCAGGAAACATTTTAGGTTATTATTAATATTAATTCCTTCATTGAAAATTGTAAAATTCATAAAATGCATATTAAAAAACCCTTAAGATAAAACCATAGATAACTGTTGGTCTAATTGCATCAACAAAAAATAGAGATAAATTAAAAAAAAGATTAAATCAACACTTTTCGCCTAAATTGGAACAAGAATACAAAACTTATAGAAATGAATTAAATAAACTGTTAAAAAAATTAAAAAATAACTACTATTATAAACAAATTGATGATAGATAATAAAACTGACATAAAGAAAATATACCAATTAATTTCCGAGGCTAATGAAAAACCAATAACAAAAACATGATTCAGCTTACAAATGATGGAGGAGTTGTTTTTATTGACAATAAGCATATGGCAAACCATTGTAATAGTTACTTCATTAATATAGGTTTAAGTATGATCAAAGATATTGATACTACAACAATTTCTACAGATGATATAACTATAAATCCTAATACTATGTTTCATAATCCTGTTACAGAAAATGAATTAATAAAACATATATCTACACTAATTTTTCTAAAAGGTGTGGTCCCTTCTCAATTTAAAAACATTTCAATTATAGACCCATCACTGTAATTATTAATTTTGGAAGAATTTTTGAGAAAAGTCTGAAAACTCGTTTAGTACATTTTTTAAATCAAAATAATATATTGCATGATCACCAATTAGGTTTTTGTTATGATAAAGCAACAAGCGATGGTATGTACACTGTTGTCAAGAACGTTACAGAGGGTTTAGACAAAAACAAAAAATGCATTGCTGTTTTCCTAGATCTGGCAAAGGCATTCGACACTGTTAACCATAAAAACTCCTTAATGTTTCAGGACGATATGGTGTTCGTGGTGCGGTGTTGGATGTCTTTCAAAGTTAACTAACAAATCGAGAGCAATGTGTTAAAATATATAATGTTATAAATGAACCTAGTTTTGTGAAACACATATATACATTTATCTTATGTACATTAGTTAAGATCTACCGCTGGAAATATCGACGGTATTATTACTAACTAGAAGGTAGCGAATGCGGGTTGCGCCGGTTGACCGTGATCTATGGTGCACGGGCTGTCTGCAGCGCGGTCTTTGAAAATTTACCCTGCCAAAACTATTAAAACGTCCAGCATGCCATTTGGCATTTAAATACAGAAATGTTCAAAGAATCTGTACAATTTTTTTCAGATTTTTAAAAATGTGACCACACCGATTTTTCTACATTTTTAAAATATTTCGTTTAGAAAAAAATAAAAATACGTTTGATAACAAAAAATTATTAGGCTGTCCAAAAAAACCCGTTTTCTAGTGAGCAATATACAAAAAAAATATTTGTTCAAGGGTAAATACTTTTCGAGATATTTATATTTCTTTAAAGGCGTGAAAGCAGTTTTGATAATTTTTTCAGTTTGAATATTTCCGAAGTTCTGCGTAATTTAGCAAATTGATGAATGAAAGTTATGTTCTTTAGTTGATTGCTACCTCATAAGTGATTTTCATTGAAATCCGTGAGAACGACCCGTTTTAGTGATCGATTTCGCATGGAATGACCCCTAAGCAAATTTTTATGGCTGTGGTTACAGTTATTTTCTTACAATATATTGTGGATCAATCCAATCTTTACAGTCTGCAGCAAAATAACCGACTTGACCTTTCTGTAAGAGAATTAGAAGCCTTTTTGGGAATGTTGATTATTATGGGCTTGCACCCTATAACGATCTAAACTTTTATATCAAACGAGTAGCAGAAATTATGCCAGTCAAACGATTTTTAAAAATTGTGTAATTTTTGCACCTCAATGATGATAGACAAATACCCAAAAAGGAACAAAATAATTACGACAAATCATATAAAGTTAGGCCAATGGTCAATCACTAGTGATGGGTTCTCAACACTACCCGCGTGTCGCGACACTTGAGAGTCGAAACAATACGACGTCAGAAGTGTCGACTCTTCATGATACTTTAACGACACTTCGCCTTTACATCATGCATGCGCTAGTGTAAATGTAATCCAATAGGGAAGACGCACGTATTTTTTTAAATTTTTGTATTCGTTCATTTTGGTTAGAAAAATATTTCCAGATAAGCGAAATTTCTAAAAACCCTCAATTTATTTGAAAAAATTAAATTTAAAAATTCTCCTCATTTAAAACCGAATTTGGCCTTGAGCAACTTCCCTCAAAGCTATTTGATGTAAAAAAGTAGGTACCGCTGTGAATGAGAAGAAGCAACATTGACGATCTACTCAACGTTAGATAGCGATGATGAAAACCAATAAACTGAATTTTGAATTAATATTACCAGAAATATTTTACACCACTTTAATTGTGGCAGTTAATTACACAACAGCATAACGTACATTATTATATTAATTACTCGTTAATAAGTAGACGATATTTAAACTTGAAAATAAAAGATTTTTCAAACTGACGGGTAATACAGGACTCTTAACTGTTTCATTAGCACCAACAGTGGGTCGTCTTTGGAACTGTAAGAGGTAACAAAGTTTCATCCATTAGAGGACACCAGTATTGCATTTTAAATTTA
Source organism: Agrypnus murinus (assembly GCA_929113105.1). NCBI lineage: Eukaryota > Metazoa > Arthropoda > Insecta > Coleoptera > Elateridae > Agrypnus > Agrypnus murinus. Next base: position 39,319,597 of record OV816027.1, read on the forward strand.
TTTAAATTTTCAAGATTTTCAAATATTAATTACTTAAAATTGGTAATTGTTTAATGCATTTATAACTGATATTCTAACTAATTTAGTAATGACGTTTATGAAAATGCAAGAATCTCCTCAATTGACGACATATGCGTCTTCCCTATTGAAACGAGAAGCAGTCAAGATTCATAGCTAGATAAATCATAAGCAAACTATGGATTAAAAAACAATTATATGAGTAAATTCTGTTATGGTTATATATTTATGCATAAAGTACATTAAAAGACATTAAATTATTTATACACCGTGTTTGTTCTAACATTTGCTATAGGAAATTAGTATGGGAAATCTGAAATATGCCAAATAGTTCGTTCTCGAATAAAAGTCGGTGAAATTAATAGTTGCAATCGATAGATTGATATATATTCTAATATATATCAATAGATATATATTCCAACGTACTGTCCAAAATATTGCCCTTAATAACAATCCCAATTCTTCAAAAATTATAAATTCATGAATTATTTGCAAAACATTAATTTAAAAGCCTAAACCTGAAAATTTGACATGATGCCTCCGTGGTTCAATGGCAACCGTGGGTTGCTAAACTGCACGGGCTGGTGGAATGCAAGATCGAACCCCGTTACAAGCATAACTTTTTTTTAAATTTTATTTGTCATTAATCTTTAATTTAATAACAATTTAAATAATTTGTTATTATTCTTTTATTCGAAAAACGTACAAGAAATAATAAATTACAAATAAAAAATAATGATACCCAATTAATAAGACATGAATTCAAGAATTCTCATTACGTATTTATTTCAAATTAAAATAAATAAAATGTAAAATAAGTACTTGTCAATACTGAAACTTTAAATGTATTTAAATCTTCAGGATTTTCAGTGTTAATTAACTAATATTGTAAAAATTGGTTTTTGTAGTATGCAGTATGAAAAAGCATCGTCAGTTTTCATTTCTAATTTATTATTTCTTGTATATTTTTCGAATAAAAGAATAATAACATATTATTTAAATTGTTATTAAATTAAAGATTAATGACAAATAAAATTTAAAAAAAAGTTTTGCTTGTAACGGGGTTCGATCTTGCATTCCACCAGCCAGGAGAATTACTAAGCTCAGTTTATTAAGCTTTATTAGAAGTGTTAGATATTTAGTTTTTGTTATGTATTGTATCTAGTTACCTATTTTCTGTATGTATTTATCCTTAGCAACGTGTTTGTTTATCAATCTTATCTACCTTTGATAATGACACAAAGTGTCGAAACAATATTGTCAGGTTAAGATATTAATAAAACTTGTGAAACTTTAACTAATCTTTGCATTTATATTATATTTCATGATTATGGAGTTCCACAAAGTAAGGCTGGAGACAGTAAACGCAATTATTACATCCATTAACAAAATGTTTTTCTTAACCACCTCCTTAGAAACCCCCATTCTTATTACCTTCATATTTTTCTTTCTTTTTGTTTTATGATTTACAATACAAAATTAACTTTTCTTAGATGATTATTTGGTGTTTCTCATTATTAGATATTTCTATCACAACCATGCATTATTATTGATGGATGGTTGTTATGGATAAATTTTGATTGATATTTCAAATGGAATGTTATGTTTTGACTAGTGTTAAACGTACTAAAAACTATTTTACAACTCTTCCTTAAGTCTAATAACAATTTTCTTTTCAGGTTTGAGCTTCAGATGTAATAACCTACATACCCAAATACTTCTTTTATGTAACAATAATAAACTAAATAGATAAATCAAACTTGAACTCTGTTTTCATTAATTATTTTATATGAAAGTCAATGTGTTATGAACGTCCAACATCACATCTACCTCTTCTCTGTTCATAAAGCAACTTTAAAACAATAATGAACTTTTATTAACTTGAACAACATCGACTTGAGTAAATAATTAAACTCGGTCGAAATATCATTACAGTATGTTGGGATCCTTATTAAAAATCCAAGCTTACGACATTGTCGCGCCACCCCCATATTGAAAAACAAATGAAAATTTCGACATTTCTTCGATTTTCTAAGAATATCTTGTAAACGATGTGTTTTACAGCGAAAGTAGTTATTTTTAATTTTACAGTAGACTAGATTTGCTACACTTTGAGTGTGGCCGAGATACAGCTAGGAGAGATTGGGAAACTCTTCATCTTATTTTTGTTCAAAAAATGCTGCCAGTCATTCATGTACTTTTTTATGTCGAGGATGTACATCTCTATTTGCAAGACGTGTTGACATAATTGGAAGAAAGAATGGATGCTGCTAAATACAATAAATCCACAACTGAAGGATATTTCACCATCAGATGCACAAAGGAGTTTTGGTCAGGTTTTGTTCTATGGTCATACCTGACCATAGAATAAACACTGATGAAGACGATGAAAAGCTCTGGAGAACTGACCCGCGATCGTGGAATCACAGACAGTGTGTTTACCCGATGGACTCTAGAAAGGGTACATCTTGAGAACATCTTTGATGGAGTTAAGAAATACTGTGATATTAACTCAGTAACATCTGAGCAACATGTGAATATGAAGCCTTCTCACATTACCCGAGATAATGAGAGCATGGATAAGCTCAGAGACTGGTTTTATCAACACCCTTCATTTCCCAAAACTGGCTTGATCATTAATGATGATAAGAATTACCAAAACATTAAAGAGGCTGTATATTGGCAACTATTAGGTTCCGCAAAGTCATTCTGCACTCAAACTGTAGCAAATTTAGTCTACTTTAAAATTAAATATAACCATGTTTATATTTAAACATTGCTTAAGAGATATTCTGTGAAAATCGAAGAAAAATCGAGATTTTCTGCAATTCTTCAATATATCAGCCCACGATCAGCGAACGCCATGATCGAAAGCTTGGATTTCTAATAAAGCGCCCCAACATACAAAACATATCCAGAAACCAAGACTACTTGAGTTTTTGCTAGGTAAAATATACAGATTGACTGGACACTGGACTATAATGACAGATTAAAATAAAGAAAAGAAATTGTTGTTTTGTATATTATCGGCCATAACTCGGTCCTTTTTTAACCAATTTAAAAAAAACAAAAAAATGCTAGAAATGAAACAAAATATATCTTCAATAAATGAAGTGAAAGGAATTTTATTTGTTAAGTAAATATCACTTTGAACCGCTGAAACTTAAACATTTAGAAAAAAAAACTTTTTTCGTGACTGTTTCAGGCTATACTCAGTCATTTCTTTACCGATTTTCATTATTTTTGAATTTTTGTAAAGCTACACTTCGATTTCCAAAATATGACAAGAAATGGCTAAGTTTTAGTCATTAGAGCAGTGCAAGGCACCAAATCTGGGTGAGGTACATTCAGGGGACTGGGAAAAAACTGGAAGTGATGGGAAAATACTGCAAGTATGAAAAGTCTTTTATTCGGAATCATATGGTAATATGTGCATTCCTAACCGCCTCAGAGGGTGGGAAATTAACCATTCCTAACTTACTTTTAATTCCCTCTCTTGGTCAGGAATGTAATCATTCCCTACCTGTTATCCCTCTCTTGGTCAGGAATGTGATCATTCCCGACCTGTTGTAAGTTCGTAGTTTGCTCGGTAGAGGGCGGGTGCATTATTAGGTCAAGTTTGTCACTTCAGTTGTCAGTTGTAAATAATTATTATTTGTTAAAAAATATGATGATTCCGAATAAAATAGTATACAAACCTCGGCGGGACGTTTCCTCCTGTCTCGAGCATTAGCTCACCTCGGGCCTGGGCCCTCGGTGAGCTATCTTAGCTCTCGACAGGAATGAAACACTTCCCGCCTCGGTATGTAATCTACTATATTCTTCAATATCAAACCGTTTATATAGGTAGGAGGTCTTGTGTATTTCATGTGTAGAACAGAGTAGTTACCATAGTAACAATTGTTGTTGTGGTAATAACAGCAATGGTTGTTATGGTAGACATTCGTTCATAATTATAAGCTATCCGATCTTTGTATTACAATTTTGCATTTTTATCATTTTTAATCCCTATAATAGGGTTTGCAGCAAAAATAATGTACCGTGAGATCATTTAAATTTAAAATTAAAGTAGGCGGGAATTTTTTTATACGTTTGGCGATCCTGCCAATTGACTCGCTGTGTAAATTAGAGGTTATGCAATTTTATGTTCTAGATTAAACATTTTGGAGCGTCACTTTGACAATTCAAATCAAACTGTGAAGTGAACAGTTAGTGTTGCCAATCTAATTTAAAAATCACAGCCAACTTTAATTATAAATTCAAATGATCTCGTGGTATGATATACGTCACTATACGTGTTAAATAGGAATTTATTTTATTCGAAAAGATGGTCCACGACGCGCCAGCGGGGTTCTCTCGAAACCTCCCCTACAAAATAAACATTCACTTTTGACACTTATATCAAAAACTATGCGTCCAGATGAAACTTGCGTCATCTTTACACGAAGTCATCACAGTTAACATTTTGTTATGCGTTTCCATTTTTCTGAGTTGTTGGAAGCGGATTTAACTAGCTACATATGTGGAACATATGTAGTACCACCAACCCTATAAACAAACTCCTAGATAAGATAAAAATATTGCCACAAAACAATAAAAATTACTACATATATTGGCAAAATTACTCTGGAAAAGTTTAATGTCTCCATTTACAGATAAAATAGATCAATTTTAACGATTGTTTTATAGTTGATTTCCCGGAGACAAAGAGTAATACATCGGAATTCGCATTTTGGGCATAAATCGGTCCAAATAAGTGCAAAATAGCGGATACAAAATGGTCGCCAGAGTCAAAAATTTAATATTTGTAATGGCAATTGAAAAATAGTACTAGGGGGTTTTTAAAGTCGCAAATTCCGATGTTATAGTTAGGTATTTACGTATTAAGATCTGTTAAGATAACTATACCGACCAAGAGAGCTGTTTGAAGCTGTTTAATATTTCCGCGCTCGGAAAATCGTAGACGCCGTTGTCGCCTTGGCAATAGAGATTTTGAAAAAAGCTGGTTGTTAAAAAAGGGTGGGCTGTTAAAACCTCTTTTAACAGCCCTGAGTGTTACCAGGGTGTTATTGACAACTTAAGGGTTGTCAAGTGTTAAATGTTAGTTCTTCTATAATAACATAGTACGGCGAAAAAAGCTAAAACATTACCTAGATGCAATGTACCGGTCGCAAAATGACCGCTAAAATTTAAAAAATGGTATAATGAATATCTCGAAATAAGAAAAGTTATAGTTTACTGTGTAAATCGTGTTTGCTTTCTGTGGTCAAAAGTCTGTGTCTAAAGCTGCGCTGCTAAAGTTACTGTATGTTTATTTTAAGTAGTATTTATTGTACATTCACTCAAAATTGTACAAATTTTTTAAGTTGTAATCATCACGCCATAGTTTTTATTATTTTTTGTTTGTATAAACTGCAGAAACAATATATTTAAACCAGTATTATTTGACATTTAGTCATTATTATTTATGACAATATACTATTTATAAAAAATAAGAAACTAACTGATATTTATATTCCATTCCCTCCCGGGAAATGTAACTGTTAGGGTCTCTTACTTTGTAATGTTTTAACCATTAACCATTAACCATTTGAAGCTTTCCGTAATTTTTTAGACGTTGGCATTACCTTGATGTTGTTTGAAATTCTCCCGCTTAGGAACGTCGCCTAACCAAAAACAAAATATGCAGAGGTGGGCAAAAGTATGGAACCAAGTAAATATCTCTGGAGTTTTTAGAGATATCGAAATGAAATTTGGTAGACAGATATTACAGTAAATTGTGTATTTGCGTTGAATGTTTTTTAACAATTTTGAGTTTCCGGTTTAACCGGAAGTAATGCCGATTTTAAAATTTGTAATGGAACACGCTGTATATTGGGCGACCTGAAGATGAAGAAGTGTCTCTGGTACTTAACTATATTTGCAAATACATCGAGGAAAATGAGGACCAATGCCAATTCACTTTGTCACAAATTTTGGAAGACTTCGAAGGCTTTGTCCCAACTCATAAAGTCCTGTTGAAAAGGCTTAAAACAAAATATGAGGACGACATCATTGTCACGAGTGGAGGGGGTAAAAATAAGCCACCTGTAATATGCTTTCGAAATACAGGTTACAAAATTTTAACTCAGAATTGGTATGACTCAAGGACATCAGGGTATGATGTCCGCAAGGATATCAGGTCGGTAATTTATCCCCTTGATACTTACCCCAAAGTGGATGAATTTCTGAAGGACGTTGAAAATGACATTCCAGAAACCCTCAAGGTGCTTGTTGAGTCAATTGTAAACCCCAAAAAAGGAAAAACCCCTCTGCTCGGCTCAAACAAAAAACGAAAACATATGCTATCGCTCACGCAATAATTAAAGCTGCGAGACCGCGGTCCTTTGTCCCCGCAGCTCGTAGGACTTAAGAAGTGCGGATCAAGAGATCTCCCGGAAGTGTTATCAAGTCTTGGGTTTTCCTGTTCATATTCTGAAGTTCAGCTGTTTCAAGCATCTGTCCTTAAAGATCCACCGCAAGTCGTGGTGGAAGATTCCTTTTGTCAATGGGTGCGTGATAATGCTGATGTCAACGTAGACACGATTGACGGCTCCAACACGTGGCATGCTATGGGAGGGCTCCAATGTATAACACCTCACTCCTCAGCCAAGTCAGAGACAAGAATTGCAATATTGAAGAATGTACCGAAAGCCAAGGAAACTGGGGAATTTGGAAACATACCCTTGGTCACCTTTCAAAAAACCAAGTAGGATGGCCTCAAGTCAATTCGTATCTACGATATCGACGTACGAAACAGAATCGATGCGATAAAACAATCAGCCAGCGACTTCACGTGGTTGTATGGAAAATGGACAGGGCGCCTGGACGTCCCAGGGTGGAACGGATTCATGGAGAAGATTACCTCTAATCAGCCATTGCAAAAAAACTCGTACTCTATGCTTACCATTCCTCAATGCACCTCCAGGAAACCCTGACACTATATACTCTGTTCTCCTTGATTCAGTTCAACGGAGAGGTGATAAACAGAAATGCTGCTTTGTGACGTTCGACCAGCCTCTCTACTACAAATCCAGAGATTGTGGCTTCCTGCAATTCTGATTCTCCATTATCATCAGTGATCGTGCGCATAAGTGGCTTCCATCTGCTGATGTCTTATATGGGTGCTATTGGATACATAATAATACAGTGTCCTGCGGATGTACGAAGGGGTGTACAGGAAAGTGCAGCTGCCGAAAAGTAGGCATGAAATGCTCAACAATTTGCCTCAACTGCCACGGCCAGTCATACTAGAATTCAGCACCGTCGAGGATGAGAGTGTGCCCGACATGCCGATTGCCGTATAAGCAGAAATAGGTGAGGGCAGTCCCTTTGAAGATGATCCCGATAAAGAGGGCCTCGACATGCCACTGCAGCTTGAGAGCTTCGTAAATGATGGGCCATCGACATCTAAGAAAATGCGAGCATGAATGCTGCCTCGTTTTGTGCCGAATGCGTCTTGATTTATATAACATGTTTTTGAATATTATGTCAAGTTTAAATGTTTTTATTACTTCATTTCACCTAAATTATTAACAACTATGATTATTTATAATTAATAAATTAATTATTATGACTAATACTTACTAATTAAAGATTAATTCCACATTTGAAAAATTGTTTTTCATTCATACTACTTCAAATCTCTACTCAGCGTGTGTATACTTATATAACTAGTTTTCTGATTGTGTATATCTTAGAAATTTGCATTGAAATGTTCTTCGCCCCTCACAATGCACTTATTGAGATATCTATATAACGTGAAATTTTATTCTCTACAACTTTTATTCTATGGGTTTTTTCAATAGGAGTATCTGTTTCAAATATATGTGATCCTGGAAAGTCGCAAAATGTAAGTTTGCACTGAAATGAGAAAATTTCCCGGTTTCTGACTTTTGATTTCGGCTATACTACTGAACCGAATTTGAAGATTTATATACTCATTCTATGCAGAATTTAACACTCTTTAATATTGAATGGGATGTCATTTTCCGTCCGACGCACTGTTTCCGAGCTACAAGCAAAAAACTGAAGAAAAAAAAATACAGAACTAAATCTACCAAATCCTGAACCATTCTAGAACAGGGCTTTGGCTTTTCCTCCCAAATAATAGATTTGACTAAAAATGAAGTAATTGAATTAATTATTTATTCAAATCTGCTACTGATATTGTGCCTTTCGTTACAAAACTCGAACTTCTTTCTCGCCCGGAAGTGCGAAGAGTGCGAGTCGCTTGTCACACCAAATATTTTCTATTGGTGTACAGTTTCTTTTGCGAGGGTTTTCACCTTGGAATTTTGTTTTGCATCCCAATCAGGAGATTTCTGCACCTTGAATGTTCTCAGTCCACCCCTGTTTTGTACTTTTTGAACATATAGTGAAGATGTTCCATCTTTTAGGACACATCCCAAACTAACAAATTCGGATTCTGCTTGAAATCTTGCATCACTTGTTGTTCACATTGTTAAGTGTTCACAGAAATTGTTTAAAATATTTGCTACGGCTGATTTTGATATTTTTTGACATTTTCCGATCGCGCAATATGACATTGCAGGATTTTCAGAATGTTTGTGCAATATTTTTTGACGAAGCTCGTATTCATTTGAATTTATTTGAAAATTACACAACGAAAACACTTTGAAACTGACATTTACAGCAAGATACCAATTCAAAGAAGCTATTGTTGTAATTCCACTTTAGTACCTGCAGTATAGGGGTGCCTGATGTCATATTTAAGTGGCCAGATTTTATCGTGCATACCCTTTATTTAAATATGATTTGTGAACACGTTTGCTTGTTTGTTCGCTTTTGAGCTAGGGGTCTTGGATAACTTTTAAATACTCAATAAACAAATACTAAAATAGTAGAAATCGTTTAGAACTTTATTCAAAAATAAGCACTCTTTATTTTCAAACGAAATCAACTAAGTCAGAGTCTTCTCCACAGGCAAGCGTGCAAAGAACTCCATGGTCTTTCAAGCACCAACATCTATTGCATCCCTTCATCCATGTAAAGCCAATTGTACATTTTTGGCGAGGGCCACTACAAATTAGTCGAAATTAATTATTTCCAAATCAAAATATATTATTTTATACTGACCAATACTTTTTTGTACACGCTAATGCGTTAGTCAAAGGATTGCATCTGCAATTATTGCAATCATTTTCTTTGTACACTACATGTCGTTTGCATCCTGTTAACAAACAGAAGAATACAATTTATTGATTTCTTTTGGTTCTCATTAGGCATTGGTTTTTAACACGATAAACATATTTTTAAAACAAAATTGGCCAGTTATCGCAGTACTCATGGTAGCGCTAACGCACACGTTAGAATTTGTAGTTAAGAAAGTAACGTAACGCTAATAATTTATCGGGTCCCGTTAAATTTCCTAAAGTAATTCAGTAATACTTCAATTAATTTTATTAGCTCCTCTAAGACTAAAATCGCCCATTATAGAAAAAAAAAAGTTACGTATTGTGCTACGTGGCTTTAACGTTATCGTAACTATTAGCGTTAATATTGCGACATCTCCCTAATATCACGTAAATTAAATAGGTTAATAATTAAACTTACTAAACCTCCTCCGCATCTTACTATATGCCTCACTGCTTAGAATAAAGATCGAAAGAACACCTAAAAGAAAATTAGTTTTAATCATCAGATATTTTGCTTGAGATGAGGCATTACCCATAAAACAATATAAGAACCGCTTACGTAGAATCATTTCGCTTTTAATAATGCTATTTTGATTTGGAGGAAGTTTTCAAATGCAACTAGGTTTAATAACTAATTAGAAATTAAAATCTATGTACATTTGCAACAAATTATTATTTCATAATAAAGTTTAATTATTATTAGGTAGTATTTAAGATAAAAAAGCAATAACCTATGTTCGACAGTTAATTAGCAAGGTACCTTACAGAAATAGTGTGAATATTAGAAGAACTGAATCTGAAATTAGCAAAAGAAATATGTTTTGGGTTTGCTATACTATCCTTTTTGTTTAAGTATGATTTATATTAGAAAAAGCTTGCAGTTTAAAGTTATTTAACCCCTACGTATAGAATTGCCATCTGTACTCTTTTCTTCGAACACGGCTCTCTTTTTAGAACGTCCAGGGACGTTCGAAGTGATTTACCACGAGTGACCGAGGTAATTATAGGTCGTGTTTAGAGTTTAGCGGTTAGGACCATGGAAAATTACAATGTTCAGTAATCTTCATCCAAAAATCCACCTCTAGGAGTTGCTTATGGGGATTACACGTTCTCTTGATATGACAACCCGACCTACCTACTTGATTACTCTACACTATCCTACTGTTGAATTTTACCTCTGTTTGTCACATGCAACAAGGGAATAAGTGGAAAACTGCATAATTTGATACTGCATATATTATATATTAGAAGGTTTGTATTTTCTTCTTCTTGTACCTTTTGGTACGTCACTACAGTTATTTACTGTCTATAACAGCGCTAACATTCTGATATTTATTCCTTTTTGTAATAATATGTACACATCCCATTAGTTCGAACTGCTGGAACGACTCTTGTTATGTAAATTTGCCACTAGGACATAGTGTGAGCCATCTTCCATAAACGTTTTATAAAGTGGTGATTTGATTGAGTTCGTTTGTTTAGTTATTATTTATTGTTTATAATTATTTATCGATAATACCAATTATTTATTAGTATTATTTCAAAGAATTAAGCTCCTTGAATATAATCGCTCCTTTTTTTGTATTGAAAAAAAAGTTTGTTTCCGCGGCGGATGATTTTTCAGTGTGTAATAATAATAATAATAATAAGTGTGTAATAATAGTGTTTGTAAAAAGAAATTGAATGTCGAAATTACAAAATCTCAACTTACTTTTAAATGAAATAATTCTCCGGCTAAATAGTGCAGTTGTGGAAAATCTTACTTTCCACAAAATTGAGACTCTCTCAGGCGGGTCGTTTTTTATCTTTATTAATATATAACAAAAAAATAATAAATAAAATAACAAATGATATTAGCAAAAAAAAATAAAAACTAAATTTTCTTTTCTATGAAATAAAAAGACAAAAACAATTGTTAATTGCGAAATTATATTTATAAATTAAATTGCAAAGAAAAAATTCTGACTACAAATTCTTTTTAATTCTTTAATTATCTTGAATTAATTCCAAAATAAATAAGTATTCTTTATTTGTAATCCTTTCCTTTTTGCCTTGGCGCTACAAAAATACCAAGTATATTTAACACTCATTTAACTTTAATAATTGTTAATTAAACACATAGCTTTATAAACTTTGCAAATTAAAACACTTTGACGTTTTAAAAATATCTCTAATCTCAAATACTTGACATTTGATTTGTTTACATTACATTACTTTCAATTTTTTTATTCTCTACAGCAGGTGTGCACTCTTTGCAAGATGAAATTACAAGAGAGTTTGTTAAAGAAATGTCCTTGTAAATGTTTTGACCAAAACAAAAGACTGCCATGCTCAACTTCATAAAAACAAACGAACCCTGACATTATTTTTAACATACCCAGATTTTTATGCAAAATTTTCAATAATGCAAAAACTAATTAAACAGCCTGGTAGAATTTAAAATTGCGATTCTAATGGTATACCTCACTTGCATGAAGACACACAAAATTAACCTTACAATACAATGTTGATGTAACACAATTTTCTTAAAACTATTTATTGTTAATTATCCAAAAGCACCATTTTACAACTTTTCTTCTTCGCATAATTGAACATTGCATTATCAATAACATTATTTGAATGTTTTAGATATCAGCAACATGGAATTATAAGCGAATTTACAATATTTCACTGAACGTTCTAAACGTGCAACTTAATTACATGTTTTTATACATATACAATAACAAAAATGCAAACCTTACATTTGGAAATGTTTCAATTTTGTGATGAATAAGATCTTCAAATTCCCACAAAAACATTCCAGCCAAAAGCTTTAAAATTCTGAAATATATAAACTATGCCAAATGAAATAATCTCCTAATAGAGAAATACAATTTTAACTATAATTCGACAATTGCTAAATACTTACATGCAATATACTTTGTTTGTTCCAGGTGAAATCTGACATTGAAAACATCAAACTTATGTAAGTTGAAAAATATATTAACGACACCCAAAGCGTCAACTTAACAAAAAAAATGTGTATTCTCTAAAGAAAAATAAGATTTCCACTTATCCTTTATCTATTTCAAGTGTTCTAGTGTGCGTGTTTGTTTTAATTACCAAGATTTACTTTCATTTAAGGAAAATATCAAAAATTTCATTTTGAAAGTGCGGTTATGCAACCCATTTAACGTTTAATATTTAAATTGCATAAAACTGGCTAAAATAATAATGCAAGTGCATTCTCTATGTTGCGTGACCAAATATCACGACAATACATAAATAAAAATTCGTCCTGCTGTTAATTTTCGTTTAGACAGGTTTAGTAAGAAGTTGTTTCGTTTTTGAAAACATATCCATCTAAATTCCTGGATGAACTCTAGATAGTTACAAGCGAACTTCCAAATTTAAAACCTAAAAGAGAGTTAAAACAGGTTGAAGATATTCTTCAGTTCCAGAAAACAAAAAATACAGATGACAAATTTTATTAAAAATGCTAGCTAAGTAATGGAAATGAAGAAGAATAGGTATCAATTTGTTTTTCCCATCCAGTTAAATGATGACAGAAAAATGAGTTTCTCCCTAACAATTTTTTTAGAAAAATACACACTCTATTTTTCATGAAACTAATCTTGAATTCGAAACTAAAGGACCTAAAAGCAGTATTGCAAGACTTATAGTTTTATCTCTTTAAAACTAATTTTTCTGTCAAACAAAAGGTATTTTCCGATTTACATAAAATAGTTGAAGAAACAAGGTAAAAATTAAACATACTAAGTGTATTGCCACAAATACATAAAAGTGAAGATTTTCATATTAGAGTAAGAAAGTGGTATTTTTTAAAATCAAGATATAAACTGGTTTAACAAGTGCGAGAAAGAATGGAAATAGACTGACGGTTTGTTAGTGTGGTAGATGAAGAACTCGCAAGGAAGCTTATGAATTATTTAACCAAGAACATGCCTAATGCAAGATCTACAGGGAGTAGAATAGTTACGAATATGGAGACTGAAAGTTAAAAGATTTATTTCTACAAGGTCGGCCTAAACTAAACGAAAAATCAAATTAAACGTATTGCTTGAAACTGAAAAGTATACTAATACGAAATTTTGCACAACTTTGAAAACAATTTAATAATTTGCAATAGCCTCGCAGGTTTTAGGCATATTCAACACCAAGACTTTTATCAAATTTAGACAAGTTTAACTCGTAATTATATATTTTGCAATATAGGCACTTTCTTGTTGCATAAACTGATATACTGTTATATAGATAGAATAGTAATAGTAATAATGCATAAAATGTTGATAGTAATATTAATCATATAACATTATGCTACGCAGATATGAATCTTGATGCAGCCCGAAGCCTCATGGAAGCTAATGACTACTTCAGACAACCTGCATTAGGTAAGATATAAATAAATTAGTAATGGTTATACTTAGTAATTAACAACGGAATTACATAGATGTTAGTCAGTGGAATCTACAGCCTTCCGAGAGCAGCATATTCGACAATTTTAAGCCCTACATCAATTTGGACGATAACACCAGATTGGGAATAACGGGATCATTGGAGCCATCAATTGGATTCTACGTGCAACATAATTGGAAATGATTTTTAGATATTTTTCAAAAATATAATTTTGTTGTGGTTAGTTATTTATAAATATTTATTATAAGATGCATTCTTTACTAGACACTGAGTAAATAAATAATTATAATTACAATACTACAAAATAAAGCATAAATAAAACAATACTTAGTAAATGATAGTTGTGATATTATCTAACCCAGACTCATACTGAATTTTTTTTAGTTTGTTCAGTATGTTGTTCGTTCGCTTTCAAAACAGCTCTCAATCTTATTTATAGTATCGACCGTAATAGCATTCGACTCTTCATTTAAAACTGCCAAAGACCTTCAACCGTTGATGGACGTCTCTCTTACAACCACAGTGCAGTTACGTTGTCAACAATGAAATCAGAATTGACACTACAGTATATGCAAGGCTACAAGTTTACATGCGTCAATTATAAAATATTAGGTTGGGATCTTTTTTAAACGTTAAAACATTTGCTTTTCTCACGACCTTCTAGATTTCGCGAGACGAAGAGTCTTATCCGGTCTGCGCACTCCATTAGTTTAAATGTTTCTCCGCTTCTCTTACTTTTTATTTTTTTTTAATTTTTATATTTTTAAAACCCTCCTTTTTTTAGTCTGCGGAGTTTTAGTTTTGTGATTTTTCAACTATTTAAATTTTTAAGCAATATTTGTAATCGATACATTTCAATATTCCCAAGGCTGATTGCTTCGTCACGTTTTGGTACTAAACATCCTACCTTTACCTGCTTACCATGCCAGCAACAGTGTTCTCAGTCGAGTTTCACAGTATTTGCTGTGGAGCATTTTCACAATATTTGATATTTCTGCCTGTCTCTGTGTGTTCGTTCATTCGAAATTTTACAGATTGGGATATTTGATAAAAAAGTAAAATAGGAATGTCTAAGAACTAACGTTTTATCTCTTAAGGAACATGTACAAAATAACCGACAAAGTAACGAAAGCTGATATATTAAGCATACAGCCGTACATATATGATATATGAATTCAATATAGAATTGTATGATAAGAATAAGTCGGGGGATAAGAATAAGAATGAGTCCGAGTGGGAGATAAGTCGGGGGGTAAGCCTGAGAAAAAGCTGTAAGACGGGGGTAACTAAAGGAAGAAGACAGGATAGGTGATTGATGTTGGAGGGGCAAGGGGGTGTTTGTTAAATAACGCGTTCAAAAGTTCGTCTTGGAATGGTAAGTTTAGTATTTGCAACTATTTTTGTTCGATTGCGATTATGTAATAAACGTTACTGTTAAATAATCACTCTTAAAAACCCGAAGGATGGTATCACTAGGTATAGGATTTCTATGCAATTGCCTGTTTTTTCTGCTTATAGCAAACACATGCAGAGTTATATTTCTACATGTTTAAGCCACATATGAATCACATATGTCAATTTGCAAGTGCATATAAATGCATATTTAGGTGTTTTTTTATAAATGCATGCATATTTTAGCATTTTTAAACGAGTGTGCATATTTTACCACTTTTTGAGCGTTTTACATGCTTTAATTATGAAATTTCTAATATTTTTTAAATAATTTTAGCATTTTAGACAACCAACCAAGGGCGGCTTGGTTGAGTCTAGAGTGTTGTGAAAACTCTTCGATAGAAAAAAAAAACGCTGGTTCTTGTTTATACTATTTTAATGACAACTCTATTTTTATTATTTTTACATTGCATTGCTTAGAAACGAGAATGTACTCTAGCCTTCTTTAGAAATTATAAGTTTAAAAATACGTAACATAGAGGAAACCCATAATTTAAGCTTATTGTTAAATACTAGGCTTTAAAATATTTTACTGCCTTAACCATCTGTGCACTTGTTAATATTTTCTAAGAAAGAAAAAGTTTCAACTAAAATTTAAATACTTACATCCTGTGGTATTGTGATAAATAGGTATTAGGAAATTCCAAAGACCCTTTGACAACTTCCTGTTCATAGAAAAATTTGCCTGTACTTTTGTTTACTAATACAAGATTAGTCTTTCAATTAAGACAGGTCAGAAATTGCAAACTGCATTTCAGTTTGAAATTTTAGAGTGTAAAGATGGGTAAAGAAAAACGGTCTGGGTCTGTTACACTTCGAAGTTATGTTAAGGAATTCAGTGTTCTTACAACTGACGATAAGGTGTTGTATTGTACAGTATGCGACGATAAAGTGACTGCAACGAAACGCTTTCAAGTTACACATCTGAACACGGTTCGACATCAAAAGTGTGTTGCCGTGAAATCAAAAAACAAACATTGGTACCGGGGCACCTTAATAATTCGCGCGGTGAGTCCAGCAAATCGATCGAATTTAATAAAAAACTATGTAGTGCATTAGTGGCTGCAGATATCCCGTTAAGTAAAATTAATCACTCAGCATTTCGTAATTTTCTGTAAGAAATTTCAAAAATGCCAATACCCGACGAGTCTACACTCAGGAAAAATTATTTACCTCGTTTATACGAAGAGACCATAAAATCAATTAGAAAACATGTAGCGAATAACTACATATGGGTTTCCATTGACGAATCTACTGACACTACTGGAAGGTGCGTAGAAACTTCATTTCCTTCGTTTTGTTACAAAAATTTAACTAATTAAAGACAGCAGAGCAATTTACGGATGTTTTATTTTCTATTTTGTTAGTTACATATTTAATCACAACAATATTTTTGCTTGATTAAAATATAATTTTTTTTCAATAACTGTTTTGCGCTAATTGTTTGTAACCGACTAATTATGTAGTTCGATAAAATAAAAGTCAAATTTTTGTTTTCAAATACGTGGCTAACGTTATAATTGGCGTTTTAAATTCGGAGAACAATTCCAAATCCTATCTATTAGCAATGGACGTTTTCAAGAACACCAATCATTGTTCTGTGGCAAAATTGTTTAATGATTCGATGGCTATTTTGTGGCTGGACGGCATACAGTACAACAAAGTACTCCTGTTCGTCACCGACGCGGCACCGTACATGATCAAGGCTGGAGCAGGCTTACAAGTTCTGTACGAAAAAATGATCCACTTAACTTATCTTGCCCATGCAATGCATACAGTGTGCGGAAAAAGTGCGGGAAATATATCCTAACGTAAACTCTATAATTTCAGATGTAGAAATTTTTTTTGTAAAGCTCCATATCGCATACAAATATTTAGGGAAACTGCTCAAGAAGTGCCTCTCCCATCTGAGCCTGTAATAACAAGGTGGGGTACTTGGCTTTCTGCAGCAGAATATTATACAACTTATTTTGATATTATTAAAGCATTTGTAAATAAACTTAATAAACACGATGCACTATGCATACAAGGCGCACAGGAAGGATGCTTTTAATACTAAGGAGGTGAGGGCAGAATTATTGTTTGTTTTGACAAATTTTGTGCGTTTAGCTAAAGTAATTCAGAAATTAGAAAGTCAGGGAAATTCATTAGATGAATCTCTTGAGCATGTAAAATTGTTAGGTGTTTCTTTGAATAAAGTAAAAAGGCCAAAGGGTTTGACTATAAAACAAAAATTTAAATCCGTTATAGACAAAAATCCTGGTTTTCACTTAATTAAAAGCATAAACGATGCATTATCTGGCCAAGACATTTTAGACGAGCTAAAACATTATTCGCTTGTAGAATTAAACAACTTTAAGTATGCCCCAATTACGTCTTGTGATGTGGAACAGAGTTTCTCAAAATATAAAACAATATTTAGGGATAATAGGCATATGTTTACTTTTGAAAATTTAAAAATGTACGTCATTGTGAACTGTAACGCTCTATGTTTAGAAAATATAATTAATTAAATTATTGCATAGGATGTCTAATTAAAATAATTTCTGTAAATAAAATGTAAATAACGCTAAACAGGTGTTTTTTTAATAATGAAAGTGCATATATTTATTAAAAATTTCTAATAGACGCATATTTCATGATTTTTAAGTGCATATTTAAGTGCATATTTCAACATTTTTAAGTGCATACAAATCCTGTACCTAATTATTACCATTATGTATGAATCCCGAAGCGGAACAAATACAAACCCAAACAAATAATATAATAATAATAATAATAATTGCTACAACCCATAGCCTGGAAACCAGGCCCCAGAAGCTATAAACTTGTGCGGGAGGGAGGGGGCGATTATTATTATTACGTAGGCCCTAAGTGCGACTGCAGCCGACTTACTGATGGAACAGCGCAAATCCCACATTTGTGTCACAGCTAAGGAAAACTGCAGAAAACCTTAACCAGATCTGCCGGCACCGGGAATCGACCTCGGGCCGCTTGGGTGAAAGTCCAGCACTATAGACATTACACTACCAAGGTTGTGTATATTCATTACTGTCGTGATTGTTGATAAATTTTTGTTTGTAGGTGCAGCGTCTCTGTGCCCTGACAAACGAACAGCTACTTCAGCAGTTGTCATTAAGTCATTAACACTACGCGTTTGCCGTCTTGAATGAAGAATCTTCAAAATCTGTTTTTGGCCCACGTAAACTTGATCTTCGGATGTGTGCTGTTCAGGTTATCTAGGAAGCTGTTGAGTTTTTCCTTTCCACGTGTTCAAATTACGAATGTGTCGTCTACATATCTTAACCATAACTTTGGTTTGTAGAGAGCTGTCTCGAGTGCTCGTGTTTCTAGATCCTCCATAAATAAGTTGGCTATAACTGGTGATAGTGCTGATTCCATTGGTGCTCCTTCTACTTCTTTGCATCGTTGATCTTTGTATATGAAATACGTGCTGTTCAGTCAATGTTTGGTTAAACTGAGAATGTGGTTTCCTGGTTTGTATTTCTGTTGAATGATGTCGAATGCTTCACATCAAACCCTGCTTCAGTCAAAGAAATTAAACAAAGAAGCTGAAAATAGTTACTTATGTATTAAGGGCGTAAAGAGGCTTTTATGGCCGGAACAGTAATTTCTAGTCCGAGTCTAGTCAATTTGCAAAAATATTTTGATGATAGTAATATGCATAATACTGACTTCCATTTCTTTATAGGGGACATAAATATAGATATCAAGTCTAACGAAGATTATTGTCTTGATTATCTTAATATTATGGGAGAAGCTGGCTTTGATTCACTAATTAACACATATACACGAATACAAAGGGATTCAAAGAGTTGTCTGGATCATATATTTTTAAAGCAAGTAAAACAAGCAGTTTGTGATTCCTTTGTATTCAGGTTAAACATTACTGATCATTTCCCCGTTGCTTGTAGTATAGAACTAAAAGGTTCGGCACCAGTGTACGAAAAAAATAACAATTACGTTACTACCTTAGATAAGAATAAATTAATAGATATTTTAAGAAATGAAAATTGGAATGATATATATGAAACAATCGAAATTGATACAGCTGTTGATAAATTTATAAGTAAAATTAAGATTACTACTTCTAGTTCTACTAACAAACATTTAATAAAACGTAATCAACGTAAACGTAATCCCTGGATCACAAATGGAATCATAAAATCGGCAAATAAAAAAAATGAGCTATATAAACAAACTTTAATGTATCCTAACAATATTGAAATCCATAATGAATATAAAAAATACAAAAACACATTAGTAAATATAATCAGAGAAACAACGATTGATTATTTTAGAAAGGGAATCGAAAAAAGTCAAAACTGTAACAATACTTCCATGTGGAATACCGTTAACAATACTATGAACAAACGAAAAGATAATCCAGAAATTGAACAAATAAACATTGATAACCATGTAGTAGTAAACAAAAAGGAAATTGCAAATCATTTTAATAAATACTTTCTAGAAATTGGCGAAAAAATGGCTGGAGACATAAAGGCATCGAGCTCGTATAAGCCACAAAGAATTACATCAGCAAATTCTATTTATTTTTATCCTACAGATCCGAATGAAGTAGTAAAATTTATTAAGACTTTAAAACCTAAAAAATCACCAGGATTAGACACTATTACTTCAGATACCCTAATATTAATTTGCGAATATATCAAAATACCATTTACGTATTTAATTAATAAAATATTAGAAACTGGTAACTTTCCGAATGCGTTTAAAGTGGCGGTAATTAAACCACTGTTTAAAAAAGATAATAAATTAGATATTTCTAACTACCGGCCTATATCTCTTACTTCAAATTTAGCTAAAGTTGTAGAAAAAATAATAAAATATAGAATAGTAAAGTACCTAGATAAATATGAATTTATAACGAATAAGCAATTTGGCTTCAGGCAAGGAGTGTCTACAGAACATGCAATTGCTTATTTAACAAAGAATGTTTATAAAGCATTAGACTCAAATAAGTGCGTTCTCGGTGTATTTATGGATCTAGCCAAGGCGTTTGATACAGTAAATCATGAAGAATTAATTATTACTTTAGAAAATTTGGGCTTTCGGGGTGTTTCGTTGGAATTAATTAAGAATTATTTAAATAACAGAATACAGTGTGTTAAAATTGCCAATACTTTAAGTGATTTCCAAACCGTAAAATGCGGTGTTTCACAGGGAACTGTTTTGGGACCGATTTTCTTCCTAATATATATTAACGATTTACTAAATCTTAACACTGCAGGGGACATATTTGCGTTTGCAGACGATACAGTTGTGCTATACACCGCAGACTCATGGAGCGAAGTAAAATTAGTGGCGGAAAATGATCTAAAGGGAATCAAAGCCTGGTTCGATCATAAAATATTATCAATAAATTTTAGTAAAACCAAATATATACCTTTTAGTTGTTATAAAAATAAAAAGATAACATTTAATAGTTTAGAAATAATTAGCGATAAAGAAACGGTATACTCTATAGAAGCAGTTGAAAGCATGAAATATTTAGGCATACAAATTGACCAACATTTAAAATGGAATGTACCGTCAAGTGGGGCTACTTGAGACACCCAGGATAACTTGGGACATCGCGTATTTATTTTCTTTAAATGACACAGAGCATCATCTGTTTGTGAAATTGCTAATTTAAACTGCCATACTAATTTGGCAAAACGTCAAAGTAGCGACCTGTAATGTTGGTGTTTTGTTTTAACGGTGCATTTTGCCGGCAGAAAAATTTTGGTAAGTTGACAATTTTCGCATGTTTTAAATTACCAAAAGAGTGTCACGGCCTCAGTAAAGGCCATTCACAATATCGAGAAATTGAAAATCCCGATTCTACATTGAAACCTCCTCAACAGAATCCTGCTGTAACCTAACCTAAAATACAAACTCCAAAGTGTGGAGGGAAGGTTAAGTAAAAATGTTCGTTTTTGTAGGGTAAATTAGGACAATGCCTCGAAGGTATCGCAGACAGTTGGGTTGTCGCCGGTACCGGGATTATACAGAAGAAACCTTAGAAACGGCCTTAGAAGCGTATGCTAATGGCAGACTTTCCCTTAGACGGGCCCAAGAGCGATATGGGATTCCCCGCGCCACCCTATGCCGAAAATATCTTGGGAAAAACCCAAAAAATCCAGGAAGGCAACCAGTTCTTGGCACGAATGAAGAAGCCAGCATTGTGAAAGCCATCACAGCTGCCGCTGAATGGGGCTACCCAATGACAAGAACCGAAATTCGGGAACTTGTAAAAAAATATTTGGATCGGAAAGGCATTGTAGAAAGACGCTTCAATGAAAACTTACCAGGAGAAGATTGGATGCGAAGTTTTCTAGCAAGGCATAACGAACTATCAAAACGACTTTCACAAAATATTAAGAGGTACAGAAGCGATGTGACAGAAGTAGAAATTAATGAATATTTCGACCATTTAGAGCAAAGCTTGGAAGGAATTAACCCCGACAATTTGTTAAATTTTGATGAAACCAATATGACTGATGATCCAGGACAATCTATAGTTATTGTTAGACGAAATAAGAAAAGAGCCCTCAAAATAATGGATCATTCGAAATCGTCAACTTCAGTCATGTTTTGCGTAAGCGCTTCTGGCAGAACACTTCCTCCTTATATTGTATATAAAGCAAGAAATTTATATCCGGAGTGGATGGAAGGTGAACCCGATTATGCGTATAACAGATCAAAAAGTGGATGGTTCGATTGTGAAATATTCGAAGATTGGTTTTTTAAAGTGGTCTGCCCATATTTTCGACATCGAGAGGGCAAGAAGGCTATAATCGGAGATAATCTTGCTTCACATCTGTCTGTTAAAATTATTGAAGCATGCGAACAACAGGGAATAACATTCATATTCCTACCGCCCAACAGCACACACGCTTGTCAGCCGTTAGACGTCGCGTATTTTGCACCATTGAAAAAGTTATGGAGAAAAATTCTCATGGAATGGAAACAAACCCACAGTGGCTGCCTTCCAAAATCAGAATTTCCAACTCTTCTGAAGAACACCTTATCACAGCTGGCACCACGCAGTGATCAAAATATTAAATCTGGATTTCGAGCATCGGGGATATTCCCGCTCAATCGAGTGGAGGTCTTGAAAAAACTTCCAGGTTATAATCAAGTCGATCACTCTGATGAGCTGGGGGAAGCATTTGAAGCAATTATTAAGAAGCATGTTGTTCAACCGAAGGAGCCTGTGCGGAAAAGAAAAAAGTTGAATGTCAAGCCCGGACAATCTGTCTCATTGAGAAGTTTGAGGCAAAGCGAGGAGGCGATCGATGTGATTGAATCGGAAAACGAATTGGATGACATTACAAACGAAGTCGATGAAGATGATGAGCCTCAACGTTCCTGCTTCAATCGCCCGTTAAACGAGGACAGCGAAGAATACGAAACCGATGAAGAATCTGAGATGGTACAACATAAACTTACCAAAGAAAACTTAAAAGAAGAAGATTTTATTATTGCCGAATTCTGTTACAATCAAGGCAGCAAGAAAGAATGTTTGAAACAATTCGTTGCTCAAATCGTGGCTGTGAAAAAACGCAGTTACACAATAAGATGCCTTAGACGCTACAAAGAGACTGAAAATATATTTGTGTTTCCACAAATTGAAGACAAAAATGTGATACAATTTGACCAAATTCGGGACCGTCTACCGAAGCCGACTGAGAAAAGAGGTCTTCGAATTTTTCCTGCCAATGTTGTGATAATCTAAATTATAAATTGTTATTTTCCTGTTTTAGTTTGCAAGCAAAATATTGTTTTTGTTTAACAGAAATTGTAATTTTAGTTTTTTTGTTTGTAATCATGACCTTTTTGGTTTAAACTAAGTGTTTCCTACATATTTACAGTTTTTTATCGAAGAGTTTTATATTTTGTTTGTTTTTTACTTAAATATACAGTTTTTGAGAGATACTTTTCTGATTTTTTTTGCATTACCGGGATGAAAAAAATTTTTTTTTTCAATTTTTAATGTCCCAATTTAAACTAGGCAAGTGCAAAATGTTTTTCTTTGCATTTTTAACGACTGTCTTAATTTACCCCACTGGTGGTATAAATTGGGACAGTTTTCAAATTTAAAAAAAAAGGTGAATCAGTGGGTATTTTGAAAAACCAACTTGTCCACATGGAGGACCTATATACCCTCTTCCGATGTACGAAAGCGAATTTTGAAAATAAAATTTTGTTAATCTGTAAGCGTCAAAAATATGTAAAAAGTGTCCCAAGTAGCCCCACTTGACGGTACATATAAATTTTCTTTTGAAAAAGTTAAGACCTATGCTATTTTATTTCAAAAAACTAAAAGAAATCTTGGATTGGAAACATTTGAAAATAATTTATCACTCTCTTGTAGAATCTCACATACAATACGGTGTAATTGGTTGGGGCGGAATTTTAAAAAGTAATTTGTTGCCGTTAGAAATCTTACAAAAATATTTTATTAAAATCATGCTTAATAAAAACCTGTTATTTTCTAGCGACTTACTATTTAAAGAAAGTAAATTATTTGATGTAAGACAATTATACTGTTATAAAACACTTTGTTTTCAACATAAGAATCAAAATAACCTAAAAAATATTATTCATGAATATAATACTAGATACAAACAACAAGCGGAGATACAGGTGGAAGGGTCATCTAAAACGATTGGACAGCGTTGTCATACGTATATCACTCCACGCATTTATGCTATACTTCCTCATAGTATCAAAAAAACACCTAATTCAAACCGTTATAAAAAATTGATTAAAACCTGGTTACAATATGCTGAAAGATCGATGATTTATGACCTCATCGATACAAAGAATAATAACAAATAGAGAATGTAACTGTTCAGAGAACTCAGTCAATAAAAAAAAGGTAACAAAAAATAACTAAAATAAAAATTAAAAAAATTGATAAAAAGACATACCTACTTCAATCAAAATTTTCATTTTTCATTATATGTACTCGTACACGACTTAAATATTATGAATTACAAATGGCTTACGCACAAGTATTACGAGCGTCTAAAAGCTGCTCTCCGTTCCGTCTACTGCGCTTGCGTTGCGGCTGCCAACAGTCACATGTCTAGAAACCTAAAAGTGACAGATGGCGACTGCAAAGTGCAAAATAAATATCACCTGCAAATATGTAACAAATTTAATAAGTAATTTTAAACTCTGTGCAATATTTGATACTTTTATTATTTTACTGATATTCCTGTTTGTGATACCTAATTTTTGGCACATTATGGCTATCATGTGTCATTTGTGCAATAAAATATATTCTACTCAAACTAATCTTAATAAACATTTAAAACGTGTGCATAATACCTTGCAAACGCCGAGAATTTCATATAATTTTGATTGTTACAATCACAAATGCCTAGAAGGATGCCAAGTATCATTTAAATTTAATTTCGATTTACGCAATCACATTCAGAAAGAACATAACTTGCAGTTTGCAGAAGAAACCTTAGAGTTTACAACAAAAGAAGGTAGGTAGGAATTTCTATTGTAAAGTGTATATTTCAAAATATTGTTTTTTAGACTTTGATATCTGGTTCCATAAATGTGCAATTATGAATCATGCCGAGAATGTGTAGGCAAGAGGTGTGAAACGGAGTTTGTCAGATGATGATGATACAGTAGAAAAAACATATTACAGCTGTAATCGAACAGGTCGCTCACATTTTAATATTGATAAAAAGTTTTTAATAACAATACTAATTTTTATTTAGGCATCTATGAAAACAAGGAAAAGCGAAAACGTTCTCTAAAATGTCAAGGAACATCTAAAATAAATAAAGCCTGCACTAGTCAGATTATCTTATCGAAACGAAATGATAATTCTTTTGAAGTTAAATTTTTCAAGACTCACTATGGTCATTCCTTGGAAATACAGCATCTGCATTTGTCAAAAGAACATAAACAAACTATAGCTGCAAAATTAGCTATTGGTGTAACTGTTACAAAGTATGTATAAAATTTATAAATAATTACATAGGTATTATATTTTATCTTATTATCTCTTATTTGCAGAATTTTAGATTCCTATCGTGAAAATGTATGTGGAATGGAATACTTGAAAAGGGAAGACATAATAACAAGAAAGGATATTTTAAATGTGAAGTATGCATATGCAATAAATATTTGTGAAGGTGTTCGTCATAAAAACGATGCAACGAGTGTTGATATGTGGGTGGAGGAATGTAAAACTTTGGAAAACAACCCAGTATTATTTTACAAACCACAAGGTTCAGAAGCAAATGAATTTGGAAAGAACGATTTTTGTCTGATTTTAATGAATCATTCTCAAGAAGTAATGCTCAAAACTTTTGGCAACAAAGTTATAACTATTGATAGTACTCATGGGTTAAATAACTATAACTTTGAGTTGTCTACTATTATGGTAATTGATGAGTATGGTGAAGGCTTTCCATCAGCGTTTATGTTCACTAATAGGAAGGAGACCGGTGTGTTTCAATTTTTCTTTAGAGTTGTGAAAGAGAAAACTGGTTTAATTACTCCCGAAGTTTTTATGTCGGATATAACTGGAGTCTTTTATAATGCTTGGCAAAATGTGATGGGTTCAGTAAGCCATCAGTTATTTTGCTCATGGCACGTTGATCGTGCATGGCAATCCAATCTAAATAAAATTACTGATAGAGAAAAACGAGATGCAGTATATAAAACTATTAAAGTGTTGCAACAACAGTTAGAAGAATGTGACTTTCAAAAGAGCTTAGAAACTGCAATTGGTTTAATGATAGATGACAATGATACTAAAAGTTTTGGAGTTTACTTCCAAAATAATTATATGCATAATATTAAGCAGTGGGCATATTGTTACAGAAAAGGCTGTGGAGTAAATACCAATATGCATGTGGAGAGCATGCACAAAGTTATTAAATATATCTATTTAGAAGCAAAGAAAACAAAGCGGCTTGATAAAGGTATTCATGCTCTCAATCGTTATGTTCGAGATAAAATTATTGATAGATTGATAAAAGTAACAAAGGGTAAGAACACAACCCATCTCACAGAAATTTCAAATCGTCATCGCAGTGGTATTACCAGCATATTTTCAAACGAAAAATTAACTGATTCGAGTTGGAAAGTAACTTCCAAAAATCAAGAATACATTGTTTCAAAAAATTTAAATAAGCACGAATGTTGCCAGCTAAAATGTAATGTATGTGATATCTGCGTTAACTGTTACGCTTGTGTTTGCTCGGACTTTTTTATTAAGGCAATGATGTGTAAACATATTCACTATGTTGTCATGCAAACAGAAAATAATACCCAGAAAATTGATATTAAGACATACTCTCATGCTGTTACTGATACTTTTGGATTTTCAAAATTACCAGCGGAGGTATCCGATCATTTGGTTACTTTGTCTGCAGAAACAAGGCAAAATCGAAATTATGATAATTTGAATAATAAAATTGCTGCTGAAATGGCGGTATTGCAAAGTAATTTAATTACCGTTTCCGATTCTGAGATAAAAACACAAATTTACAAATATTTAAGAAATTGCAATAATCTAATAAAAGCAAATAATAATAGTGTTGATTTAAAAATGCAAACTAATAACAAGGAACCTGGAAACAAGAAAATTGAAAAGCAATTACGATTCTATTCAACAAATAAAAAACGAGGGTGTAAAAATAAACAGAAAAAGGCTAACGCAGAAGAAACACGAGTTATTAGTTCTGTTTTAAAAGGAAATAATATGGTTTATATTTCAAATAATTCAGAACATGATCATATGTACAATTTAAAAAAATTATAATTATTGTTTTCAATTTTATTTTTATAATAAATGTATATTTTTTATAAACAGGGTTTCTCTTTTCAAATAGAATAATTGAATAAATAATTAAATAATTTTATGTAGAGCATATTATAATTAGCTATACAGGGTGATTCAAGAGGTATAAAGAGCCTGACCAAACTTTCGATGCAACCAACATTACATTGTCGCAGCTCACTTTTACTTAAAAACTTCAAATCACGATGCCTAGGACCCCAATTTTATATTTTGATAGACGTCACAAGCTTGCCAGTTAGTTTACGAGGTATCTGCGTGTGCTGTGAAAATGTAATGTTGGTTGCATCATTAGTTTGATCAGGCTCTTTATACCTCGTGAATCACCTGTAGGTATATATGTTTAGGGCCACTTTTCTAATCACCGTTAAGTTTTAATATAAAATTTCATTGAACCAATGACGGGTCGCAATAGTTAAAATGGATTTTAAATTAAAGGGAGTTTTAACAGTGATTATAAAACTGACCCTTTGTTTATTTCATACTATCAATTCGGCGTTACGGCGCAAGCGCAATAGACGGAACGGAGAGCAGCTTTTAGACGCTCGTCAAGTATTTACTTCTGCGAGTCAAATCTTTTTAATGCCTATCCATTTGTTTCTGATTGGTTGTGCTTACTTAACTTTATAAACATGAGACATATTGCATATATTAGTTATACATAGTTTTTCGAAATTAAATTTGTAAAATTTGTTTAAATCAGAAATAAATGCTATTATTATTATTATTATTATTATATCAATAAATACTTTATTAAATTTTGGTCTCCATATATTTTAAACTATATATTTCGTGTCAAAAGCTTGTTATTTTACATGATCGTTTTTAGATTTCAATTTAACAGACTAGATATAATATTAAATCTCGAGAATGCTGCATTAAGACGGGAAAAGTGGAGTCCAATAAAAACCAGGTTATGTAACCAGCATTTTATAAAAAGTGATTACGAAGAACCTTCAAGTACTAAAAGACAATTACTTAAATCCACGGCTGTACCCAGCATTTTCAATTAGCCAAAACATCTTTTAAAAGACAACAGCAGTAGAAGAATATTAAAACGGCAATATGAAACATCTGGAAATAAAGAGAATGATATTTCGTAATTGAGTTTTTCAATTTTCATCTCTACCTCACAAATAATAAGAATAAGTAAACTAATAAAGTCTACTTTTTGCAGAAACTAAACAAACTGGTTTCATGCGAAGAAATTCCAGAGTGCACTAAATATGTAGATCGAGCATCTTCGCCTATAAGAATTCGTTCACAAGAAAAGCAAACAAAACTAAAATATTAAACCAAAAATTCGTCAAAGAAATAAAAAATCACAACTATTCAGTGCTCGAAGTGGGGGGGTACGCGGGGGTACGACGTACCACTACTTTTTTCAAATTTCAAAAACGTACTCTAACTTATTTGCCGGTTTGGAACGCGTACTTTACGCGTACCCCAACTTATTTTACAGTGGAGGGCGGATAAAAAAATGTATACGATAATAAATGATCATTTCGTTTATCGTTTTTGGCATCCAATTATTTTATCCTGCATGTACGATAAAAATAGTACATGCCTACGATTCGGCTAGACTCATTTATGAGTCGAGTTTTTTACGATTTCCGAGAAATCCGAGATGGCAAGACGGACGACCGGACACCGGACGTCTTCATTCACATTCTTGTTTTGTGCTGTGCATGACTTCATGCGAACTCGAGTTGCTTCAATTTAGATAGATTAAACAAACCATTAAATTTAAATAAATAATCTGCATTTATATGCAACTTTGTTAAAGTTTTAAAATGAGTTTGTTATCGTGGTTAAACAAGAAAACGGAAACTAAAACATTAACTACAAAGAACTCTTCTAGTAGTTTTAGTAAAAATGAGACGGATGGTGTAAGTCCTGATTCTCAATTACAATCAAAATCAAGTAATATAAATAAAAATGATGACACAAGTGATACTGACAATAGTGACAGTACTGAGAATGACACAAAAATTGAAAATGAGGGTGAACGAGAATCAGTTCCTAAAAAAAAATGTAAATCTACAGACGACAATTTGTCAGGACGGGACTGGCCTGATTGCTGGACAAGTGAAATGTGTGCTAAAAAATGCAGTGACTATAAGTGGCTACTCATAAAAAATAAAAAAATTGGTTGTAGTGTGTGCAAAAAAGTAAAAAAAATCGGAGGGCCATTTAAAAAACAAGGTATGCAGTTATCTCATGAGTGGGTAAATTGCAGCATTGATTCTTTCGGGACAACCAAAAAGGAGCAATGCCTATCTTTACGAAAGAAAATATTTAAACATAAAAATAGCGAGGCCCACAAATGTGCCGAAAAGGTATTATTAGGAGCTAATCAAGAAAAATTGAAAAAGGTAGTTCTAAAAGAAGACGTTGATAAACACGAAAGCACGCAACACATTTTTAGGACTGTGTACACCATCGTTAAAAAAGGTAGGCCATTTACTGATTTACCTTTAGATACAGATTTACAGTTGCTAAATGGCGTAAAGATGGGACGCGTTCTTCAAAGTGATCATTCTTGTGCCGACATTGCATGTCACATAGCAAACGAGATGAGAAAAACTCTTGTTAAGACAATTATTCAAAATAATTCTAAGATTGCTATATTAATAGATGAATCCACTTCAGTGAGTAAATGCACTGTTTTGGTTGTATGCATAAAAGCTTTTGTACCAAATACAAATGAAAATCACAAGGAAAACACTGAAATCGAATCCCCTACTTTTTTTTTTGATTTGATTGAATTAGAAAATACATCGTCTTTAAATATACTTAATATTTTATTGACCTGTTTGGAAACGCATGGTTTTACTCATGAGTACCTAATTGAGCATCTTGTATGCTTTGCAAGTGATGGTGCTTCAAATATGACTGGCAAGAAATCAGGAGTGGCGACGCTTTTAAGGAATAAATACCCTGACATAATTGTGTGGCATTGTTCAAACCACCGTTTGGAATTGGCTGTGGGAGACGTGGTGAATGAAGTCGCTGGTATTAACCATTTTAAAGTGTTTTTCGACAAACTGTATACTTTGTACAGCGCCTCTCCTAAAAACAAAAATGAACTGAAACCGTGCGCGGCAGAGCTAGAAATCCAAGTATTTGCTGTTGGTAGAATTTTAAGTACTCGTTGGGTTTCATCAAGTTTCAGAACAGTGAAGGCAGTTTGGAAAAACTACAGAGCTCTTTATAAGCATTTTGAAAATGCTTCCAATGATACATTAAGACAGTCTATGGAGCGCTCAAAATATTCTGGTCTAAAAGAAAGGTTAACTGAAACAGCGTTTGTTCATAATTTAGCTATATTATTTGATGTCCTGTCCGAACTTTCGTACTTGTCGTTGGAGCTTCAGAAGCGCAGTAAAACGATTCCTGAAGCCCATAAATTAATCTCGCGTCAGATTCGCGTTCTAGAATCTATGGCAGAAAATCCAGGACCAAAAGTTGTAGAAGCAGAAAAAGCAATCAATGAAGTAATATTCTACAACGTTCAATTACATGCCGGAAGAAAGGTGCAAATGATTAATCGTGGACAATTTTTTCGAAGTATGGCGGAAAACCTGCGTTCCCGTTTATTTACATTTTCATCGTCCCATGTTTCAACAACAGTGCCAGATTCTGGTGAATATGACACTTTTATTAGATCTTTAGAAGTATTCGATCCTCAGCAATGGCCTGAAGACAAATCTGTAAGATATGGAGAAAGTGAAGTTAGGGATCTGAGTGGACGTTTTAAATTGAATAAAGAAGACTGTGTAAGAGGTTTTCGTGAATATTTAGAGGACAACAGCAAAACGCCTACGGCCTTGCATCCGTTAATTTCTGCAATTAAAACTCTTGTTGTTTCGACGGCAGAATGTGAGCGAATATTCAGTGCCATGAATATTATACACAATGACTTGAGGAACCATCTGAAAGTTACAACGGTGTCTTCATTGTTATTTATAAAGTGTGTGGGTCCCCCATTGCAGTTGTTTAGGCCAAAAGAATATGTCACATCATGGATTTCTTCAGGAAGGCGGGATGCGGACTACCTGAGATGTCCAAAAAGAGAAATGAAGCAAATTTCTTCGGAATACGAAGAAATTTGGAAACATCTTTAATTTCTTGTGGTTTTTGTTTCTTTTGTTATTTTTATTTATTTGTGTACCTATTTAATCCTATGTTTGTTTTTCAGAATAAAATTTTATTTGCGATGTTTTTTTGTAATAGGTATACACACTTATTATTTTTGACTATAGCAGCCGTACCCCCACTAATTATTTCCCACTTCGACCACTGCAACTATTAAATCGCCTTTTCTCGCAAAAAATAAATAATAATAATAATAATAATAATTTATTTGCCTGCTAATTAGAAAAGAATACAAAAATACAATAAAAATAGTAACAGAGCAAACAATTGAAAAAAAAGTCACCTAAGCACCAGGGCTTGTATGTGACGCTATATTACACTTCACTATGGTATAATATTATTCAAAAATATCTATACTAAATATAATAACAACAAAATACTATACACATATACTAAAATTAGGTAGAAAAAAAACATAATTTAAAATGAAAGGTAGGCTAACAAAATAGCGCTTATAAAATATAATAAGAATGACATATTAAATTTCCAAATACAAGATAATCATATTTTAAGTATTATATAAACATAACTTAAAAAGTTACATTTGTATGTAGGTTTAAATATGCATTTCAGTCAATAAAAAACCTATGGGTAAGCAATCAATTTAGATTTTCTATTAGTGAAGCTACATTTTGAAAATTATGCTGTACCCACGTTTTAATTGATTTAAGGAATGGTTTTCTGGGCAAGTCTCGATATTCTTTAGGTATCAAATTGTACAGTTTTGGGGCAATATACAAAAACTTCTTTGACACTTGGTTTTGTTCATTTTCGAAATTTTAATTTTTTGATCTGATTTTATTCTGGTGTTATGGTTATGTATTATAGTTGTTTTATTTTCAGCTTTTTTTATGTAATTTAAAGCTGCTATAGCATATAACTGACGTACGCCTCTAATGCCTGTTTCTTTAAACAGTAAATCCGAAGGATACAGTTTTGATTTTCCAAATATTATCTTAATAATCCATTTTTGAGTTTTGTTAAGCTTTCGCATAACGGTCTTTCCAGCCGCACCCCACGTAATGACCCCGTAGCTCAAAAGCGATTCAACTAGACCTTGATATAGTGTTACTAATGAGGTTACGTCTAGTATCTGTTTAAGTTGCTTAAATGACGCTATAAATGGCCTTAGTTTTTTACATAGTAAATTTATATGAGCCTACCATCGTAGTTGGCTATCTATCACAATCCCCAGGTAGTACTTGATAGCTTCTACTTGTGATATATGTTTTTTACAGTTGCAAATACTTCTGTTGCAGTTTTCTTCGTGTATGAGCAAATATTCTTCTTTTGCTAAAGTTGACTTTTGCAGTGAAAAAAGTATATAATTTGTTTTAATATAATTTAAGGTTAGCAAATTATTATTCATCCAAATGTTTAAATAATTCATTGCAACTTCTGCTTTAGCTTTGGCATCACTCCAAGAGCTTCCTGTGATGAGTACAGCTGTATCATCAGCGTAACATGAAGTATCTCCTACTTGCTCTAGTGACAAAAGATCGTTAATATATATTATGAATAAAATGGGCCCTAGAACGGTACCCTGAGGTACGCCATATAGCACATCTCTTGTATCACTTAGTGTTGAACCTATTTGTACTTGTTGCTTTCGTTCAGCCAGATAGCTCTGTAAGACCTTAAAGATTTGGCCTCTTAGACCGATTTTTTCAAGCTTTATTAATAATCGAGAATGGCTAACAGTGTCAAAAGCCTTTTTTAAGTCTAAAAACAATCCTAATATATGTTCAGAGTTGTCTAATTTAGTATAAACTTTCTGAAAAAAGCTTTCCAAAATATCGTTTGTACTCTTATTTACCCGAAAACCAAATTGGTTTTCTGATAAAAGATGATTCTTTTCAAGAAAAGAACAGATTCTGTGTTTTATGGCTTTTTCAAATTTCTTTCCCAAGTTCGAGATGAGTGAAATCGGCCGATAGTTCGTCGCATCTAATTTTCCACCTGATTTGTAAAGTGGTTTTATAATTGCTTGCTTAAATATATTAGGGAAGTGTCCTTCTTCAAAACTCTTATTTAACAATATTTTTAATGGATTAACTATGTTAGCGGCTGTTTTCTTCAAAAGCATTGTAGTAATCTTGTCTTTTCCAGGTGCTTTATGAGGTTTTAATTCTTTTATATATCTTGAAATTTCATCTTCATCGATAGGAAAAAGATACATAGTTTTTTCAAAGTTCTTTATATTAATATTTCTTTCAGAGTCTATGTTATGCTTGTTTATAATTTTTTCTGCGAGCTCTTTGCCAATATTTGTAAAGAAATCTACGAAAGTGTTTGCAATTTCTGTTTTATCTTCTACTTCTCTTCCTTCTTTATTTATAATACTTTTAATGTCAGTGTCTTCTTTTTGCTTTCCGATAATTTCATTGGCAGTTTTCCAGAGGTTTTGTGTGTCTGATTTACCCATTTCAATTTTATCCTTAAAATAATTATTCTTTGCTTCTTTAACTAACTTATTTATCCTGTTTCTATAATATTTATATTGTTTTTCTAAATCTTTGTCCTCTGGATCGTTTTGCGACTTTTCACGAAGTTTATCTCGTAATTCAATAGATGTTATCAAACCTTTAGTTATCCATTCTTTACGTTTTCTTTTATACGAAGAAATGTTCTTGATTATACTGGCTTTTTGTTGCAGTTCGTTAATATTCTGCACAAATATTTCACTAGCTGTATCAGTTTCTTCATGCTGGAGATCGTCCCAATTTTTATTACGTAAGAAGTTGTTTAACTTGTCATAGTTAGTTATTTTAATCTGTATCTTGCTTTTGTGTCTCAATTTATTTTCTTTATATTCTTCAGTTTTGATTTTTATAATTATAGGGTCATGGTCAGTAATTTTACTTTGGAGTATAATTGGAGTGATATCATTTTGGCCATTTTTAGGTTTGGTTGTTTTAATAAATATATGATCAATACAGGATCCACCATTTTTTTCTCTTCTTGTGATGTCATTTATGCACGAACCAAAACCGAATTCTGCCATAGTGTTGAGATAAAAATTTATATATTTGAGTAAATAATCATTTAAGTTTATTAAGAATTGATGTATGTCGACAGCAGGAGAACGGTAAAGGGCATTGATAGTTATTTTGTAAGTTTTTAACTCTATTCTTATGATTTTTAATATTCCACTTTGAATTATTTCTACGTCGAAATCCAGATCATTTCTAATATAAACGACAACTCCATCGTTTTTATTTATTGCACTATTATTATAAATCAGTTTATATCCATTCATATTATATAGATCTACATTCTTAATTTGAAATGTTTCGGTAAGTACTATTACTTTAAAATAATTTTTATATAATGACAATAAAACTTCTAATTCAATAAAATTCTTTTGAATGCTGCGTATATTTGTATGAAAAACTGCAAAATCTTTATCATTTTTTATATTTAATAGCTTTATGCAGTCCTCATTTGTTTTTAAATTCAGAGAAATGAAATCTTTTACTTCATAATTTCTTATATAAGGATCCATTTTCTATGAATTTAGTTAAAAAAAAAATAAAATAAATAAATAAAAATAACACATCTATTTAAACACATTTATATGTATATAAGTAAACAATAGGAGAACATTAAAATAAAAGTAGTATACTAATAGCACTTAAAATCGGTATATAGATAACTAGATAAATCCTGCAGACGATTTTTTCAGTTTAATAATGACTTAGTAATTTGGTAGGTTATAGTTTCTCAGGCTTCTTAGATTCATTTATCCTTGATGATGATCTCAAAGGGGGCACTGAACTAGTGGACTTTATTACATTTATTCTTCCTCTTTTCATTTTTTTAATATCCTTTTTTTCTAGTATTGGTGTAGTGGGTGTTCCTGTTTGAGGGTTGCTTTCAAAAATTGTTTCATTTATCTCAGTGATGACTCCTTCCTTATCTTGATCTTGAGGTATCTCAAAAACATCTCCAAAATCTTTGGCAAGTTGAAATATTCTGGTAACAGGAATAGGGGTAGGTAGCTGGTGCACTATTAACCTGTCTTTCGTCAGCTTCTTCTTCTGATTCTTTTTCTCCTTCTCTCCCGTGGTTGCTTCTAAGGCTGTCTAGGGAGTATTCTTCACCATTGATAACTAATTTTTCCTTTTTAATATATGCATTAAAGCCTTTATTTTTGGCTTCTTTCAGATATTGCCGTAGTTCCTTATTGATATTTAAATCTGATTTGCATAAATCCTGGTTTATGTATATATTTTTCCCTTTTAACTTGATGAGGTTTTTTAGAACTTCTTTCTTTCTTAAATTAGATATGAATTCCAGTTTTATCGGTGCATTTTCTTTTTTACTGATGAAATAAATATCATTAAAATCGTTTAGGTTTAAATTCAGGTTTAAAATCTCATTTAATTTATTTATCACAGAAAATTCAAAATTTTTCTTTTCTGGTTTGAGTCCAAATACGATTAAATTGTTTCTTCGCAAAATACGATGTAATGAAATAATATCATTTCTAATATATTTAAACGTTTTATCTGTACATTCAATTTTGCACCTAACACTTTCACCTTCAATTTTTATCTGCTCCTTTTCAGTTGAAATGTCTGCTTTAATTTTATCGGCCTGTTCATTAAAAGCCTTTACTATCTTTGTGTATAGATCAGTTTCAGTTTCAGACATAGTTTGAGATACAGCTAAGTTGTAATTATTGTAATTTACTAACTCCTCACTTATTCTGGTGCGCGCTTATCATTGTTTTAAAGTATATTTAAGTAATTTAAACTTTTTACCTTCCAAAATCTTCCCTATTTTTTCTTTTATTTCTTATTTGAGAATGGTTTTAATTAATTTTCGTATATAAGAGTAATTTACAGCAATAGGATAGTTTAAAAATTACAAAATGTACACCACACGTCTACACTCTATGACATTCCACACTATACTCAAAATGGGATAGATGTAAAGTTTTCTGTGCCCTAGGTGGTAAAATGCTATAACTGCAACGGTGACGGTCATAAGGCAAGTGAGTGTAGGAAAGAAACAATATGTCCACGATGTAGCGGGTCACATAGTCTAAAAGAGTGTAAAAGTAATGAAAAAGAAAATGCATGAACTGCCTTAATCCAGTGCGGATATTAAATCGGAAATTTAGTGTGGAACATAAAACATGGGATAAAACGTGTCCGGTATTATAGCATTATCAAGAAATTGAATATAATAAAGTAGATTTAAGGTTAAAGGAAAACCTTTTACATAATAAAACTATGTTGCAATACTGAAGAACTGGAAATATATTAGCAAATATTGCTGGTATTCGACATATTTTGTAGTTGCAGCATTATTTGACCAAGCTATACCATATTCAACAAAAGCAGCAATGGTGAAGAAGATGTCGAGAGAAAAAGTGAGCTTGGAATTGAGCGGAAACGCAAAGGCAGAAGGTTTCCTGCTGGTAAGTTGGACAAAATAAATGTTAAGAAGGGGACTGTCCCAGAAAAAAAAACAAAAAATGCCTATTAAAAATAAGAATAAACATTTTTTTATAAACTAATTAATAATAAAACTCTTGCTTTCACGTTTGACATTAGTGATTTTACTCTACTTTGTCCTAGCATTTGATACTGCTTTGTATTTTTTCTTCAAAGTCTTTTGCGTTGGTGGATTGTTTTTTCATTTATTCAATTTGCTCTTTATTTGTGCCCAATGTTTTTTTATTGATCTCAATTCTGAGCAGTTTAGTGGGTGTGCATACCGTGGTACAACATTGATGAAGTTCTCTTCGTAAAACTCTAAAGCTACCGTGCAATAGTTGCAAGTAGCCAAATCAATCCAAAACAGCACAGGTATTTATATTGTGGCTTTCAATGAGTGAATCGCTTCCTCAAATATTCTTCAGTATAAATATTAGTAAACATATTTCCCGTATTCACAAAACTTTCAGATTGTAAACCAGACGTACGCACTAAGCTAAATACTTAGGAATTTGTTCACACACAAAAGGATGTTTTTGGTAGTAAATTGCGATGTCAAGCTCCAAGATTTATAGACTTCATGGAATCTCTTCTGAAAGCTAGAATACAAGCACGTGAGGTTGCGCCTCAAACCACAAAGTTGTCACGTAGAAAGTAACCTTATAAAGATTTATATCTGTAACAATATTCGACTTTGAAAAAGAAACTTGTGGTGGCAAAAAGTCACCATCTGTATTGCAGACCTTATACCATTAAAACAACACAAAGCCAATGAATGGAATAACGAATTGGAATTTTAGATTATAATAAGATTACATCTATAAAATAAACAGTACATACAATACCAAAAGGGGTAAAATAAAAGCGGCGATATAGTTTGATACCAGAACACTCTTTTACTGCTTCTCAAGAAATTAAATCTAATATTAGTTCTTCCACTCTTAGTCCAGTAACCATGGTAGCATGCAAACTAATAAACCTGTACTGAATATAAAATGGAAGTTATTCACAATAACTGAAGAACAAACTGCAGAGTCACATCAAACTGATTGTCGCCCTTGAAATAATATAAGTAGTTATCCAATGTATAAAAATTTTAAATGCAAAGCTATTTTTGGAAGGATGGTTGGATGACAATGTTATTAATTTATTGATATTAAAAATGCAACAAGAACCAGTGGCTATTCAAATAAATGTTTTACCTTTTGATACCCTTTCTACGACGTAACTAGAATGACGAGGTTTAGAAAAGTGGCTCCAAAAAGTTGATGTCTTGAATCATGATGTCTGGTTAATACAATTGCGTATTAAACCTAATGATAATCAATGGGTTCTTATATATTCACTTCATCTTTCTTTGCCTACAGACGAAATTAAAAGCATCTTTGCCGAAAGGTACCCAAAATTTTATTAAAACAGAAAATCACTACTAATGGAAAGATTGAACTATTTATTCTCCCAAAGACGTTCCGTACTAAAATATTGGTCATAAGGTAAGGGCAACTAGGGGGTACATTTATATGTTTGCATATTATACTACATAACTCGTACTACGTACTGGTAAGTCATATAACTTTACTGAGAATAATATACAACAATACAACTTAAGAACTTTGAAGTACCTCCGTTGCTTCAGCACAAAGTTGAAGCATCTACCGCCGGAATTTCTCTTTGAAGAGATATTTTTACGAAGAAAACGTATCCGCCAAGAAATTCCGCATACAATAAATACGTTTCCGTCAATTTCAAATCAACTGCAGATTATTGCTCAAAATTATATCAAATCATATTGAAAGCTACAGAGTCTACTTGTATCAACAGCATCTGTCGTAAACCTAATGAGGGTACGATATTCTGTGAAGGAGGACAATGCCATGACTTTTACCATTACACAGTCTCGGTCTGACAAGTCGTCCTAAAGGGCGGCATTATATTACCCCTAGCTGTGAATAAATCTTACTAGAACTGGAAAATGTTAGAAGTTTCAGAAGTGCATTTTCAGGGTTCTCGCGCTTTTGAAATTTGTAAATTCCCTGATTTCCAGGTTTTCCAACCGAAAATTTTCATTTCCCTGGTCAATTTTGCGTCATTTAAAAAAAATTGGAATTTAAGACCGTAAAAAATTAACGGTAAATAAATTTAAATTTTCCGAACCCAACTTGCATTTTATTGTTGAAATTCCATGTATTATTGTTGAATACATCCCTGACAATTCCAGGTTCTCCATACTATCCAGGTGCGCAATATCCCTGATTTTAATAAAACTATTTTTTAACGACTTGTAAATATGACTAATTCTCACTAAATTCCAAAAAACGAATCTCATCCTCAGTCATTTGCGTTAAAATATACAGGGTTATGATAATGTAATGCACAAAATTCATAAAACGTACAACGATTATTATGAAACTTACGTTTATTTCGTTTTTTATTCATTTTCTCGTTTTTTTTTCTTATGTGAGCCCTACTGCAACTATTGTTCCCTAGTGTAACAAAACAAGCTTTCTCCAATAATGTAATAAAAATCTTAGCTTCCCATTAAAAAAATATGTTAATGACGTCATAACTTTGACAAATTTGACGTGTTATTTTTGTAACTTATGTCAAAAGATGCGGAATAAAAAAAAACATTTGACGTGTTTTTGCATTTTGTTCCAAAGTGATCGTTGTACGTTTTATGAATTTTGTGCATTACATTATCATAACCCTGTATACAGTAATCTGTCGACCTGTTATTTTACAATAAAGGTAAGCTGTATGTACTACTTATATCAAAATAAACATCGGCTCTAATAACTAAAAAAATATATATAACAGCCAATCGAATATCCTAAAGATAATTCCCTCATCGTGTCCCTCGCCTAATGTTCAATAGTAACGAATCGGGTTCCTTAAAGACGTGATTCACAAAATGAAACTAATTTCCGTAAAGTATCCTTAAAATGGAGTTATTTCATCGTAGATACATTTATTAAATATATATTGAGCAATAAACAGCTTCAAAAGCCCACTTTTATCTGTGTCCCGAGAAAAAAAATCATTCCCTCACTGTTTACAAACAATCGATTCGTGGCTACACATTTCGAGCTACAGTAACGTAACTTTTGGTATTTGATAATTAGCACACAGTCGATGCAGCAATATGGCGGATCTGACTGTGTAATGTGAAGTTGTGTGCGAAAGAACAGTTTGTTAAAATTAAATATTATAGATTACATTTTTAATTGTCATTTCCTCACGGCTTACATACAGAACGTCAGTAATCATATGCTTACATTTTTTTCATGTTTGTATATGTTTTTGGAAGTAAAATGCTTACACTAAATTGGAAAACAAAGTGAGGTTATATCGTGCAGGTTTTGGCAGTATATGTTTGAATTCATCATTCCCTCACGGTCATTCCCTCATTCTGCTTATAAGTGAGGGAATGACAATCATATGAGGGAATGGCTCTTTTGGTTTAACTTGTTTTGAATAATCTGCTTGGTCTTGATGAAGCATAATTTGCATTGGGTTTTCTTTTATATAGGTTTCATAAACTAATAAAATGGCACGAAAAAAGAAGTTGAGCGAAGCTGAAGTGAAGTTAAAGAAAAAAGAGTACGACAGAAAAAGGAGAGAGAAAATGAAAACTAATCCTGAAACTTTGGAAAAACTACGAGAAAATGAGAGACTGAAATATTTAAAAAAGATACAAAAGGGTCAGGTGAAGCCGGTATCCATCATGAGCCCCAGAGAAGTAAGACGAAAGAGAAAACAGTGGAAACACAACAGTAAAACTTACAGAGACAAAAAAGGTAAAGTACGCAAGGATTTCCAAAGTATATTAGACGAAGCACCTCCTCAAAGTCCAGAACCTGCCGTTGAACAAGATAGACATGATAGCAGTTCGTAGAAGACGGAAGTTACGAAGACGCAGAGCTATTATGTATGCAAAGATTCTGAAGTTAGAGAAGAAAGTGAAGAAAGCAATAAAGAGGAGCGAAAAATACAAAAAAAGATACTTGAGACTAAAAGCTGAAAAGTCTGATTCTGAATCTTCCGAAACTAAGGTATCATCACACCTAAAAAATGTTCAGGTCCCTAAAACGGTTAGAAAGAAGTTACTTTTTGGAGAGGTGATTTCAAAACAGCTGAAAGATAGTTATGATAGTCTGGGAAATAAACACAGAGAAAAGAAAAAGTATTACAACATATTGAAGCCGAAACTGTTAAAGAAAAACAAATTATTGCATTTATCGAAATCTTTTTTTAAACATGAAACTTTCAAAAACTCCAGAGCTAGAAAAATAAGTACTAACATGTTAAAGGTGAAGGTAGATGTAACTAATTTTCTTGAGAAGGATGAAAACACAAGAATGTGCCCAGGAAAGAATGATTACGTAAAATCAAAAAAAGAATTAAAACAAAAACGTCTGTTATGTGACACGTTACAGAACTTGCACAAGAAATTCTTGAATACAGTTAACTATAAAATAAGTCTAGCAACTTTCTGTAGATTCAGACCTTTCTGGGTTACCTGGCCGAATGTGAATGAACGAAACACTTGCAAATGTGTGCAACATGCCAATGTTGAGCTGATGCTTACTAAATTACATGAAAGTAAAGCATTGCCCTTTTGCAGCGTGACAAGGCTTCTCACGGCTATAACATGCAACATTCATTCCACAAAATGTTTGTTCAGAGACTGTCCAAATTGTAAGAAAATTACCTTAACATTAAGAAAACTTGTACAACATCTGGAAGAGGTATTGCCGTCATTCTTTCAACATATTGGCACAATTGCACATCAATACCAAGCCATCCAACATATCAAAAATAATTTGACCGAAAATGACGTTTTAATCCATGTGGACTACAGCGAAAACTATTATTGTAAATATAATGAAGAAATTCAAGCTGTTCATTTTGGTAGAGCCAGACAGCAAATTACAATGTACACAGGTGTATTGTATTTACGCCGTGACGATGTTCTCAAAGCTCAAGCTTTTTGTAGTCTCTCTAGCAACAGCAGACATGATACAATGGCAGTATGGGCACATTTGAAGCCAGTTTTTGAATGGCTTAAAAGTCAAAATTTAAAAATTTACAGAATGCATATGTTGAGTGACAGCCCTGTTAACCAGTACAAAAATAAATCAATATTTCACATGGTGTCTCGCCATTTAAAAAATTTTCTTCCTAACATTGTTCACTTTTCATGGCATTATTCTGAACCAGGTGTAAAGGGTACATTTTCCAACGGCATTTAGTATATAAAATTTGGTATTAATTCTTGTTAAAAATCC
Organism: Agrypnus murinus; assembly: GCA_929113105.1. NCBI lineage: Eukaryota > Metazoa > Arthropoda > Insecta > Coleoptera > Elateridae > Agrypnus > Agrypnus murinus. Next base: position 39,361,436 of record OV816027.1, read on the forward strand.
CAAGTTCGGTCCTGTGGACCTCGCTTAATTTAAACAAGCACGTTATCAAATAAACATCTCAAATAAAAGGCACTTTTATTTAAGGATTGGTTCGTATTTGCTATAAGGAAATAATGTAACGTCATATTGATGTCGCTTTTTCGTATCTTGCTATCTGGCATTTTAAAAATAATATCAATTTCTTCAAAAAGAAACCTTGAAAAGAAACCATGAGAAGCGCTTAGTCAACTCATTTATTGAAATATTTTGGTAAACATTTTGAGTGTATACGATTCTAAATACACTTTCCTTTGTCTGTTATTTTGCGTTTCAAAGCTTAAGTCAATGCGGTGTAGGAATATTGTTGACAAGTCAGCCGTGTTTTAGTTCACACGTGTGTTTTAAGCGGGAAAGAATGGGTACTGTTTTTTACACGTAAGGTCGTGAATCCTATAGTAGGGCAAGCAATAAGCACCCTTGCCGCCTAAAAACAGATGTCGGTCCGCGGAGCAATGTTGAGCAGAGTTAATATAAGCGCGAGATGATGTTGAGACGAGGCCTGTCTTCCAAAATCGCACGCCGAGAGCGTACGTTCGATCTTGTGTTAAAAATGCCATTTTGTTGTAGTAAAATGGAGTTTGAAAGAAAACTCTAAATTCAGTTTTTCATATTGTTTGAACAATTACCGACTTTCGGATGGTCGGTGCATTTAATTAAAATCAACATGTAATAGTTATCGTTTAAATAAGTGTTCGGAAATTAACCAATAATTCGTGGTTAACAAAAGTTAGTTATTCCGTTAAATATTTTCGCGGATGTTTGTGCTTCAGAAAAGTGGGAAATTCAGTTTCCCTTATTACTGTGTAACAATGTTACGACAGCCTACAGTACCGTACTCTCGTCTAAATAATTATTGTACAGAAATAAGTTAATATTTACAGACGCTTTCTCTGTAATCGAAATTTCGGTTAAATAATAATTCGTGCTGTGTGCCTTCTAAATTCAGTTCAGAATTAATGGTTATGTGTATTGTTTTATTGAAAACAATGAAATTATGAAATGGTTATCAAAACTAATAGCCAAATCTTTTATGGAACTCTTTGGTTGCATTTTGTTACTGCCGTTTGGGGTGAATTTGCAAATTATAATTCGCCATATCCAGTTTCTACGAGGGTTATCTCGTACATCTTTAATGTATGAAAGAAAAATCCCAATCTTCCAGTTTCCATTTGCTGTGACGTTGTCGTCAAATTTTATGCAGTTTATCGTTGATTTTGGTTTGTGACTTACCAAAAATAAAAGGTATTGTGACTATTGTTTTTAGTGTTATTCATTTAGGTAAATTTCTTGCTTGAATTTGCAGTCATTTTTGTTATTGTTTCTCAATTAATAGAAGTTCATTATAAATTTTTGCTCATTAAATTCTATTATCAATAGAACTCTCGTCGGTTGTTAAAAAGCTTTAAACTTTAATGTAATTACAAATCATTTGTATTGATACTGTCGAATTGATTTAATTTGTCTAATCTCATTTAGATATTTGTGTATAAATTTTTGTCCAGAAAAAGACCAGTCAATATAAATTTTAATATTTGTGTTAATGCTTTTGAACATTATTTGTGGTCGATTTAATCAAATCTTTTTGAGTTATTTTCATAATTTAATGAAGAGTTCTAGGTGAATTTTTATTGATTAATTTTGGTATAATTATAACCTAATAAATTTAGGTTGGACTTGTAATAAATATACGAGGTGTGTTTTATTTTTATCTATGCAAGGTTGTGTTTTAATTATTTTCCTGTTAATAAATGTTATTAATTCTAAACTGAATGATCTAAAAAACGGAACCATATTGGTTATGAATGCTTAAGTTCATCTCTTCAACAATTTTAAGTAAACAAAATTTTGTTTTAACTAAATATTCTATTCATTTTCTGGTTAATGAATTTAATAAATTTTAATGCTTATTCAATTAACATCTTTGAATGGTTAATTAGTAATTAACTAAGCTCAGAACCAGATGGCGCCCTTTTAAGTTTTTATTTGTGTCTGAACCCTTATCTATTCCTTTTCACAATTTATACAGCTGTGGAACCAATACCTACGACTTGATTAATCAATTTGTAAAGAGAGAGTTTAAATCTCAAGCTGTGGCAGATATTTTTTGAGTTTTCAGTTACAGTAAGTATGATGTATTTTCATAACTTTTTATAGCATTTTGTAAATTGTATTTTTGTGTAGAAAAACACGATTGTTTCACTGGCTTCATCGCGGGGCCTAGTTTTGTTTGTGAGTAATTTAGTTAGTTTATTGTCATTTAGTCTGACAGAAAAACTAGTGTTTCACTGACGGTCCAACGTGGGCCAGAATTTAGATTGTTTCACAGGGCATGGTAAAGGGGCACCTGATGGTGTGGGAGGGACCCTGAAAAGAACAACTGACAAAGCTGTAGCAGAGGGCCAAGACGTTGTAGACTTGAGTTCACTAAAAGCCGTTCTACAATCGAGATGCCCATCTATAATGCTATTTGAAGTTACGACTTCCGACATTTTACAAATGGATAATCTGATAAAACAATCACAAACCATTTCTACATTCCGCGGAACACAAAAAATAGGCCAGTTCGTATTCTTTAATGATACATTGGAATGTAGAAGACTTTCATGCACAGATTGCGCAAAGGATTGTGGTCATTATCATTTGGGATATTATCAACGTTCCAGCAATCATTCTACTAAAACAAAGAGTGGGCCCACTCAGAAGCCAATAAAAATTGATGAAGTTGATTTACATGTAGAGAATGAACCAACTTATTTTCCTGATGCTCAAATTGCTAACAATAATTCAACTGCAAGCATTGGCGATCATGTCCTTGTTAAGTGGGGCTCCGAAATTTACCCCGAAGAGATTATTTCTGTTTGTGAAGAAGGCGTAATGGTGAGGTGTATGACACAAGGATCCAAATTTTGGAGATGGCCAGTAATAAAAGATGAACAGTTATATTCCTGGGAACATATTCTGCAAAAGATTAAGACTCCAAGATTAGTCAAAAAGGGGTGCTATTTGATTGAGGAGTTAGAAACAAAACTGATTGAGTAATTAAAACTGATTCAAAATTAGAAGTGAGTTAAATTAAAAAAAGACTGCAATGTTACTTACTTTCTAAGAGTTTTTATTTTTTAAATATCTGTTGACTCTACTTATAGGCTCAAGTGTTAATACGTAAAATAGCACATCAAGCGTAACACTTGTGTACTTTGTTCCATTGCGGTAATGTTCAAATTCAAATCGAAAAAAGTGTTGTGCTTGATCTGCTGTTCACTGTGAATTTGCAATTTAACGATTGCTTTGTTTCGTTTTCATAATTCTATTTGTAAAAAAAAGGTTATGTTTATGTTCATACCTTATTATTATTGTGATTCTATAACACTTTTCGAATTAAAATTGTATATTTTGATTCAATATTATTGGATTTTCTATTTATTAAAAAAAGTGTCATTCCCTCATCCAACATATCATTTTTTTTAAACCCGTTTTTTTTCTCCTATAGGCAAAAATCTTGGGGACAGCTAAATCACCTAAAACAAGGAACCCTTAAGAAACGCACTTCACATAATAAAATACAATTTCCTAACACATTAAAAATTTCGTTTTATGTAGGTCAATTTTCGGAATTTGGTGAGAATTACCCATATATATCGTATATGTTTTCACATCAAATTTTGCTAAATCAAACTCAAGAGTTTGATGGTAAATGTATGCAACTAGTATATTGTATATATATATATTGGAATATTTCGAATATTGTTTTTTCCCTATTTGACCACAACCTTCCCTCTATGAATTATTGGTGCTCTAGGGATGGCTCACCTTTCCTGTAATTTTGGTAACGTACAGTCGTGTGCAAAACAGCAGTATACTTTCAAAAATAAAATATTAATATATTGTTTTCGAAATAATAATAGTAGATAAACGCCAACTATGTAGAAATATCCATATAGCCAAAATAAATATACCCTCGTGGTTTACAACTTTATCTAGATATCAGTCGTTCAGTCAATAATAGCAGTAAACATAACTTTTTTTTATTTTATTGACTTTTAATATTCAGGAGACAATTTATATTAGCAAACAAGGTAAACCTTAGTTGTTTAATTTCATATTTACTTATAAATAATACTTCGAAATAATACATTCTCTTGTTAGTATGGAGCGAGCTAAACATTGTACCCCCCAAAGACGGGAGCTTTGGGAAACGAGAAAGAACTTATAAACATATTCAAGAGATAGTGGGATGTTCGGCTAAAATGATGAGCAACGCACTAAAATGGACAGCAAGGCCCAAACTACAAAGACGCAAGCAAAAAAACACATCTAGAGATAACAAATAACCATTTCTAACATCTCTGATTAAATATCAACTTCAGCTTGCGGTGAGCAGTGCTACTGTTAGACGTCGTTTATTGCAAGCAAATTTGCACGGAAGAAGTCCACGAAAAGTACCACGTTTAACTTCTAAACATGTGCGTGTTAGATTAAATTTTGAAAAGAACATGTAGAGTGGCCTTCGTCCAAATCGTGGCGTGACGAATCAAAAGGTTTTGTTTGGGTCCTCTGGAATTCCAAGAATTCCAGCAAATTAAATGGAAGATCAATTATTGCAACTTGTTGCAAATTGAATCTCAACCTTGTGATTTCCATGTCTTGTTACTTGTAAGGTACTCTATGTTTTATTGTTGTTACATATACATGTGTGTGTGCGCGGCTTTAAAAGTTGACAGTGCCTTAATATATGTCTCATAAATAAATCATTTAAAGGGTATGTAAAACTTTGTATTTAAACAAAATTTTGCTCATAGATACATCACGGACTATAACAAATTAGTTACAATATAAAAATTAAAATAAAAGCAAGTTAAAAAATCATTATAAATAAATAAATAATAAAATCACAATTATCTATTAACTATATCAACTGGTATCAACTATCAAAACAGAACCGAATTAAAAAATACCATACAGGCCAGTGAGGCTAACGTGTTACTGAAGCTTGAGGAATTAAGTTCAAAAATTAAAAATTTAGAAAAAGAGAATGTTGATCTAAAACGCAAGCTAGAAAATCTAGATAGAAAGACACGAGAAAACGGCTTAGTAGTATTTGGTCTGCTGAAAAAAAATGAGAATATCTCAGTAGATTCAATTTGCGAGAAACTAAAACAACACTTGAATATTAATTTATCTATAGCAGACATTAATAATTTCTTCCCATTGAAGAATACTCAAAAAGTGGCTTTTAAGATTGATCTTGTATCTAAATTAAAGAAGATAGAAATCTTAAAAAACTGTCCAAAACTGAAGGGTACATCCATTAGTATTGCACACGACCTAACATATTTGCAGAGAGAAGAACAAAAAATACTAAGAACACATTTGAAACAAGCAAAGGAGCAAAATTATGAAAATTGCTATATAAGAGGGAATAAACTGTACGTTGAGGGAGTACCATATTCTGTAAATGATTTGAGGAGCAGTGAGGAACAAGATCAAGGCAAATCTTCTAGTGCGCCATCTACGCCAACTCCAAGAGAATTAAATAGGTCTAGTCCCCCAGATCCAGAAAATTACAACGACATCGAACTAGAAGACGTTTTTGTATTGGAGAACCAGGACGAGAAAAAGAAGTCTGAAAAAAAGAAGAAGCAAGTGGTGAAAGAACAAAAAAGAAATCCTTTATTTTTAAGGACAAAGTTAGATAGTACTTCATCATTTACTAACAGATTACGCTCATCTCAAAAGTAAATATGTAATTAAATTGATTCTTGTTAGGAGCAACAAAGTAGATTTATCCTTTTCTATATTATATATATATATATATATATATATATATATATATATATATATATATATATATATATATATATATATATATATATATATATATATATATATATATATATATATATATATATATATATATATATATATATATATATATATATATATATATACAGGGTTATGATAATGTAATGCACAAAATTCATAAAACGTACAACGATTATTATGAAACTTACGTTTATTTCGTTTTTTATTCATTTTCTCGTTTTTTTTTCTTATGTGAGCCCTACTGCAACTATTGTTCCCTAGTGTAACAAAACAAGCTTTCTCCAATAATGTAATAAAAATCTTAGCTTCCCATTAAAAAAATATGTTAATGACGTCATAACTTTGACAAATTTGACGTGTTATTTTTGTAACTTATGTCAAAAGATGCGGAATAAAAAAAAACATTTGACGTGTTTTTGCATTTTGTTCCAAAGTGATCGTTGTACGTTTTATGAATTTTGTGCATTACATTATCATAACCCTGTATATATATATATATATATATATATATATATATATATATATATATATATATATATATATATATATATATATATATATATATATATATATATATATATATATATATATATATATATATATATATATATATATATATATATATATATATATATATATTTACGGCCAGTGTATAAAGTGAGGTCCGTATGAACAAAGTTCACGTTTCAAGTGAGGTCCACAAACAAAGTGAGGACAAATATACGGACCTCACTTTGAAATTCGATAATATTTCGTGTAGAGCTTTTCGAAGGTATAAGTTGGCGATACTGAAAAAATGGGCTGGACCTCAGATGTTGCCAAAACGGCTACAATTATACAGATTAGTTCAAGGAGTTGACGCCTGGAGTCGCTGCGCCAGATGTATATTTTTCAGACGTATAATTTCTTGTGTGAAGCTTGTATGAATGATGCGCAAAGTGAGATCCGAACAAGTGGCAACGATGGAAATGAAAGTTATACAATATTGATTTTAATTCTATTACAGAAGAGAACGGAAATACCCTAAATAGCCGATTTTATTTCTTACGAGCGGAAATCGGTTTAGAAAAGTTGTATTATTGTGCTGTTACAAAATTTCGATAGGGAAATTTTTAGATTTAATTTCATCGACGTCTGATTATTTGTAATTAGGCAATAAAACTAAAATACATTGTAAAAGAGATTAATAAATCTTCGAGGACTTGCAGCCTTTTTATTTTTTTGTATTAATTAAGAATAAAATAATTTTTTTTCGAATGACATTTCACCTAATCAAGATTAGGCTTTTTCTAGTCTTTAATAGTTATTTAATAAATTAGTTTGTTAATGAAAGCGATTAATGATCGAAACTGTTTAAAGCACGAACGAGCGATAGGGAGTGAGTGCCTTTAATAGTTGAGATCATTAGTTGCTCATTAACAAACGAATTGATTACAACAGTTTTTCGTTGACCGTAAAATTCTTCGATTTTAAGATAGAAAATTTCAAATAATACCGAATCCAAACTTGTGCGTATATCTGGTTGCCCAAAGTAAAACATCATCAAAACGTCAAAATCACAAACGGGTTTATTAATGAAAAAGAGTGTATTAATGAGGTCCATTAATGCATCCTTTTTTCACAAAACAGTTACTTAATAAAAAAGAGTGTATTAATGACGTCCATTAATACATCCTTTTTTAGAAAAAATCATTCATTAATATTGACATTAACAAACGGTCAACGAAAATTAGTATATTAAGGGCTTAATTGAGTGTCTTACAGCCCGTGCAGTCAGTTAGCGCCTGAAGCGAAAACCGAAGGCGCTAAGATGATAAAGGGCTCTATAACACTAATTAAGCCCGAAATGCGTACTTTAAATGTGCGGTCTAAGATTAAATTAAGTTTAATTTAAAATAAAAATAATTTAAAAAGTCCTAAACTTCAAGTAGGTAGGTGCTATGGTCTATAATTATTCTTATTACTATGGAGACGTCGTAAACAAGAGTAGTAAAAGGGGGTGCTCTAATTTAGCGATTTACGCTCTAGAAACAGTCCGCAAAATAGGTCATAATCATGTCATAATCACCCGAGCGGACATAATGTATATTATATATTCAGGGACTAAAATGCATTTTTTAAATTATTAATTAACACTTAAAAAACACTTTTAGTCCAGTGGTATATACGCTATTTTTTGCACGTCTAAAGGACTTAATCGCAAAAATTCAAAATTTCGTTACATGTCATTCGGACAATTGCCAAAATCACATAGTCTCAGGATAATAAATCCTAACATGTACCGCGATTACTCTTTTTTGTTGTTTACTTGTTGTTGTTGTCAAGGAAACACTTTACTCCCTCAGGGAATTCCACCCCAAGTAGGGATTTTTAACGTGCCAAACATCGCATTGACACGGGACCTACAGTTTTACTTCCTATCCGAGAAGAAGGCATGTTTTTAATTTTTCTCCGCTATTAAACATTACCAGCTCAGCCGGGGATCGAACCTGCGGGGCCTGGCCACAACGGCCAATGACCACAACGGCCAATCGCTATTTTGGCCGTTGTGGTCATAACCACAACGGTCTCCGTGACCATAACGGCCAACAGCCACAACGGCCAATTTGACCATATCGCCCAACTCGAAACTTGACCATAACGGCCACCATGACCACAACGGCCAACTAGAAACTCCACCCCATCCGCCGTTTTGACCACAACGTCCACCGACGCTTATGTATTGGCGTCGCTGGTGACGATGACCACAACGGCCAAAATGACCACAACGGCCAACTAGAGTGAGTGACCACAACGGCCAAAATGACCACAGCGGCCAACTATGGAGCGTGACCACAACAGCCAAAATGACCATAACGGCCAACTGTGGCGAGTGACCACAACGGCCAACTAGGGTGAGTGACCACAACGGCCAAAATGACCACAACGGCCAACTATGGAGTGTGACCACAACAGCCAAAATGACCATAACGGCCAACTATGGCGAGCGACCACAACGGCCAACTTTTTTCATACTGTTATTTTAGTTTAGTTAAAGCTCATTTCTCTCTTTTAACTTAGCGTGTATTTCAATAAGGTACGTCCAGAATTTAACAGCGAGGTCTGATGTCAAAGTAGCGCCGATTTAACGTGACTTACCTATTAGCCCAGTAACCTAGTACATTTTACCTTGCATGAAATGGGGTAGTAGATTTCTTTTTTATATTGTATGTGATAGTACCGAGATGCCAAATCCAATTTTTCGACCTCCGCGACCTTCCGGATCACCGCCAAAGAGGTAAAACCGTCGAAATTTTGCACTTTTTTTAGATTTGGCCAATTTTGACCATGAAGGAACACTTTTCCGAAAAAGACAATTCTATTCATTTTGAAAGCACATTAAATTTGCTACAATGTAAGACTAAAATGGTTCCTTAAGGTCTAATAGTTTCCGAAATATCGCTCCTCAGAATTGGTCGAAATTTACACCCATGCTATTTTTCAAGTATTAACCTATAGAATTGAGTTCAAAGGTTCAAAATAAGAATAGAATAGAATTGAATCGAATAGAAAATCTTTAGTCTTATTCAAACAAAATCATTTTTTACAATGGAATCTTAAAAATAATCCCTCGTAAATGGCTCATGTTGTCGAGTGGGTATTACCAGAAATATGAAAAGGCGACAGGGAAAACGCCTTTCAATTTGGTTTAAACCTCTTGGAAGGTCCAGGTTCAAGATACTCTTCAGCCTCTGTGTCCATGTTCTCCTGTACTTCTTCAGCCTGGTCAATTTCCTTATCTGGAGGGCTGTTAGGATATACATGCAGTCCATCTAGCTCATCGTCATGTAGTAGGTCATCGAGCTTGGCAGTATCCATGTCAACGATGATATCTGGCCGATTCTCGCAGGACTGTTCACTACATTGGCTACATACAATAGAGCACTTCAAGCCTGCTTTTCTGCAACAGCATGCATTGTCACATCCTTTCTTGCAGTTGCAGGAGATCATTTGCATGAGGTGGGAAGGGGCCGCATCCCTCGATATCATAAAGGCCGTGAGCTGTAAGAACCCACCCCCATTCGAGCGGATCGATTCACAGCTTCTTGAGTGGGAGGTAGTCTGGCAAGGTTAAAGTTCGTCTTGGTTGCAGCCTTTGTAAAGAGCTAATAGCTCAGATAATTGAGGCTTTTCGTTGAGTTGTTTTCACCCTACAGCGCAATGATAATTTGCTCTCCTGCTTCAGCTACTTCGTCAGGTGTTGCTTCTGAGTTGGAAAACTGCTGCTTTCTCCTTGAGGTCCGAATTCTTTTGAATTACTGATAACAACTTGTTTTATCCCTGACCAAAGAAGCATGACGTAGAATCACATCCACTAAAGGCATGGGTGAAGGGCTTGAGGTGACGGTAAGAAGATATCGAGGTGGTTGAATAGAGGACATCTGGTATTTTACCTCTTCCGCACTTCTGAAAGTAGATGTTACTGTGTTATTAGGGACAGAGGATATGGTGAAAGCTCGTGTGTGAAGTTCTTCAGTTCTTCATCCGGCTGTTTCATAACGCATAGCCTGTGACACAGTGTTAGGGGGTCAACCGTCACCTGTCTCTTGCCAACAGTCACAGTATTCACAGAAGAAAGTGATACCACTTTATTCTTCCTTTTGAATTTGAAATTTTCGTAGTTTTCCCCTACAACCTTCAACATCGCTTCCTTACCCATATCTCTAGCCATGTGACAGTTGACCTCTTCCACTCCAACAAGTCCACTCCTTATAGACATGACGACATTCGTATTAGGGAATGGAGGGTGATGCAGCAACCAGTCGCAAAATGCGTTTGCATGTTAATGTAACCCGAACCGAATGTTTCATATACTAAATTTATACATTATTGAACTATTTGAGAGGTATTATTAAAGGTTTGATGCCAATTCTATAAGTTAATACTTGAAAAATAGCATGGGTTGAAGTTTTGACCAACTTTGGGGTGCGATATCTCGAAAACTATTAGACCATTAGTAACCATTTTGGTCTTAAATTGTAGCAAATTTAATGTACTCTTAAAATGAATTGACCAGGCTGAAGAAGAACAAAAGAACATGGACACAGAGGCTGAAGAGTATCTTGTACCTGGACCTTCCAAGGGGTTTAGACAAAATTGAAACGCGTTTTCCCTGTCGCCTTTTCATATTTCTGGTAATACCCACTTGACAACATGAACCATTTACGAGGGATTATTTTTAAGATTCCAATGTAAAAAATGAATTTGTTTGAATAAGACTAAAGGTTTTCTATTCTATTCAATTCTATTCTATTCTTATTTTGAACCTTTGAACTCAGTTCTATAGGTTAATACTTGAAAAATAGCATGGGTGTAAATTTCGACTAATTCTGAGGAGCGATATTTCGGAAACTATTAGACCTTAAGTAACCATTTTGGTCTTAAATTGTAGCAAATTTAATGTGCTTTCAAAATGAATATAATTATCTTTTTTGGAAAAGTGTTCCTTCATAGTCAAAATTGGCCAAATCTAAAAAAAAGCATATTTTCGGGGGTCTTACCGCTTTTTCGATGAACTCTGAGGAGCTATATCTCGGAAACTATTAGCCCTATAGTAATCATTTTGGTCTTAGATTGTAACAAACTTAATGTACTTTTAAAATGAATAGAATTGTCTTCTTTGAAAAAGTGCTCCTTCATGGTCAAAATTGTCCAAACCTAAAAAAAGTGCAAAATTTCGGCGGTTTTACCTCTTTTTGGCGGTGATCCGGAAGGTCGCGGAGGTCGAAAAATTGGATTTGGCATCTTGGTACTATCACATACAATATAAAAAAAGTCTACTACCCCATTTCATGCAAGGTAGACCCCCCTTTTGATGACAAGGTTACTGAACGATATATTGAAAAATGCTTTCTCTATATACAACTGCAGCCCTATGCAGTTGACGACATTTTCCTTTCTTAGTTTCTCGGCAAGTATCCCAGGCAGATTAAATTCTGAAAATTTGATACAGGTACACTATAACTATTTACAGAATCATGATACTTTAGTTCACAGGGTAGTTTATCTTTAACGTCAAAAAAAGTTTTTTTTCTATTACTTGTTTACCTACAGCAATCTTTTCATTTTGGGGACGTTTAAAAAAGTACGAAATAGAACTATAAAACAACACGTTTGACGTTTTATTTATAGATTTCCATTGCATTGAATTTGAAGATTTCGCAAGATAACTGTAATCTATAAAGGGATATTAAGGACGGGATACTTCTCTGGCCAATGGATGGTGGCCCAAATAGCAATGGTCCCAAAACCGGAGAAACCGCCATCAGATGTCGCCATCAGATGTGGCCTCATACAGACCTATTAGTCGTTACCTGTCAATGGTTTGTAAAAAATTGTTCGCCATGCGAATGTCGCCGCTAATTGACGAAAATCAGCGAAAGCCCAACTAACAGTTTGGATTTCGTCGACAATACGCTACAATCGAACAAGTACACATACTTGCATCAAAAATCAGGTTTGACCTGGAGACCAAAACATTCTGTTCAGCGGTATTCATAGACACAAGCCAAGCATTTGACAGGGCGTGGTATGTATGTAGATCTACTCTACAACCTCAAGTGACATTTACCGTATACCTTCTTTCAAATCCTCACGTCATACCTCACTAAAAGATACTTTTTCGTGAAATATTCAGACTCCACTTCAGCCCTTCTATCCACAACATCTGGTGTCGCGCGACTGGTCCGACATTATACCTAATCTTCAACTAGAAACACGACAATAGCAACCTTCTTGGACTACATGGCAATACTGGCTTCCCATACTAATGCAGATATAGTTTTCAGAAACTTACAAACCACCTAAGCCTTTTTGAAGTATCCCGTCCTTAATATCCCTTTATAGATTACAGTTATCATGCGAAATCCCTCATATGAAAGTTCCTTTAGGAGTTTTCCAGTTATTACGTCGAAACCTGGGGACTTCTTCGAATTTATTTCAGTTTGGATGACCTAACTTCGCGCTTGAAGGAAGTCCCGTATGAATTTTTCTTCTTCAATGGTAAGAGAGGCGTAAACACGATCTTTATGACGTTCTATAATGCAGCCAGTTGCTTTAGTTGATGTTAGGCAGTGGAAATAGTTCTGGAAATCTTGATTTCTCTGCTCATCTAATAATTTCTTAAACTCTTTGACGGCCCTATTAAACTACGTTTTATCGCCCGGTACGCGAGTAAGTAATCTGTCATTACTTTCTAAGAGCTCGTTTTCTTGTATTTTTTCTCGGATACGTATGGAGCAATACTGTTTTGGATTATTGCGGTTTGTTTCTGGGGTTACGTCCCATGCTGCTCCCTAGATTGATTTTATTAAGTACTGGACAGATTTGTAGATATCGTGTTTATTTTTTAGGAGAAGATTTACATTTAGTTTAAATTTTAAAACTGATAAAAACAGCTAATTACGTACTTCAAATTCAATGCAATGGAAATCTATAAATAAAACGTCAAACGTGTTGTTTTATAGTTCTATTTCGTACTTTTTTAAACGTCCCCAAAATGAAAAGATTGCTGTAGGTAAACAAGTAATAGAAAAAAAACTTCTTTTGACGTTAAAGATAAACTACCCTGTGAACTAAAGTATCATGATTCTGTAAATAGTTATAGTGTACCTGTATCAAATTTTCAGAATTTAATCTGCCTGGGATACTTGCCGAGAAACTAAGAAAGAAAAATGTCGTCAACTGCAAGGGCTGCAGTTGTAACATATATAGAAAAAGCATTTTTCAATATAGGTAAGTCACGTTAAATCGGCGCTACTTTGACATCAGACCTCGCTGTTAAATTCTGGACGTACCTTATTGAAATACACGCTAAGTTAAAAGAGAGAAATGAGCTTTAACTAAACCAAAGTAACAGTATGAAAAAAAGTTGGCCGTTGTGGTCACTCGCCACAGTGGGCCGTTATGGTCATTTTGGCTGTTGTGGTCACGCTCCATAGTTGACCGTTGTGGTCATTTTGGCCGTTGTGGTCACTCACTCTAGTTGGCCGTTGTGGTCGTCGTCACCAGCGACGCCAATACATAAGCGTCGGTGGCCGTTGTGGTCAAAATGGCAGATGGGGTGGAGTTTCTAGTTGGCCGTTGTGGTCATGGTGGCCGTTATGGTCAAGTTTCGAGTTGGGCGATATGGTCAAATTGGCCGTTGTGGCTGTTGGCCGTTATGGTCACGGAGACCGTTGTGGTTATGACCACAACGGCCAAAATAGCGATTGGCCGTTGTGGTCATTGGCCGTTGTGGCCTAGACCCGAACCTGCGATCCTTGGATTATGAAGCAAACATGCAAATCACTAATCCACCGAGGCTGGCAAGTTTGTTTGTATTATTGCTTTTAGAAAGAAAAGTTAGACGCAACATACTCTGCAGACTATTTTTCTGCATTTAATACACCCAATAATTAAATAAGTCATTTATTAAATTCATTGAAAAAAAATTTCATTTCAGATTTAATCTTTAAATGGAAATAGTAATCATTATGAACAAATAAATAACGGTAGGTAACCCAAAATAGTATATTAAGTGGAATTCTGTTATAAGTTGTAACCTCAAACTGATCACCGGGTGACGATCAGATGAGGGCTTTCCTACACAACTACTAAATGTTCTCAACTTTCATTGTATTATAAAAGCTCGCAATGAATTTAATTCTTACTTCTCAAGGCAGGCTTATAAAAATTGATAACTATAAGTACCAAATATTACAATCAAAACGTCTCTTTTTAAATTAATATTTAATAAAACTAACAATAAGAATAATTTATTAGAACAGATTTAGAATATCAATTATATTTATCATTCACTATGTGATGATGGATGATGAGGTCGTTCCCAACTTTATAGTAGAGTCAATTTTTGCATTAAGTTCTTATTTTTTACTATATAAAGATAGAGACTTGAAATCTTTTGTAATGCCTTCAGTACTGGACCAATATAAAATGTTATATGTTTAAAATGGGGGCACGCCCCCTCGGGGGGTTGAAACCCCCATTTTGTACCCCTAATTTAATAACGCATCCAAATTGAGTGAAATTTATGTTGGGAGGGTTCTTGGAGTCGCTGATTATGAATCCAATGAGAAAATTAAAAAATTCAAAGTGGCGGACACCAAAATGGCGGTCCTAAAATAACGGCATTTGAGATTGAGAATGCGATTTACGCCGTTTCTATTGATTTTAGAGAAAAGCTCAAAGAGTCAAAAAGTGTTTACAAATGTGATTTTGCAAAGTAATACACCATTTTGGTTACCTTATTATGTAATCCTTTCTCTCTGCCCTAGTAGTAGAGTAAATTTTTGCATTACGTTCTTAGTTTTTACTATCTAAAGATAGCGACTTGAAATCTTTTGTAATGCCTTCAGTACTGGACCAATATAAAATGTAATCTGTTTAAAATGGGGGCACGCCCCCTCGGGGGGTTGAAACCCCTATTTTACACTCCCAATTTAATAACTCGGGAAGTTTTACATCAACTTGAGCGAAATTCATGTTTGAGGGTTTTTGGGGTTGCTGATTATGAATTCAATGATAAAATTAAGAAATACAAAATTTTATATATATTTATACATATATATTTTTAAATATAGTTTATTTAGTAGGTACTTATTTATTATTTTATTATTATGTTGTGAACAATTTATAAATATGACTGATGACATAATGCAACACTATCATTAAAAACATTAAAAAGTATTTTATATTGGTACAATACGAGGGTTGCGCTGAAAATTGTTATTAGCAAAAAGACCGTTGCATTTTTTAACAAACAATCTTTATTGTTTTTCAAAATAATCTCCATTCAGACTAATACACTTGTGCATTATTTGAAACCACTTTTTAAAACATTCGGAAGATTCATTTTCTGAAAGGTCCTCAAAAATTCTTTGAAATTCTGTAACTGCTGCATCTGCGTTGGAAAATCTTTTACTTCGCATCATTTTTTTAACAGTTGGAAACAAAAAAAAGTCGCACGGCGCCAGATCTGGGCTATACGGCGGATGAGTTACCAATTGAACTTCCGTATCTTTCAAAAAATCCAATGTTCTGGCAGCAGTGTGGGAGGATGCGTTGTCATGATGGACTAAGATGTTACGCAAACCGGTTCTTTGTCGACCTGCCTGTAATTTTGCAAACATCTGTGGTAAAGCCACTTCGCAGTACCATTCAGAATTAACAGTTCTGCGATCTTTAAGTGAAATAACAGCAACAGGACCACATCGGTGGAAAAAACAGCAATCATTTTCTTCTTGAAGCTTCTGCCACGAATTACTTTTGTGGGCAAGTCTTCATCTTCGAATACCCAAACACTAGACTGCTTTTTAGTTTCAGGGTCGTAACTGTATACCCAAGATTCGTCACTAGTTACAATGTATGCCACTTGCCTGGAAGCTCCTCCGTCAAATTTTTGCAACATAAATTTACACCAGTCTATTCGAGCCTGTTTTTGACTTTCTGAGAGCAAATTCGATATCCAACGGCTTGCTGGCTTTCTTACTCCAAGATGTTTATGCCAAATGGTATTCACCGCCGAGGATTCAATCTTCACTTCCTACTAAATCTCCCTATAAGTAATATTTCGATTGGAATGAATCAAGCTTGCCACACGATCAACATTTTCTGAACAGGCAGCTTCTGCAGGTCTTGCTTCGTCTTCTAGCAGTTCTCGCCCTCGTCGAAATTCGCGGAACCAATGACTAACAGCGGATAATGGAGGGGCAGCAACGCCAAAATCTGCTATCAAATTTTCATGGCTTTGCTGGTATCCTAACTGTCTTTTATAGTCGTAGAAAATCATAGCTCTAAAGGCAGTTCGCGGAATGCTCATCTTAACTGAATTAAAAATGAACAACTACTTACCTTACAAAATTAACTACGTTTCACAAGAAATCGAAACGTTTGACAATTGTGGGTAACGAATGCCAACTAATGCGACATTCAATTGTTGCAATTGTTTCTAGCCAATTGAGCTTCCATGGCCTGCTACTAACTATTAACAGAGCATCCCTCGTATCAACATCCGTATGTCAGATGCGTTTGTTAATTCTTTGCTGGAACTTTTCGATCCTAAATTTATGATATTTGTGACGGTAGAAATTCCTTGATAGAAGCTCTTTCAGATCAGCAAGTGTATGTATATGTTGTATTATTAGCAACTACATGTTTCACTTGTGCCTATACCAATTCTATTGTAGTTAAATAAAATATCCTCGGTTGAAATGACCTTACCATAAAGCCAATCGATACTACCACTTTGTCAAACTTTATGTTGGCGATTTCTCAGATAGATAGATTAAGGTACGAGTAGCATACAAAGCTTTATGTTGGACTGCTATAATTAGTCTAATCAATTTAGAAAAAATAGCGGAAAGTTGAGGTAAGTCCATGGATTTTTGCATACGGTTTCCTTGTGGGTTATTAAACAACTCCTTAAAAGTCAACACCTGTAGGTGGTGAGCTCGAAGAAATAATGAGGATAAACCACGCCCCCTACCGGTTTTGTCGTTTTTCTCGGAAACCATTAGGGTTATCGAGATAAAGGAGGTTAGGTAAGATAAAGCTTATTTAAATCCCTACCAAAAGTGTTTGAAAAAAAAATTTTTTTTCGTACTTCGCCTTCTTTCTGTGTTATCGAAGAAAGGAGATATGTCATACACGGGTCAGCAATTTGCACAGTAAATTTGCTCAAGGAACTTTCTGGCGTAACTTTTTATGGTCCCCTATTGCCATGCAGTAGCTAAGAAAAATTCGTTGAGAACCGGACGCGATCGTGGTACAGTCATCCTTTATCTTAGCATCTCTTCGGCAAAATCCATCAGGCGATATTATCGATATTCTTGATAGCAGTCGGCTGAAAAATTCGTATTGGCAAGTTAATTTTAGAAGAGTACCTGCACTACTGAATTTTTGAATCTAACCCAATATGCACAAGGTGTTTCGCCTTTTTTGAAATCCTAATTTCCTTTATTTATAAGTTCTTGGTACTAATCATTACGCCTTAAAAGGAGAATTAACGGTACGTTTCAAGCAGTCTTTATGGAATGCTTCATGTTTAGCTCTGATCAATCTTTTGCGAGAGTAACTAACGGATACACCAGACTTTAACTAGTTGATGAATATGACCTTAGACCAGCATTTCTGCCCAGGACAACTTAGTTTTAGCCCATGCTACTCGTCGTTTTGCAGATACTTGTCAGCGTTAACTATGCTGTTTATGAACTAAAATCTTCTTAATCCTCTAGATAACATACAGCCTCAAATCATTATGTCTTGAGGAAACTTAACATTAAGCAGTTTTGTTCTAGTTTTACTCTCGCAAAAGAGTAATCAGAGCTAAACAAGAAGCATTCCATAAATACTGCTTGAAACCTAATGTTAAGTTTCCTCAAGGCGTAATGATTTATAGCTATATGTCAGCTGGAGGATTAGTAAGATTTGAGTTCATAGACGGCACAGTTAATGCTGAAAAGTCATTCACAATAATTATTGTTTGGTTAAATTTAAATGGCAGATTCACATACGGTTCATTACAAGCATTTAAAAAATAACTAGAATTAAATATTAAAAATACCAAGAGCGATATTAATCCCCCTTCTTATATCTTTTTACACGGAAATATAGATTTTATATGCATTCCTTTTGGCCTAATAAATACCCTAAATATAGAATAACCACTTTTCTTTGCTACAAGCCAAGATCGGTTTAGGTAGGAAGATAAATACATATATTCTTTTTAACACGTACCGTAAGGAAATTACAGACAAATTTTTAAATTTAATTAAAAATGAGATGGAACAAACTCAGCATTTTAAATTAGGCGACAATATTTACTGACTTTACTAGCATTTTCAGAATAATTAACATATTATACAGATTTACATCTATAATTATTAGTGAAACTAATCTAACTATTAATAATAATTAATTATTAGGAGTAATACATTTAGATTTTAAAGTAAAGTATGTGGTACTTAGCTATCAATTCACTAATCTGTCCCACTAATAGCAGGCTGTTAATATTACTAGCACAATTACCATTAAAATGATGAGAAACACCAGAATCTTAATCAATAGTTAAATCTAATTTTTCGTCTAAATTTAATTGATCTAAGCGGTCAAGCATTCGTTTAAACATTCTAGAAGGCAATGGAACAGCCAACAGGAAATAGTTAAGTTAGGGAGCCAGTAAATAATCCAAATAGTCTGGAGAAATAGTCATACGAAGAAAACAGAACAGACATTTTTTATAGAAAAATTAATTATCTATCTATTTTATTTAAACAATTTTTTTGTTAAATTAATATTTTAAGAGTTATTACACTGCAATGTTTTCCTGTTTCAGTGAGATGTTAGCCGTTTGCGAATTATTTAGCAAAACTAAAAAGTGAAAACTTTGCTGTGTAATAACTCTTAAAACATTAATTTGCAAGCAATTAAAAAATTGTTTTAATAAAAAAGATAGATAATTTATTTTTCTACAAAAAAGTCTGTTATATTTTTTTTCGTAGAACCAACCGTTCTCGAGATGTTTTCAAAAACGGGTTTGTTAAAATGGCTACGGAAGCATACCCGTCTCCGCCACATCAAATTAGTTTTATACTGACGACCGACCAACTAACAAATTCCAATAATAGAATAGCATGCATTTTTGCTGATGATAATGAAAGCAAATGATGGCAACAGCGCCGGTCCTCATGTTATACTTAAAACCTGTGTATAATTTGATATTGGGGCTCACTTTGCGATTAAATCGTATCTAATTATATGGTCCTCACGTCGTCAGTAGTATAGTGTAGCCTCATTTGGTATTATTATACACAGCAAATAAAACTTTTTTAAATTCAAAGAAATCTGTGTATATTTGCGAGATACATAACTAGAACAAGTAAACAAGTGATGACAAAAAAATTTGCAAAGCTGTGACCATTTATAAGGGTGGTCCTCATTAACTATGGTTCATGATATGTCCTCACTTTGATAAGTGGCCGTAAATATATATATATATATATATATATATATATATATATATATATATATATATATATATATATATATATATATATATATATATATATATATATATATATATATATATATATATATATATATATATATATATATATATATATATATATATATATATATATATATATATATATATATATATATATATATATATATATATATATATATATATATATATATATATATATATATATATTTACGGCCAGTGTATAAAGTGAGGTCCGTATGAACAAAGTTCACGTTTCAAGTGAGGTCCACAAACAAAGTGAGGACAAATATACGGACCTCACTTTGAAATTCGATAATATTTCGTGTAGAGCTTTTCGAAGGTATAAGTTGGCGATACTGAAAAAATGGGCTGGACCTCAGATGTTGCCAAAACGGCTAGAATTATACAGATTAGTTCAAGGAGTTGACGCCTGGAGTCGCTGCGCCAGATGTATATTTTTCAGACGTATAATTTCTTGTGTGAAGCTTGTATGAATGATACGCAAAGTGAGATCCGAACAAGTGGCAACGATGGAAATGAAAGTTATACAATATTGATTTTAATTCTATTACAGAAGAGAACGGAAATACCCTAAATAGCCGATTTTATTTCTTACGAGCGGAAATCGGTTTAGAAAAGTTGTATTATTGTGCTGTTACAAAATTTCGATAGGGAAATTTTTAGATTTAATTTCATCGACGTCTGATTATTTGTAATTAGGCAATAAAACTAAAATACATTGTAAAAGAGATTAATAAATCTTCGAGGACTTGCAGCCTTTTTATTTTTTTGTATTAATTAAGAATAAAATAATTTTTTTTCGAATGACATTTCGCCTAATCAAGATTAGGCTTTTTCTAGTCTTTAATAGTATATTAAGGGCTTAATTGAGTGTCTTACAGCCCGTGCAGTCAGTTAGCGCCTGAAGCGAAAACCGAAGGCGCTAAGACGATAAAGGGCTCTAAAACACTAATTAAGCCCGAAATGCGTACTTTAAATGTGCGGTCTAAGATTAAATTAAGTTTAATTTAAAATAAAAATAATTTAAAAAGTCCTAAACTTCAAGTAGGTAGGTGCTATGGTCTATAATTGGTCTATAATAATAAAAAAAAAAACTCAAAATAGATTCCTACGCTTCCTATACTTTAAAAAGTTTGGTTATTACCCTGACTACAGAACAATAAGAACAGTGGACTTACGGAATAATTTCAATTTACCGTCACTACATGACAGACGCGAGTGTTCTATGCTGTCCTTTGGATTTAAGATTGTCAATAATGCCATCGACTGTAACGAACTTTTAGCAATGTGTCCTTTGAAAGTACCCAGAAGAAGTGTCAGAACAACTAGCTTATTTCATATACCTTTTAAAGTAATAACCCATAGTAAACCGTTGATTAAAATGTTAAAATTACTTAATTATGTACATTTGCATTTAAGAATTGACATTTTTCATATTACATATGTTAAATTTAGATGCAGTGTGATCGACTATTATAAAATGAATGAATGAATCATCTTAATCTGGTTGAGCCCTTGGTGTGTCTATAACATATTATATAATAATAATGTATTGAATTGATCTGTATATATGTATCCTAACACATTGTACTGAATTCATGTAATTAGGCAGATTTGCCTGTTTGGATTTAAATAAATAAATAAATAAATAATTATTCTTATTACTATGGAGACGTCGTAAACAAGAGTAGTAAAAGGGGGTGCTCTAATTTAGCGATTTACGCTCTAGAAACAGTCCGCAAAATAGGTCATAATCATGTCATAATCACCCGAGCGGACATAATGTATATTATATATTCAGGGACTAAAATGCATTTTTTAAATTATTAATTAACACTTAAAAAACACTTTTAGTCCAGTGGTATATACGCTATTTTTTGCACGTCTAAAGGACTTAATCGCAAAAATTCAAAATTTCGTTACATGTCATTCGGACAATTGCCAAAATCACATAGTTTCAGGATAATAAATCCTAACATGTACCGCGATTACTTTTTTTTGTTGTTTACTTGTTGTTGTTGTCAAGGAAACACTTTACTCCCTCAGGGAATTCCACCCCAAGTAGGGATTTTTAACGTGCCAAACATCGCATTGACACGGGACCTACAGTTTTACTTCCTATCCGAGAAGAAGGCATGTTTTTAATTTTTCTCCGCTATTAAACATTACCAGCTCAGCCGGGGATCGAATCTGCGGGGCCTGGCCACAACGGCCAATCGCTATTTTGGCCGTTGTGGTCATAACCACAACGGTCTCCGTGACCATAACGGCCAACAGCCACAACGGCCAATTTGACCATATCGCCCAACTCGAAACTTGACCATAACGGCCACCATGACCACAACGGCCAACTAGAAACTCCACCCCATCCGCCGTTTTGACCACAACGTCCACCGACGCTTATGTATTGGCGTCGCTGGTGACGATGACCACAACGGCCAACTAGAGTGAGTGACCACAACGGCCAACTATGGAGCGTGACCACAACAGCCAAAATGACCATAACGGCCAACTGTGGCGAGTGACCACAACGGCCAAAATGACCACAACGGCCAACTAGGGTGAGTGGCCACAACGGCCAACTATGGAGTGTGACCACAACAGCCAAAATGACCATAACGGCCAACTATGGCGAGCGACCACAACGGCCAACTTTTTTCATACTGTTATTTTGGTTTTGTTAAAGCTCATTTCTCTCTTTTAACTTAGCCTGTATTTCAATAAGGTACGTCCAGAATTTAACAGCGAGGTCTGATGTCAAAGTAGCGCCGATTTAACGTGACTTACCTATTAGCCCAGTAACCTAGTACATTTTACCTTGCATGAAATGGGGTAGTAGACTTCTTTTTTTATATTGTATGTGATAGTAACGAGATGCCAAATCCAATTTTTCGACCTCCGCGACCTTCCGGATCACCGCCAAAAAGAGGTAAAACCGAAGAAAAAAAGCACTTTTTTTAGATTTGGCCAATTTTGACCATGAAGGAACACTTTTCCGAAAAAGACAATTCTATTCATTTTGAAAGCACATTAAATTTGCTACAATTTAAGACTAAAATGGTTCCTTAAGGTCTAATAGTTTCCGAAATATCGCTCCTCAGAATTGGTTGAAATTTACACCCATGCTATTTTTCAAGTATTAACCTATAGAATTGAGTTCAAAGGTTCAAAATAAGAATAGAATAAAATTGAATAGAATAGAAAATCTTTAGTCTTATTCAAACAAAATCATTTTTTACAATGGAATCTTAAAAATAATCCCTCGTAAATGGCTCATGTTGTCGAGTGGGTATTACCAGAAATATGAAAAGGCGACAGGGAAAACGCCTTTCAATTTGGTTTAAACCTCTTGGAAGGTCCAGGTTCAAGATACTCTTCAGCCTCTGTGTCCATGTTCTCCTGTACTTCTTCAGCCTGGTCAATTTCCTTATCTGGAGGGCTGTTAGGATATACAAGCAGTCCATCTAGCTCATCGTCATGTAGTAGGTCATCGAGCTTGGCAGTATCCATGTCAACGATGATATCTGGCCGAGTCTCGCAGGACTGTTCACTACATTGGCTACATACAATAGAGCACTTCAAGCCTGCTTTTCTGCAACAGCATGCATTGTCACATCCTTTCTTGCAGTTGCAGGAGATCATTTGCATGAGGTGGGAAGGGGCCGCATCCCTCGATATCATAAAGGCCGTGAGCTGTAAGAACCCACCCCCATTGTTAACTATTGATAACAACTTGTTTTATCCCTGACCAAAGAAGCATGACGTAGAATCACATCCACTAAAGGCATGGGTGAAGGGCTTGAGGTGACGGTAAGAAGATATCGAGGTGGTTGAATAGAGGACATCTGGTATTTTACCTCTTCCGCACTTCTGAAAGTAGATGTTACTGTGTTAGTAGGGACAGAGGATATGGTGAAAGCTCGTGTGTGAAGTTCTTCAGTTCTTCATCCGGCTGTGACACAGTGTTAGGGGGTCAACCGTCACCTGTCTCTTGCCAACAGTCACAGTATTCACAGAAGAAAGTGATACCACTTTATTCTTCCTTTTGAATTTGAAATTTTCGTAGTTTTCCCCTACAACCTTCAACATCGCTTCCTTACCCATATCTCTAGCCATGTGACAGTTGACCTCTTCCACTCCAACAAGTCCACTGCTTATAGACATGACGACATTCGTATTAGGGAATGGAGGGTGATGCAGCAACCAGTCGCAAAATGCGTTTGCATGTTAATGTAACCCGAACCGAATGTTTCATATACTAAATTTATACATTATTGAACTATTTGAGAGGTATTATTAAAGGTTTGATGCCAATTCTATAAGTTAATACTTGAAAAATAGCATGGGTTGAAGTTTTGACCAACTTTGGGGTGCGATATCTCGAAAACTATTAGACCATTAGTAACCATTTTGGTCTTAAATTGTAGCAAATTTAATGTACTCTTAAAATGAATTGACCAGGCTGAAGAAGAACAAAAGAACATGGACACAGAGGCTGAAGAGTATCTTGTACCTGGACCTTCCAAGGGGTTTAGACAAAATTGAAACGCGTTTTCCCTGTCGCCTTTTCATATTTCTGGTAATACCCACTTGACAACATGAACCATTTACGAGGGATTATTTTTAAGATTCCAATGTAAAAAATGAATTTGTTTCAATAAGACTAAAGGTTTTCTATTCTATTCAATTCTATTCTATTCTTATTTTGAACCTTTGAACTCAGTTCTATAGGTTAATACTTGAAAAATAGCATGGGTGTAAATTTAGACTAATTCTGAGGAGCGATATTTCGGAAACTATTAGACCTTAAGTAACCATTTTGGTCTTAAATTGTAGCAAATTTAATGTGCTTTCAAAATGAATATAATTATCTTTTTTGGAAAAGTATTCCTTCATAGTCAAAATTGGCCAAATCTAAAAAAAAGCATATTTTCGGGGGTCTTACCGCTTTTTCGATGAACTCTGAGGAGCTATATCTCGGAAACTATTAGCCCTATAGTAATCATTTTGGTCTTAGATTGTAACAAACTTAATGTACTTTTGAAATGAATAGAATTGTCTTCTTTGAAAAAGTGCTCCTTCATGGTCAAAATTGGCCAAACCTAAAAAAAGTGCAAAATTTCGGCGGTTTTACCTCTTTTTGGCGGTGATCCGGAAGGTCGCGGAGGTCGAAAAATTGGATTTGGCATCTTGGTACTATCACATACAATATAAAAAAAGTCTACTACCCCATTTCATGCAACTGATACCTCATACCCCATTTCAGGTTACTGAACGATATATTGAAAAATGCTTTCTCTATATACAACTGCTGCCCTATGCAGTTGACGACATTTTTCTTTCTTAGTTTCTCGGCAAGTATCCCAGGCAGATTAAATTCTGAAAATTTGATACAGGTACACTATAACTATTTACAGAATCATGATACTTTAGTTCACAGGGTAGTTTATCTTTAACGTCAAAAGAAGTTTTTTTTCTATTACTTGTTTACCTACAGCAATCTTTTCATTTTGGGGACGTTTAAAAAAGTACGAAATAGAACTATAAAACAACACGTTTGATGTTTTATTTATATATTTCCATTGCATTGAATTTGAAGATTTCGCAAGATAACTGTAATCTATAAAGGAATATTAAGGACGGGATACTTCTCTGGCCAATGGATGGTGCCCCAAATAGCAATGGTCCCAAAACTGGAGATACCGCCATCAGATGTGGCCTCATACAGACCTATTAGTCGTTACCCGTCAATGGTTTGTAAAAAATTGTTCGCCATGCGAATGTCGCCGCTAATTGACGAAAATCAGCGAAAGCCCAACTAACAGTTTGGATTTCGTCGACAATACGCTACAATCGAACAAGTACATATACTTGCATCAAAAATCAGGTTTGACCTGGAGACCAAAACATTCTGTTCAGCGGTATTCATAGACACAAGCCAAGCATTTGACAGGGCGTGGTATGTACGAGGGTAGATCAGTATTTACGGTCCCTGACATAGTAGGCTTTGCATGATATCGTCACTCATTTTTCTATGAGAACTGTCATTACTAATTATTTGTTGTGTCAAGTTTTGCGTAGGTGCGTGTTGTTCTTTGAAAGTTATTAATAATTAAGCTGGTCGATAACAGACAATTTTTAAAAATGGAAAAAAGTGAATTCAGAGCGCTGATAAAGTATTTGCAAAAAAAAGGATTAGCACCTACTGAAATTCACAAGGATATGACAGACGTTTTAGGGGACTCTGCCCCTTCTTACCAAGTGGTGAAAAATATGTCTCGTGAGTTTAGATTAGGCAGAACAACTTGCGAACATGCGAAAGGTGCGGGACGTCCAGTCTGTGTCACCGTTGACAAAAACATCAATTTGATCCATGATATGGTAATGGCAGATAGAAGACTGACTATTCGCCATATCGCGGAAATAACGAACATCTCTTATGGGTCAGTTGAAAATATTTTAAGAAATGTTCTTGATCTCAGAAAAATTTCGGCGCGTTGGGTTCCAAAGATGCTGACCGTCGATCAGAAATGCTCTAGAGTGCTGCATTCGGAAGCCAATTTGGAGTACCTGAAGGCCAATCGGAAGCAATTTCTCACTCGCTTTGTGACTGTGGATGAAACATGGGTGCACCATTTTGATCCTGAGACGAAAAGACAAAGTATGGAGTGGCATCACAGAGGTTCTCCACCTCCACGCAAATTTCGAGTTCAACGGGCGGCTGGAAAGATTATGGCCACAGTGTTCTGGGATGCAGAAGGAATTTTGATGATCGATTATTTGCAGCGTGGACACACAATAACGGGTTCTTATTATGCAGGGTTAATTCCAACATTGCGCGAAAGCATCGACCGAAAAAGACCAGGAAAGTTGGCACAAAAAATTTTGTTCCATCAGGACAACGCTCCAGTCCACAAGAGCTGCATTGTCATGGCTGCCATACAGAACGCTGGCTTTGAAATCCTAGAACACCCTCCATATTCACCAGACCTGGCTCCCAGTGATTACCATCTATTTCCAAAATTAAAGGAAAACCTACGTGGAAAAAAATATGGAGACGATAATGAAGTTATGACCGCAGTAAATGGCTGGTTTGAGGAGCAACCGGAAAACTTCTTCCTGAAAGGCATTGAAGCATTGGAACATCGGTGGACCAAGTGCATTGAAGTCCAGGGAGATTATGTTGAGAAATAAATAAATAATGTTTTAAAAATTCTTTCTCTTTCTATATTAGGGACCGTAAATATTGATCTTCCCTCGTATGTAGATCTACTCTACAACCTCAAGTGACATTTACCGTATACCTTCTTTCAAATCCTCACGTCATACCTCACTAAAAGATACTTTTTCGTGAAATATTCAGACTCCACTTCAGCCCTTCTATCCACAACATCTGGTGTCGCGCGACTGGTCCGACATTATACCTAATCTTCAACTAGAAACACGACAATAGCAACCTTCTTGGACTACATGGCAATACTGGCTTCCCATACTAATGCAGATATAGTTTTCAGAAACTTACAAACCACCTAAGCCTTTTTGAAAGATGATGGAACACGACGCATTAAAGCAAATATACAAAAACCAACACAGGCCACTTATACTACTAAAAAAACTACTTGCCCTCTAGTTCACCTTAACGGAAACTCACTACTCAAGAAGATTAGGTCAAATATCTAGGGTTCCACCTAGACAGACGTCTTACATGGTCAAAAAATAATTGATACATACCACGCCCTGTCAAATGCTTGGCTTGTGTCTATGAATACCGCTGAACAGAATGTTTTGGTCTCCAGGTCAAACCTGATTTTTGATGCAAGTACTTGTTCGATTGTAGCGTATTGTCGACGAAATCCAAACTGTTAGTTGGGCTTTCGCTGATTTTCGCCAATTAGCGGTGACATTCGCATGGCGAACAATTTTTTACAAACCATTGACGGGTAACGACTAATAGGTCTGTATGAGGGCACATCTGATGGCGGTTTCTCCGGTTTTGGGACCATTGCTATTTGGGCCACCTTCCATTGGCCAGAGAAGTATCCCGTCCTTAATATCCCTTTATAGATTACAGTTATCATGCGAAATCCCTCATATGAAAGTTCCTTTAGGAGTTTTCCAGTTATTACGTCGAAACCTGGGGACTTCTTCGAATTTATTTCAGTTTCGATGACCTTACTTCGCGCTTGAAGGAAGTCCCGTATGAATTTTTCTTCTTCAATGGTAAGAGAGGCGTAAACACGATATTTATGACGTTCTATAATGCAGCCAGTTGCTTTAGTTGATGTTAGGCAGTGGAAATAGTTCTGGAAATCTTGATTTCTCTGCTCATCTAATAATTTCTTAAACTCTTTGACGGCCCTATTAAACTGCGTTTTATCGCCCGGTACGCGAGTAAGTAATCTGTCATTACTTTCTAAGAGCTCGTTTTCTTGTATTTTTTCTCGGATACGTATGGAGCAATACTGTTTTGGATTATTGCGGTTTGTTTCTGGGGTTACGTCCCATGCTGCTCCCTAGATTGATTTTATTAAGTACTGGGCAGATTCGTAGATATCGTGTTTATTTTTTAGGAGAAGATTTACATTTAGTTTAAATTTTAAAACTGATAAAAACAGCTAATTACGTACTTCAAATTCAATGCAATGGAAATCGATAAATAAAACGTCAAACGTGTTGTTTTATAGTTCTATTTCGTACTTTTTTAAACGTCCCCAAAATGAAAAGATTGCTGTAGGTAAACAAGTAATAGAAAAAAAACTTCTTTTGTCGTTAAAGATAAACTACCCTGTGAACTAAAGTATCATGATTCTGTAAATAGTTATAGTGTACCTGTATCAAATTTTCAGAATTTAATCTGCCTGGGATACTTGCCGAGAAAATAAGAAAGAAAAATGTCGTCAACTGCATAGGGCTGCAGTTGTAACATATATAGAAAAAGCATTTTTCAATATAGGTAAGTCACGTTAAATCGGCGCTACTTTGACATCAGACCTCGCTGTTAAATTCTGGACGTACCTTATTGAAATACAGGCTAAGTTAAAAGAGAGAAATGAGCTTTAACTAAACCAAAGTAACAGTATGAAAAACAGTTGGCCGTTGTGGTCACTCGCCACAGTGGGCCGTTATGGTCATTTTGGCTGTTGTGGTCACGCTCCATAGTTGGCCGTTGTGGTCATTTTGGCCGTTGTGATCACTCACCCTAGTTGGCCGTTGTGGTCATTTTGGCCGTTGTGGTCACTCGCCACAGTTGGCCGTTATGGTCATTTTGGCTGTTGTGGTCACGCTCCATAGTTGGCCGTTGTGGTCACTCACTCTAGTTGGCCGTTGTGGTCATCGTCACCAGCGACGCCAATACATAAGCGTCGGTGGCCGTTGTGGTCAAAATGGCGGATGGGGTGGAGTTTCTAGTTGGCCGTTGTGGTCATGGTGGCCGTTATGGTCAAGTTTCGAGTTGGGCGATATGGTCAAATTGGCCGTTGTGGCTGTTGGCCGTTATGGTCACGGAGACCGTTGTGGTTATGACCACACCGAGGCTGGCAAGTTTGTTTGTATTATTGCTTTTAGAAAGAAAAGTTAGACGCAACATACTCTGCAGACTATTTTTCTGCATTTAATACACCCAATAATTAAATAAGTCATTTATTAAATTCATTGAAAAAAAATTTCATTTCAGATTTAATCTTTAAATGGAAATAGTAATCATTATGAACAAATAAATAACGGTAGGTAACCCAAAATAGTATATTAAGTGGAATTCTGTTATAAGTTGTAACCTCAAACTGATCACCGGGTGACGATCAGATGAGGGCTTTCCTACACAACTACTAAATGTTCTCAACTTTCATTGTATTATAAAAGCTCGCAATGAATTTAATTCTTACTTCTCAAGGCAGGCTTATAAAAATTGATAACTATAAGTACCAAATATTACAATCAAAACGTCTCTTTTTAAATTAATATTTAATAAAACTAACAATAAGAATAATTTATTAGAACAGATTTAGAATATCAATTATATTTATTATTCACTATGTGATGATGGATGATGAGGTCGTTCCCAACTTTATAGTCTTATAGACTTGAAATCTTTTGTAATGCCTTCAGTATTGGACCAATATAAAATGTTATATGTTTAAAATGGTGGCACGCCCCCTCGGGGGGTTGAAATCCCCATTTTGTACCCCTAATTTAATAACGCAACCAAATTGAGTGAAATTTATGTTGGGAGGGTTCTTGGAGTCGCTGATTATGAATCCAATGAGAAAATTGAAAAATTCAAAGTGGCGGACACCAAAATGGCGGTCCTAAAATAACGGCATTTGAGATTGAGAATGCGATTTACGCCGTTTCTATTAATTTTAGAGAAAAGCTCAAAGAGTCAAAAAGTGTTTAAAATGTGATTTTGCAAAGTAATACACCAGTTTGGTTACCTTATTATGTAATCCTTTCTCTCTGCCCTAGTAGTAGAGTCAATTTTTGCATTAAGTTCTTATTTTTTACTATCTAAAGATAGAGACTTGAAATCTTTTGTAATGCCTTCAGTACTGGACCAATATAAAATGTTATATGTACCAAATTGAGTGAAATTTATGTTGGGAGGGTTCTTGGAGTCGCTGATTATGAATCCAATGAGAAAATTGAAAAATTCAAAGTGGCGGACACCAAAATGGCGGTCCTAAAATAACGGCATTTGAGATTGAGAATGCGATTTACGCCGTTTCTATTGATTTTAGAGAAAAGCTCAAAGAGTCAAAAAGTGTTTAATATGTGATTTTGCAAAGTAATACACCATTTTGGTTACATTATTATGTAATCCTTTCTCTCTGCCCTAGTAGTAGAGTAAATTTTTGCATTACGTTCTTAGTTTTTACTATCTAAAGATAGCGACTTGAAATCTTTTGTAATGCCTTCAGTACTGGACCAATATAAAATGTAATCTGTTTAAAATGGGGACACGCCCCCTCGGGGGGTTGAAACCCCCATTTTACACTCCCAATTTAATAACTCGGGAAGTTTTACATCAACTTGAGCGAAATTCATGTTTAAGGGTTTTTGGGGTTGCTGATTATGAATTCAATGAGAAAATTAAGAAATACAAAATTTTATATATATTTATACATATATATTTTTAAATATAGTTTATTTAGTAGGTACTTATTTATTATTTTATTATTATGTTGTGAACAATTTATAAATATGACTGATGACATAATGCAACACTATCATTAAAAACATTAAAAAGTATTTTATATTGGTACAATGCGAGGGTTGCGCTGAAAATTGTTATTAGCAAAAAGACCGTTGCATTTTTTAACAAACAATCTTTATTGTTTTTCAAAATAATCTCCATTCAGACTAATACACTTGTGCATTATTTGAAACCACTTTTTAAAACATTCGGAAGATTCATTTTCTGAAAGGTCCTCAAAAATTCTTTGAAATTATGTAACTGCTGCATCTGCGTTGGAAAATCTTTTACTTCGCATCATTTATTTAACAGTTGGAAACAAAAAAAAGTCGCACGGCGCTAGATCTGGGCTATACGGCGGATGAGTTACCAATTGAACTTCCGTATCTTTCAAAAAATCCAATGTTCTGGCAGCAGTGTGGGAGGATGCGTTGTCATGATGGACTAAGATGTTACGCAAACCGGTCCTTTGTCGACCTGCCTGTAATTTTGCAAACATCTGTGGTAAAGCCACTTCGCAGTACCATTCAGAATTAACAGTTCTGCGATCTTTAAGTGGAATAACAGCAACAGGACCACATCGGCGGAAAAAACAGCAATCATTTTCTTCTTGAAGCTTCTGCCACGAATTACTTTTGTGGGCAAGTCTTCATCTTCGAATACCCAAACACTAGACTGCTGTTTAGTTTCAGGGTCGTAACTGTATACCCAAGATTCGTCACTAGTTACAATGTATGCCACTTGCCTGGAAGCTCCTCCGTCAAATTTTTGCAACATAAATTTACACCAGTCTATTCGAGCCTGTTTTTGACTTTCTGAGAGCAAATGCGATATCCAACGGCTTGCTGGCTTTCTTACTTCAAGATGTTTATGCCAAATGGTATTCACCGCCGAGGATTCAATCTTCACTTCCTACTGAATCTCCCTATAAGTAATATTTCGATTGGAATGAATCAAGCTTGCCACACGATCAACATTTTCTGAACAGGCAGCTTCTGCAGGTCTTGCTTCGTCTTCTAGCCGTTCTCGCCCTCGTCGAAATTCGCGGAACCAATGACTAACAGCGGATAATGGAGGGGCAGCAACGCCAAAATCTGCTATCAAATTTTCATGGCTTTGCTGGTATCCTAACTGTATTTTATAGTCGTAGAAAATCATAGCTCTAAAGGCAGTTCGCGGAATGCTCATCTAAACTGAATTAAAAATGCACAACTACTTACCTTACAAAATTAACTACGTTTCACAAGAAATCGAAACGTTTGACAATTGTGGGTAACGAATGCCAACTAATGCGACATTCAATTGTTGCAATTGTTTCTAGCCAATTGAGCTTCCATGGCCTGCTACTAACTATTAACAGAGCATCCCTCGTATCAACATCCGTATGTCAGATGCGTTTGTTAATTCTTTGCTGGAACTTTTCGATCCTAAATTTATGATATTTGTGACGGTAGAAATTCCTTGATAGAAGCTCTTTTAGATCAGCAAGTGTATGTATATGTTGTATTATTAGCAACTACATGTTTCACTTGTGCCTATACCAATTCTATTGTAGTTAAATAAAATATCATCGGTTGAAATGACCTTACCATAAAGCCAATCGATACTACCACTTTGTCAAACTTTATGTTGGCGATTTCTCAGATAGATAGATTAAGGTACGAGTTGCATACAAAGCTTTATGTTGGACTGCTATAATTAGTCTAATCAATTTAGAAAAAATAGCGGAAAGTTGAGGTAAGTCCATGGATTTTTGCATACGGTTTCCTTGTGGGTTATTAAACAACTCCTTAAAAGTCAACACCTGTAGGTGGTGAGCTCGAAGAAATAATGAGGATAAACCACGCCCCCTACCGGTTTTGTCGTTTTTCTCGGAAACCATTAGGGTTATCGAGATAAAGGAGGTTAGGTAAGATAAAGCTTATTTAAAGCCCTACCAAAAGTGTTCGAATTTTTTTCGTACTTCGCCTTCTTTCTGTGTTATCGAAGAAAGGAGATATGTCATACACGGATCAGCAATTTGCACCAGTAAATTTGCTCAAGGAACTTTCTGGCGTAACTTTTTATGGTCCCCTATTGCCATGAAGTAGCTAAGAAAAATTCGTTGAGAACCGGACGCGATCGTGGTATAGTCATCCTTTATCTTAGCATCTCTTCGGCAAAATCCATCAGGCGATATTATCGATATTCTTGATAGCAGTCGGCTGAAAAATTCGTATTGGCAAGTTAATTTTAGAAGAGTACCTGCACTACTGAATTTTTGAATCTAACCCAATATGCACAAGGTGTTTCGCCTTTTTTGATATCCTAATTTCCTTTATTTATAAGTTCTTGGTACTAATCATTACGCCTTAAAAGGAGAATTAACGGTACGTTTCAAGCAGTCTTTATGGAATGCTTCGTGTTTAGCTCTGATCAATCTTTTGCGAGAGTAACTAACGGATACACCAGACTTTAACTAGTTGATGAATATGACCTTAGACCAGCATTTCTGCCCAGGACAACTTAGTTTTAGCCCATGCTACTCGTCGTTTTGCAGATACTTGTCAGCGTTAACTATGCTGTTTATGAACTAAAATCTTCTTAATCCTCTAGATAACATACAGCCTCAAATCATTATGTCTTGAGGAAACTTAACATTAAGCAGTTTTGTTCTAGTTTTACTCTCGCAAAAGAGTAATCAGAGCTAAACAAGAAGCATTCCATAAATACTGCTTGAAACCTAATGTTAAGTTTCCTCAAGGCCTAATGATTTATACCTATATGTCAGCTGGAGGATTAGTAAGATTTGAGTTCATAGACGGCACAGTTAATGCTGAAAAGTCATTCACAATAATTATTGGTTGGTTAAATTTAAATGGCAGATTCACATACGGTTCATTACAAGCATTTAAAAAATAACTAGAATTAAATATTAAAAATACCAAGAGCGATATTAATCTTATATCTTTTTACACGGAAATATAGATTTTATATGCATTCTTTTTGGCCTAATAAATACCCTAAATATAGAATAACCACTTTTCTTTGCTACAAGCCAAGATCGGTTTAGGTAGGAAGATAAATACATATATTCTTTTTAACACGTACCGTAAGGAAATTACAGACAAATTTTTAAATTTAATTAAAAATGAGATGGAACAAACTCAGCATTTTAAATTAGGCGACAATATTTACTGATTTTACTAGCATTTTCAGAATAATTAACATATTATACAGATTTACATCTATAATTATTAGTGAAACTAATCTAACTATTAATAATAATTAATTATTAGGAGTAATACATTTAGATTTTAAAGTAAAGTATGTGGTACTTAGCTATCAATTCACTAATCTGTCCCACTAATAGCAGGCTGTTAATATTACTAGCACAATTACCATTAAAATGATGAGAAACACCAGAATCTTAATCAATAGTTAAATCTAATTTTTCGTCTAAATTTAATTGATCTAAGCGGTCAAGCATTCGTTTAAACATTCTAGAAGGCAATGGAACAGCCAACAGGAAATAGTTAAGTTAGGGAGCCAGTAAATAATCCAAATAGTCTGGAGAAATAGTCTTACGAAGAAAACAGAACAGACATTTTTTATAGAAAAATTAATTATCTATCTATTTTATTTAAACAATTTTTTTGTTAAATTAATATTTTAAGAGTTATTACACTGCAATGTTTTCCTGTTTCAGTGAGATGTTAGCCGTTTGCGAATTATTTAGCAAAACTAAAAAGTGAAAACTTTGCTGTGTAATACCTCTTAAAACATTAATTTGCAAGCAATTAAAAAATTGTTTTAATAAAAAAGATAGATAATTTATTTTTCTACAAAAAAGTCTGTTATATTTTTTTTCGTAGAACCAACCGTTCTCGAGATGTTTTCAAAAACGGGTTTGTTAAAATGGCTACGGAAGCATACCCGTCTCCGCCACATCAAATTAGTTTTATACTGACGACCGACCAACTAACAAATTCCAATAATAGAATAGCATGCCTTTTTGCTGATGATAATGAAAGCAAATGATGGCAACAGCGCCGGTCCTCATGTTATACTTAAAACCTGTGTATAATTTGATATTGGGGCTCACTTTGCGATTAAATCGTATCTAATTATATGGTCCTCACGTCGTCAGTAGTATAGTGTAGCCTCACTTGGTATTATTATACACAGCAAATAAAACTTTTTTAAATTCAAAGAAATCTGTGTATATTTGCGAGATACATAACTAGAACAAGTAAACAAGTGATGACAAAAAAATTTGCAAAGCTGTGACCATTTATAAGGGTGGTCCTCATTAACTATGGTTCATAATATGTCCTCACTTTGATAAGTGGCCGTAAATATATATATATATATATATATATATATATATATATATATATATATATATATATATATATATATATATATATATATATATATATATATATATATATATATATATATATATATATATATATATATATATATATATATATATATATATATATATATATATATATATATATATATATATATATATATATATATATATATATATATATATATATATATATATATATATATATATATATATATATATATATATATATATATATATATATATATATATATATATATATATATATATATATATATATATATATATATACGTGTCAAGCTATCAGTATGGCACCCAACACATATTCCGGCAAAGTAGCACCCACTTGATAGAGTTGAGATAATGGTGTATATTTTACACCAATTGACTCATCGCATGTAGTAAAGAAAAAGTAAGTTGAAAAATTGCAATATTCTTTTATACTGTCTAAAAGATATATAATGTTAAACTCGCACCCAACATACTAACTGGTTAACTGGCACCCATTTGTATAATAATTATATAAACTTCGACCAAGTGGCACCACTCCAATGATGCCATATTTATGGGTGCCTTTTTACCTTTTGCTGTATTATTTATATACAGTATGGAAGTTTATGCAAAATTTTTGAATAATTCATCTTACAGTTTTGGATGCCAGATTTTAACTTTTTATTGTTTACCTCGGATTGTTGCATTTGCCTTGCCTAAAGTCTAACTACAAATACTTTTAGATGTTATAATAAACCTTTCCAATCTTCGTGAATTATGGAATACTGACGGGGATTAAGGGAAAAGGTGTAAACTTTCTAGTCATTGCATGATATAATCAAACATCTAGTGCAATTGCCATTATTGCATGATTAATATAATTTATTTGATATTTTGGAGCTTACATTAATAAGACTTTATATTATTGACATATTAACAATAAAATAACTGAGATTAGAATATACTCCATAGTTGTGAACATCATAAGCAAACATTGTGCACTACTAATTAATAAAGGCAGCTTTAAAAATCATTTAATTTTACTCAAAACAACAAACTATTCTCAATTCAGTTAATTATAAATATAAATCAAAAACAAAGAATTCTTAACATTTGAAGATATTTTGCTTAGCTTTATTTTATGTCAATGACTATCCAACAAAAGCAAATTAACGGTTATTAAAATAAGTAGATGTTGAAGTTCTTAATATTTCTGTTTATGCATCCTCATGAAAGCAAAAATCTTTTTCGCAAAACCTAATAGTACCGATATTTACAGATTTGTTTACCGATCGGTAATAAAATTTTATTGTTTTATTGCTTTGTTACTTTTAGTTGCACATTTTGGCATTTCTTAATCTGTTTGCCCATGATTTTGTTTAAAGCTACTTCAATATATATTTTAAAACCAGCCAAGTTTTATTAAATGTCCATAACGTAATATTTGTATATATGTAGGTATAGTTATATTTCATCTATGTTTAATGAAGTTTCTTTGACTTCTGCAAATCAGGAATTAGGTAATTAGGAATGTTTTCATCTAGGGATAAAAATTTTAATAATTTAAAGTTTTAATTATTTTAATTGAAATAAAAGGCACATATTTTTTTAGAAAACTCAGAATCGAGTGTTATAAAAACAAAATAAATAATGTGTTTTTTGTAACAACAATATTCTTTTCTATTTTATTGAAATTAAAGTATATAACTGCTAACTAAAACCTGCTTTTGATTTAATGACTTAAAAACACATAACAAGTTACATGGTAACATTAAATATTTTGCATTAGTTTGTAAAATAAAATTAGATGTTTTGTTGTTATCTTTATTTCCTGTTTAAATTCTTAAAACATAGGTGCACACGTATTATCGAAATTGAATCAATGTTATACACTGTTTCATTATTTGAACCTATAAATTGTCCGGCAGTAGTTTGCCTATAAACAAAAAATTCGAATACGTATACACTACTAACTATTAGAGGGTATAAATAGTGAGATAAAAGACTCAACGATTCAACGTGAGTAGAAAGGACTATTGTGTATTTTAGTCTTGCCTCAGATCTTAATCAATGGGATTCCTACAGGCAGCAGAGAACGAAAGTGCATGTTGGGTATTGAGTTTGAGTAACATTAATCATATTTTGAAAACATATTTTGAATTTTGTAAATAATCCAACATCAGTAATTACCACTAATAATCTGCAATATCAAAACTTATCTAATGAGCGCTAATGTACATTCTACGTGAAATAACGATATAAACAAAAATATCAATCAAAATAGATTCCAAGGAATGGTTCAAAACCTGCAAGAATAGGCATTAAAAAGAACATGTAAACTATAAACAAGTATAAATATTTTTATTTGTTCCTAACTTGTAAACATCGATTTATCAAGTCACTGTATTCCCCTTGAAAATGTCTAATAATTGGACCACGGGTGTAAAAAAAATAACTGGCTAGCATGTAATAGTTATTTATGTATTAAGGGCATAATGAAGCTTTTATGGCCAGAAGCGTTATTTCTAGCCCGAGGCGTCAGCCGAGGGCTAGGAAATGGCTGTAGGGCCCTAACAAGTTATGCCCGCTATACATACACTATTTCATGCACAGATTAAGTTTTTATGTCAAATCTATTATTGTGTAAAAATATAATTGAATCAGTACGTAGGTATATCAAGCAGCTGTGCGTATACTTATGTGATTATACGAAGTTCGTTACTATAGTTACTATTCCAAAATATTTAATTTCAACTTATTTTCATTGGTAAGAAGTTTACAAATTATATTAAGAACCAATCAAGTTCTACAAAAAAACTTCTGACATTTAATTGACGTTTCATTATTGCCCGTCTTTACGAACTATAGTGGACGCACCATGATATGTACCCAACGAACTTATACGTCGTGATCTAGGCATCCCTTCAGTAAACGAAGAAATCCAGCGTCACACTATACGTTACTGAGATAGGCTTCATGCCCACCCAAACGCCCTTGTCGAGGGCCTGCTCGATGTTGCCGAAGATGAGCCACGACTTAAACGGATTAAAACCCTGGATCTTCCAAACCGCTTCGAGTGAATGTTAGTGAATTCATAGTGCCATCTAGCTATAAGCCAAACTGATTTACTACTACTTTAGGAATTTGTTATTGAACTCTTTCCTTCACGATATGCATGCACATTATCACACAATTTACTAAATGTCAGACCCTGACAGATTGTAAAGTTTCTCAATAAATTAAAAAAAAAAAATTATTGCCCGTCTAACCATAAAGAGACTCTTGGGCCATAAAAAGACTTTTATGTTTAGATGAGTCTTGCAATAATAGTCTAATTATAATGCATCTGTGCATAAAAAATTTTACACGCGTCCTCATATTTTCTATTATTATATAATTTGAAATGAAAGCCAAACTCTTTAGAAGTAATTTAATTGTTACTAACATATGAGAATTATTGCATCTTATTACTATCGAATAATTAAAATCATAGTACAGCCGTTATTTCCACTAAAGCTGAAAATTCCGAACAATTTTAAGTCATTACTACTTGTATTTGCACTATATATATGCTCTGTAGAAGTAGATGGCGCAGATTCTTTAACTGGAAACAATCTTTTTGACATTTCGATCTTGTTATTGATTGAGTCATCCACGTAGCTCTCTGCAATTTTTGTTGATTTCCATCCACCTCCACGTTTCAAAGTTAAAGTATCACCACCTACATCAACAACCATCGTTGCTCCAGTCCGTCTAAATGACTGACCTGTATACAATGCAGGTTCTTGTAATCCTAAATATTCAGCAATTTTTTTAGGTATTGTACCAACAGTATGTTGACCTGCATTTAGGGCGACACATTTTCCATTACGGTACGTCAAGAACAACCGCAGGTCCTTACTTTTTTGAGGTCGTAGAGTCGCATATTTCCGATAAATAGCACAAGGTTTAAAAATACACCCATCGTCCGTTATTGTAAACCTCCTGGTTGTTAGATTTTTAGTATCGCGTAAGGTGACAACAATATATTTGGCCAAATCCTCCACTTCATTTAAAGTGAGCTATAGAAGCTCATCACCAGTTAATGATATTCCTATATCCGAACAAACAACTGAAGGATCTCGGCCAACGCGTGATTAACAGCTGTGAAATACATTAAGTTAATATAAGAGAGTAACCAGCATCTTGTGTTACTCTCGGCTGTTAAAGAAAGTAAGCAACGGTATGTTAGGATCGTACTTTTTAAAATTTCGAGCATGTGATAACCGCATCTCGCCTCATGATCGCCGCGTGTTTTGCGATATGTTAAGCATTTTCACCGTCGTGATTTCGGTGACCTGGATTCTTCATTTGTTTGTTTGGGTATAGTAATATTCTTAGATATGCTATGATACTAATCTTCCTAGATCTCGTATATTTGTCTTTTTTCAATTTACTGTTTACAATTAGGTAAGCCATATGTAGTGTGTTTCTCTTTCTGGAAAACGTTATAACAACGCATTTATTAATATTGAAATATAACTTTTGTTTACACTCCACCATATATTCTGTCCATCTTCAGGAGTGTCAATTGTATATCGTTAGAAAATGGAAAACATTTGGAGTTTGTTACTACCGAAGGAAGATCATTTATTAGCAATAAAAAAGCAGAGGTCTAAGATTTGATCCCTGGGGGAACACTAAAGTCATAATGTTGATATGTATCAAGATCAAACTGGAACGTCTCTGGCAGGGTTGGCAAAAAACATGTTTTAAAAAACAAAAACAGTTGTTTTTTTAAATAAAAAATGTTTCTTATCGAAAATGAGTGTAAAACACCCCATATAAAAACATATTTAAAACATGATTTAAACTGTTTTAAATTAATAAACATTTTGAAATATTTTAATAAAAGCTTTCAAGAAAGATATTATTAAATTCAGATACAAATTATCATCATGAATCATGATTACGCGTGCCTGAAACAATAATAAAAGTTCTTATTCTTATCATCACTTTTTTAATTTTACAACTTCCTAGCAAGAGCAACTTAAATAAAAAATACACTAATAAAAATTCTACTTCAATTCTCACCAAACCAAAAGTGTTAAATATTATTAAGTCAACACTTTGTAATTTATAAATAAAATGATCATTATTCTTTTTAAATGCGTCTTCAGACCTCTAAAAAGAATGCAGAATTAGAAAATCAGTCAAATATTATATATCCATGATGACGGGTTAACGAAAGTGCCGTATATGACAACATTTTTTAACAATTTTATTAAAGATGCTATTGAACCTAATAAAATTCGTGCCAAATGTATCCATTGCAAAAAAGACTGTGTATTATTATACTTATGTAAAATAATACACTTTTCAGATGGAAACTGGTCATTTAAATTCGAAAATGCAGTACAATAATCTAATATTTTTTCTTTCAAATGTTTGAAAAGTCGTTTTAAAACAATTACAACAAAACATATTTTAAATATACGTTTAATACATGTTTAAAAGGAAATAGTTTAAAACTTGGTTTGATCTTTTAAACTAGTTTTAAACAAGAGTTTTAAACAAAATGTTTTAAACATACCAACCCTCGTCGCTGGTAAGCAGGTATTGTTATTATTAAAATAAATCGAGGAAACTTTATATGAAGCAGAGTAAACAGATTGAAAATATGTATTTACTAAAGCTTTCCGCTACATCAAATTCTTCAATTAGCTGATTATAGTAATTGAAATGTAATATATTCGATCGTTTTTTATTTTTAGTGTTTACATAATTCCAAAATTCTTTGACATTCTGCTCTATACCAGTTTCAACATTTGCGATATAAGTACCATAAGCCTGTTTTACCAGTGTATTTAATTTCTTTCGTTCTTTCTTCTTCTTTGAATAACTCTTGCCTTTTATGTTTTCTGTAATGGTTTTTAAGTTTTAAACAATTGAATTTCAGAATTAAACCATACTGCATATATATTTTTATGGTTACGATATTTTGGTTTAATTTAATTTTAAATTATTATAAAAAACAGCTACATTGTCCCAGCTTATGATATTTATTTCATTTTAGGTATATAGACGAACAAAGTTACATCTATTAAAATTAAATTTGCCAATAAGTAAGGATTTAGAAATGAATGCTTTTTGAGTATTGTTCTATTGTTTTTTATAGAAATACCTAATGATAGGTGATAGAGATCTTCCTTAAGTATTGGATGAAGGCATTTATCTACTTTAGATTCTAAGTAAACGTATTCAGACATCGAGATTAAATAGTCCAGTAAGTGTTTTTCCATAAGCATTTAATATGTTATTAAAGTTTCTTACATTAAGGGCGTTACTGAATTCATTGTTGGGGCACATAGTCACTTCATATAAAACATAATTGATTTAGACTACAATTTCGACTTGCAAATGCAAAAAAACTGTTCGTAAAGTGTTAAAGAAGAATATATAGACGGATGTAAAGCTGTAAAAATCTGCGCATTGTAACACGTAATACTACCTATATCACATTTCAACATTTACAAAAAGAATCGTTCTTTGATGATTATAAGTGTTAATGTGGAAAAGTTGAAATGTCATATACAAGAGATTTTAAGTACCTATGTATTTTAAAAGTAAGTTTTAATGTATGGTTATGTAGAAAATAAAATAACAATTACAAAATTTGATTTGAAAAATCGTATGAATGAATATGTGCAACGTTATTTTTGAGCGTTTTACCGATGCGTAGCGTTTGAATGTTATTATTTTTATTATTACGGCCAATAGAAGAAGAAATAAAATATACAACTACTTCTAGTTCTAGCAAAATTTCAGAATACAACTTTCAACGAGATATTCAACTTTTAAAATAGACCTAAACCAAAAATATTTGGAATCATAAACTAGGGTAGTATAGCAATGCGTAGCAGGTACCTAAGACGTCCGAACACTTTTTGTAGTTCCACTGACCCGTGATTTCTAACAGTAAGTATCTGGACCACTAGATACCCATTCTTTAGTTCTTCAACATGAATTTGCGGAAGGAAATCTTTTTAATTTAAGAACATAAAATAGTACAGCTAGTTCAAGTTCAATACCTGTACCTCCCCGAACATTTTATGAAAGTGATATATTTCGCGCCTAAAAGTTGATTCTCACTATACGGCAAGCTACCAACAGCCACCGGACCGACAAAACATGATACTCATTCACACTATACTGCTAGCCGGCGGCAGGTGACCAACAGGCAACGGACCGACAGTTTATTCCAAAACTAATAACTATGCGTTTGTTGCATCCATTATCTTAATAACTATTTTTATTATGTATAGTTTTGTCATTAAAAAGGTAATTTTGATAAAATACCATTCTGTTCCTTTTATAAAGTTTATTTAAAAAGGGATTAACAAGAATTCAAACGCTTAATAACTATCCTGCGTTAATTAACAGCGTTTCGTAAGCCAAAGACCCACAGATTATTTAGATTGTTTTTATCGTTCATTGTAGAATGTAAAGGTTTATTATGCTGTTTTCTTTTAAAATGTGTATGCAGTTTAAGAAATGTGAAATATTCCTCAAGACAGTAATCAAAGTTTATTAATACGCCCCATATAGGAAGAAAAAGGAATTCAATCAGTAATAATATTAATTATTATTATCAATAATAATAGTATTTTTAAAAATAAGGGTAATTTAACATTAACACTGTGGGCAATCAATATAGGTAATCAAATTCCATATAATTCAAAGTCCCCAGTCGACCAACTTTTTATGAAATTCGTATGAGAGGACTCGTAATAAATCAATTTAAAACTAAATATGAATTGTTCCCAATCTATTATACCTTCATGGTTTTATAGAGGGGTAAATTGAGTTTAATAGTCTTTCCTAACGAAATGCTTTATAATTAATCTTTTTACTTTAACTTAGTGTTAAGATTATTCTGATCAGCCTGACCTCCTCGTATTATAACG
This sequence comes from Agrypnus murinus, assembly GCA_929113105.1. Classification (NCBI taxonomy): domain Eukaryota; kingdom Metazoa; phylum Arthropoda; class Insecta; order Coleoptera; family Elateridae; genus Agrypnus; species Agrypnus murinus. The sequence continues at coordinate 39,404,845 of OV816027.1, forward strand.
TCGGCCAGTAGCCAGCCGTCGAAACCGGCGGCCAGAGAATAAACCG